>OY979654.1:7655011-8255011 GCA_963855885.1 Coenonympha glycerion | reverse complement strand
TGTTTAAACAAGAAATCTGAGCCCCAGCACCACCTTATTCCTCAGAAACCCGTGTCTCACAGCTCAACAAAAATCATTTTTATCAGAAAACCCAGAACTATTTATTTTTGCATGACCGATACCGGAGGTATAGTCTATGTATTTCTTTTTCCACAGACCATCCACCTCCACCAATAGAACACTAGGCCAATATAAGGCAGTTTATCCTATTAAAAATACAATGTATTTTGGTTCAACCCAAGAGTACCTTCTACAGATATTCATAATTTCCTTATCAGATTTATAAAGAACCAATAAAACTTCAAACAAGTACACCCAGAATCATCAAAATTAAATTATAGAAAACTTGAAACGGTTGAAGATAGCAAAACTGCTCCCCCTTTTGTTTTTGTAAGTCGGTTAACAACAATGGCATCTGTCAATCATCTTACCACATAAAACGAAAATATCGCAATCCAAAGTGACACTATATCTTGAGATATCAAATCTCAAGACATCCGATAAGAATTCTCCCAAGTTTTTCATCCTGTCACCAAAGGTCAACGTCATTGTGGTCTCAAACTCTGCGGAAGCAAGATGTGGGTGCTTGGGTTGGTAGTTCTGACCCTGGGGTCGGTGCACGCGCTGGTGCGGCTGGACCCGTTGGTAGAGGCTCCCGCGGGTCTGATCCGAGGGCTGCGAGCTGATGACGGGGAGTACTCCATGTTCCTGGGGATACCGTACGCGCAAGTGGACGAGGACAACCCATTTGGGGTGGGTAACAAATTCAAATTCTTGGTTAGAGTGCAAAAAGGCTGAAAAAATATCTATAATTACTCAATATAAATATCAATAGCAAAGAAAGTTTGTATACTTACTAACTTTCTTTTTGTGAACCTTTATCTTTAAGCTGTAGCGATTTCTGGCCTCCTTTTAGATTTTTATCATTTGACATGAATTTAATTTGCCGCAAATTATAAAGCAAGTTATGTACGAGTACATATGATTGTTGATTCATGTTGCAATGCAACACCTGTAAAGCCAATTACCGGACCGTAAAAGGGGATAGAAAATTACGGTGTGCAAACTATGAAGTTAGACCTCAAATATTCTTACTTAATCTTTTTTTCCTACTAAGCTATCAATAATAAAATTTTGTGGGTTAAAATGCAGCCAGTTATAAGTAGCAGGTAATATTCAGTTATCCAGTAAGTTATACGTTTTAACCATATGGTGAGAAAATTATACTGTCCCATTACCGAAATCAAACCTCAAAGTGCATTGGATTACTATTTGCGATATACCAGAAATATCTTGGGTAGCAATAAGACTAGCTAGATAATATAATATCATCGTTGCACAACAAAAGGCATGTTATCTGTGACAGATCAAGGTTTAGCGAGAAAAATACTTAAGATAATCCTTTAGTATCCGCGAATCAGCAACAATTCTAAAGAAGTTAACTTTTTGAATCATGCAATAGTTGCAAAATACGTTGATTGGTTCAGACTTCCAATAAGGGGGAAAATTCCAGGTACACACTGTCTTTTTCTATAGCTATGTGCGTTTATGATAACTAAATATCAAATTGCTTCCTAGCAATGGAAAGTATCTTGAAAAAACATCAATGTCTGGTATTATTTTTCAAGGTACACGGCTATGGCTAAACTGTCATCATTCTTGTAGACAGTAACAATTGTTTGAGACAATAGACCATTGAGGGCATAGTGGAAGGCACAAAGTCACGCGGAAGCAATAGACTGACCAAGTAAAGGCTTCTGTTGGTTGTAACTTGCACCAAAATTTCAACAAGCAGGGATAAGTGGCGTAAACATCAACATCAAGCAGTGTTCTGAATGACATGAACATGACTAGAATGAGATGACGCTCTGTAAAGAGCAAAACAACGAAGAAGACCAAGGAGACATTCATTCCTTGTTTTATTTCAGGCATCCATCCCCCAATCGAAGTTTGACTCAGTGTTCGACGCGTTCGACGACTCAGCCATCTGCCCGCAAAAGGAAGAGTTCGGGAACACGATAGTGGGCACCTTGGACTGTCTGCACCTCAACATCTACGTGCCCAACAAGGCCAGCTCGAGAAACAGACTCCCGGTGTTAGTGTGGATCTATGGAGGTGGATTCTCCATTGGTTTTGCCAATAGGTGTGTATAATCATTAAAAAAAGCACGTAAAATAAAAACATTAGTAACAAATCACTCGGATTTAAGAACTCTTGGAAGAACACCAAGGAGCTCCACTGTCCATATACGGAGATTTTTCATCATCTTTAACGAAATTTAAATGGGCTAAATTAGGGTAATTAACACTTCTGGTCCTAAAAATCAATACTTTGTAGTCCTTTTGTAACCCGTAAACAAAAAATAACGAAGGATTTTTCGAATTACTCAAGCAATGTATGCAGATCAGCTATTACCACCAATTCTATCAGAAAAAACTAAATAGTAATGTTTTCAACAGGTTTCTCTACGGTCCAAAATATCTGGTGAGACACGACGTTATCCTGGTGACATTAAACTACAGAGTAGGACCGTACGGCTTCTTCTGTCTGGGCACTCCCGAGATACCAGGAAACCAGGGTTTGAAGGACCAGGTACTGGCGTTGAGGTGGATCCAAGAAAACATTGCGTCTTTCGGTGGCGACGTGAACAAAATTACAGTGATGGGCGAAAGTGCTGGAGCAGCGTCCGTAGAATACCACCTTATGTCAAAACATGAAAAACTATTCAACCAAGCGATTCTACAAAGCGGTACCACACATATACCAGGATTGCTAGAAGAGACAGGTACAAGTAAACCAGTTAGCATCGCTCAGAAGCTAGGCTACGAAACGGATGACCTCAGTGAAGCCGTAGAGTTCTTAGCAAAAACTGATGTTCATCTAGTTATAGCAGCTGCCACTGACCTGGGATTATCAAGCCGAGTATGCGTTGAGCAGGAATTCGAAAATGTCGACAGCATTTTGACCGATTACCCCATAAATATGGATATACCCAAAGTGAAGGACACTCCAGTCTTGATTGGTTTTAATAACAAGGAGCGATTGGGAAGCTACGCGAATAAACCAGCTAACGAGTACAAAAATCTCAATGTCTTTGAGGAGGCGCTGCAAAAGATTTTCATTTACGACGAGCAGTTTAAAGAAATGGAGGATATCGTGAGGCGCTTCTACGTTGGCGACGAGGAAATTACTGAAGCGTTAAGGGATAACCTGACTGATTTCTCATCGGACTTCGATTTTGCTTTTCCAACACAATTGAGTTTGAGGAAGTATCTCGAGAGCGGTGCTAAGGACATCTACTACTACATGTTCTCCTACAGCGGTGAGCGGAACTTCGTCAAGAAACGCCTCAACATCACACTACCAGGCGCGATACACGCTGACGAGATCAGTTATTTGTTTGATTTGTCCTACGAGAAGGAGGATCCGTCTGTAGAAGACCAGCTGATCATTGACCGCATGACTACTATGTGGACAAACTTCGTTAAATACGGGTAAGCGGGTTAACTTCTTTTTCACTGCCTAGAACTAGGCACAAGTATCTTCTCAGAAGGTTGACAGCCTTCATAAAGTTTTGAGAGCTCTTTTCCCACGTTATGTGGGATCGGTACAACACTTCTGCTTCCATTCTCTCCTATCAGCTGTCAACTGGCAAACCACTCTTTTTACACGCATATCTTCTTTCACACAATCCATCCATTTCATTTCATTTATCATTTCTTCATCGGTCTTCCTCTACTTTTTCGCCCTGCATGAGCAAACCCATCGTTCTTGTAGTAAAATGATTTCATCCCTCCGCATGACATGCCCATACTATGCTAATCTTTTACTCCTTATCTTTTCTGTTACTGGCGCAACAATTTTTGAGAGCATCGTGAAGAATTTTTGAACATGCTGGTATCATTACAACGTTTTTCTATACAGTAAACAAGTGATATTTAGCAACCACAATGCACACAACTCACGCGTAAGCTCATCTTAGATGTATGATAATTGGCAGAAGGCTGAAACTAATGATTCACGGGCGATCACGACCCTTATTACAGAAGAAGTTTAGTTCATCCGTAAGAAATATTTTATATTTTCAGAGATCCAACACCTGAGACGTCTGATCTATTACCCGTGAAGTGGTCACCCATTACTGAGCAGACATACCACTACCTGAACATAGACTCGGAGTTGACGGTCGGAGCACGCCCCTACCACGACCGCATGACCTTCTGGGAGCTGTTCTATGAAGTCAACATGGACAATTTGAAAGGATACCGAGGAAACTAGAGGGAAATTTCATATTATAGTAACAATGTTCACTCCATAAAGAGATTTTTACAAAACCAAGAATTAAGTTTTATTTTTTACGTAAAATAAATACAGTAAAAACAAAATTTTAATTTCAAACCGACAAAATAGGGTTTGCGACAGATTTAGCGAAAATATTTCATACTTTTTTTAGTTTTCTACGTTTCCTTAAGAACAAGTTCGTTATTTAGCACTTAATTTTACCAGTGATAGACACTGAAATAGATCGTATACGAATAATAATACTGCTTTCTTTTAAAGAGGCAGAGACTGAAGAGCTTTTATTATTGAAGGCAATTCTGAAATGCCTTAACCATATTGATGATCATAAAAGCGGGGGATCCACTTTGATGTTGTATATATCACACCGAATCCAAAACAATCGTCATTTTCATTATGACTAAGCAAGTTCTAGTCTCGATGAAAAATTGCAAACCTCAAAAGTCGAATCTCGAGATAATGATATCGTTTATCTCTACACATCTATCCCCAAGCCCAGAGTAGTATCAACTTTGGTAGTAACAAGATGTGGGTGTTTGGGTTGGTAACTCTGACCCTGGGGTCGGTGCACGCGCTGGTGAGGCTGGACCCGTTGGTAGAGGCTCCCGCGGGTCTGATCCGAGGGTTGCGAGCCGATGACGGGGAGTACTCCATGTTCCTGGGGATACCGTACGCGCAAGTGGACAAGGACAACCCATTTGGGGTAACAAATTTTAATTATTTGTAAAGGATTTAACCGATAAGAGGTCGAAGATGCTAAAAGGCGAGGTTTTAAACCTTCAAGATATTAAATGATCATAGTCATGGTTCGTAGTCTCTATCTGAGGTAACCGAAAGACAGTGATAGCACATAGATTCAGATTTCTACCGCCATGGGATTTGAATGCCAGGGACATAGTTATTTGATTCTCAAAACTATTCAATTGTACATCGGCCAACGATCGACGATGACCATAGCATTGCAGCTATCAGCAGCCAATAGTCGCCTTGGCTGCATAACTGACGCAAGCATTAACCAATCCGCACATAGATGTTTAATTCAACGATGCTATGTATTTTTGCAGAATCAAGGGTCTTGTCTGACAAGTCAGAGTAAGTTTCTATGTTCAATTCAAATTCCATGTTAGTGTGTTATTAGAAACTACAATAAGCAAACATTCTAATTTGATAGACAATTACAAACAAGAAAGGTGAGGAGTAAGGCGTTTAAATTAAATATTGTAACGTTAATTATTGATGTAAAATTGCCAGAATTGATAAAAGACTAGATTTTAATCTAGAACTTCGCACGGAAATATCATTTAAAACTGCAGCTAAATTATTTCAACAATTGAGTTTATTATTATTTTTTTACCCTTCTTCATTACCTCATTGTTCCGTTCTGTTCTTCCGATTTTTCTTTTTTTTTTCAGCTAACATTATTTATTCATTTCACTTTTTATTTAATACACTTAAGTTTTTAAATATAGAATATGTGCAAATTTTGAAGGCATCCATCCCTCAACCGAAATTTGACTCAGTTTTCGACGCGTTCGACGACTCTGCCATCTGCCCGCAAAAGGAAGAGTTCGGGAACACGATAGTGGGCACCTTGGACTGTCTGCACCTCAACATCTACGTGCCCAACAAGGCCAGCTCGAGGAACAGACTTCCAGTGTTAGTCTCGATCTATGGAGGAGCATTCTCCAATGGGTTTGCCAATAGGTAAATAAATTGGTAAGGACTCTTCATTTTGAAACAGGTGCAAAAAGTCTGTGTGACACATTCGCTGACTTATCAATGCCCAACCCAATTCAGGACCTAACAACCTTTGCACAGAAGGTGGCTCTATTTCCCATAGAGCAGGTTAGCTGGTATCGTCATGAAATTGTAATGATTAACGTTTTCAACAGGTACATCTACGGCCCGAAATATCTGGTGAGACACGACGTTGTCCTGGTAACATTTAACTACAGGGTGGGGCCGTATGGGTTTTTATGTCTGGACACTCCCGAAGTACCAGGGAACCAGGGGATGAAGGACCAGGTTTTAGCTTTAAGGTGGATTCAAGAAAATATTGCCTATTTCGGTGGCGATGTGAACAAAATTACAGTCATGGGCGAAAGAGCTGGAGGAGTGTCCATAGAAGCCCACCTTTTATCAAAAGACGAAACACTATTCAACCAGGTAATAATACAAAGCGGATCCACGTTTATACCAGGGTTGCTGGAAGAAGCAGATAGAAGCAAACCAGTCAGCATCGCGCAGAAACTAGGCTACGAAACGGATGACTTCATTAAAGCTGTTGAATTTCTAGCGAAAACTGATGCTAATCTAGTAATAGAAGCTGCCACTGACCTCGGACTCTCAAGCAGGCCATGTGTGGAACAAAATTACGAAAATGTCGACGGAATTTTGACTGATCACCCCATAAATATGAACAGACCTAAAGCGAAGAACACTCCAATATTGATTGGTTTCAACAGCAAGGAACGACTGATGACATGCGACAAAGCCAGCTGGTGAATACACGCACCTCAAAGTCTTTGAGAAGTCGCTGCGAAAGATTTTTATTAACGATGAGCAGTTTAAAGATGCAACGCAGCCATCAGCAGCCATTTTTCGCAGTACACATAACTGACGCAAGCATTAACCAATCCGCACATAGATGTTAACTCATCGATGCTATATGTATTTTTGCAGAATCAAGGGTCTTGTCTTACAAGTCACAGAAAGTTTCTACGTTCAATTCAAATTCCATGTTAGTGTGTTATTAGAAACTACAATAAGCAAACATTCTAATTTGATAGAAAATTACAAATAAGGAAGGTGAGGAGTAAGGCGTTTAAATTAAATATTGTAACGTTAATTATTGATGTAAAATTGCCAGAGTAGATAAAAGACTAGATTTCAATCTAGAACTTCGCACGAGAATATCACTTAAAACTGCAGCTAAAATATTTCAACAATTGAGTTTATTATTATTTTTTTAACCTTCTTCATTCCCTCATTTTTCCGTTCTGTTCTTCCGATTTTTCTTTATTTTTTTTTTCAGCTACCATTTTTTTTTCATTCCACTTTTTATTTAATACACTTAAGTTTTTAAATATAGAACATGTGCAAATTTTTAAGGCATCCATCCCTCAACCGAAATTTGACTCAGTGTTCGACGCGTTCGACGACTCCGCCATCTGCCCGCAAAAGGAAGAGTTCGGGAACACGATAGTGGGCACCTTGGACTGTCTGCACCTCAACATCTACGTGCCCAACAAGGCCAGCTCGAGGAACAGACTCCCAGTGCTGGTCTTGATCTATGGAGGAGCATTCTCAAATGGGTTTGCCAATAGGTTAGTAAATAGGTAAGGTCTATTCATTTAGAAACAGGTGTAAAAAGTCTGTGTCACACAGATTTTTTACACCTGTTTCTAAACATTCGCTGACTTATCAATGCCCAACCCAATTCTGGACCTAACAAACTTTGCATAGGTTGGCTGGTATCATCATAAAGTTTTAATGATTGACGTTTTCGACAAGTACATCTACGGCCCAAAATATCTGGTGAGACACGACGTTATCCTGGTAACATTTAACTACAGGGTGGGACCGTATGGGTTTTTATGTCTGGACACTCCCGAGGTACCAGGCAACCAGGGGATGAAGGACCAGGTTTTAGCTTTAAGGTGGATCCAAGAAAATATTGCCTATTTCGATGGCGATGTGAACAAAATTACAGTCATGGGCGAAAGAGCTGGAGGAGTTTCCATAGAAGCCCACCTTTTATCAAAAGATGAAAAACTATTCAACCAGGTTATAATACAAAGCGGATCCACGTTCATACCAGGGTTGCTGGAAGAAGCAGATAGAAGCAAACCAGTCAGCATCGCGCAGAAACTAGGCTACGAAACGGATGACTTCATTAAAGCTGTTGAATTTCTAGCGAAAACTGATGCTGATCTAGTAATAGAAGCTGCCAGTGACCTCGGACTATCAAGCAGGCCATGTGTGGAACAAAATTACGAAAATGTCGACGGAATTTTGACTAATCACCCCATAAATATGAACAGACCTAAAGCGAAGAACACTCCAATATTGATTGGTTTCAACAGCAAGGAACGACTGATGACATATGCGACAAAGCCAGCTGGTGAATACAAGCACCTCAACGTCTTTGAGGAGTCGCTGCGAAAGATTTTTATTTACGATGAGCAGTTTAAAGAAATGGAAGACATTGTGAGACGCTTCTACATTGGCGATGAGGACTTAACTGAAGCATTAAGGGATAACCTCACCGATTTCTTATCAGATTTCGATTTTGCTTTTCCAATACAATTGAGTTTGAGGAAGTATCTCGAGAGCGGTGCTAAGGACATCTACTACTACATGTTCTCGTACAGTGGCAAGAGGAACTTCGTTAAGAAACGCAACAACGTCACATTGCCAGGGGCGGCTCACGGAGATGACACCAGCTATTTGTTTGATGTGTCCTATGAGGAGGATCCGTCTGATGAAGACCAGCTTGTCATTGATAGGATGACTAAACTGTGGACTGACTTCGTTAAATATGGGTAGGATTTCCATCCCTCTTTTTTATAACCCGCTTGTAATTATGTTACTCCATATCGACTCTCAAGGAATTATTGGTGTGAAAGGTCTCATTCGTTTATGGATATTTGCAGGTGTGACATGTAGTTCAGGATCTAAATAAAATTATCATCAAAATCAGTTCAATAATTTTCTAGATTATTATGTGTGTTCTCAAGGCTGTCAAACTTGAATTTTTTTAAGTTTAAAGGCAATTTGGAGTAGGAGAGGGAAAATGTAGATTTCATGATTTACGAACGAATGTCGATCAATAGGTGCGACCATCAGTCAGATCACACATTTAATATTTTCAGAGATCCTACGCCAGAGACGTCAAATGTACTGCCCGTGAAATGGTTACCCATCATGGAGCAGACATACCACTATCTGAACATAGACTCGGAGCTGACGGTCGGTGCACGCCCCTACCACGACCGCATCGCCTTCTGGGAGCTGTTCTATGAAGTCAACAGGGATAAGCTGAAGGGATATCGAAAACCCTAAACTAAATAATGTTTTCTCAATTAAAAAGTATTCCGCTTAACCTGTTTTTAGTTTTATTTTTTATGGAGAATAAGCTCCCGTTATTGAGATCATCAGTGTTTGAACTGACATCCAAGGAAGTGATTCCCCCGATTGTATTTTAAATTACAATAATCAGTACCGTCTCCCAAGAGTATTTTGTATCATTAATTTTTTTTATCAAATGCCTCCCAAAACAATGTAGGTACCACACAATTATTTATTATCAGTTTACTGATTTGCGTATTAAAACAGATTCACGTCAAAACCAAAACTGTTTTAAAATTCGGCAATATAGAATATGATTTTTTATCAAAATAAAGCCGAGAGAGCCGAGTTTGATAAAAATGTGCTGAGTTCAGACATATCGCCGGTGAATTCAAACGATTTGAAGAGAAGCAATTTGTACGAAAGTATAAAGTATAAAAATCTCAAGATGTCGGATCTTGAGATACCAACTTATCTGAATCTTCCGATAGTGATGTAATTGATAACATTCAGCTTTAAATGTACATGTACATCATCACAGTGTGGTCTCAAATTTAGCGGAAACAAGATGTGGGTGTTTGGAGTGATAGCTCTGACCCTGGGGTCTGTGCACGCGCTGGTGAGGCTGGACCCGTTGGTGGAGGCTCCCGCGGGTCTGATCCGAGGGTTGCGAGCTGATGATGGGGAGTACTCCATGTTCCTGGGGATACCGTACGCGCAAGTGGACGAGGACAACCCATTTGGGGTAAGCGAATTTGAACTTTTCATCGCAATAGAATCTGGAATTCCAATGCCAATAGTTACAGAAAGTTAGCCTTACTTTGAGGCACTTATGAAATACGAGTATCTGTTAAAGAAGAGTTTTTGATTGCCAATAGGTTTTAAGATTGCGAAATACGAAATGAACAACAAAATGTCCCTAACTTTGAATTGGGATGACTTAGACCCAACATCGCCAAGCCTCGTTTAGTTCAATATTGTAATGTTGTTCATGTGCAGATGAAATGTGCAATTTTTATAAAGAAAGGGATGCAATTTTCGGGTACCTTTACCCGTTCCAGAGAAACAAAACCTTAGTTGGCGGAAAATGGAAAAAGGTCGCATCGTATACTAGGTTTCCGTTATTCCCATTAGTGGAATAGCACCTGAAAAAACTCTTGGTTCTAGGCATCGACTACCCAACCGAAGTTCGAGGGGGTCTTCGAGGCGGTGAACGACTCCAACGTGTGCCCACAAGTGGAGGAGTACGAGAACACCATAGTGGGCTCCCTGGACTGCTTGCAGCTCAACGTCTACGTGCCCAACAGCGCAAGCTCCAGGAACCGCCTGCCGGTGATGGTGTGGATCCACGGTGGAGGGTTCACCATTGGATACACCAGCAGGTAGCTAACACCACGTTAGAGTAGAAACGTGACCACACTTTTTTAACGAATAACGAGACATTCACCTGTTGCTTGTCAGATGCAGTGCGTCCCATAATTTTGCATTGCAATATCATACGACACACTGCATCTCATCATCCTGAGATATCAGTTCTAAGGTCAGTAAAGTTCTTCACGGTAGAATAACAGCTGACACTGCGATGGTAACTACCCGGACGAACTCATCAGGAAGAGTTCAACCACCAGAAAATTAACCTATCATCAGCCTTCCTAATCCAGCCATTTCCCACATTATATGAGCTTCGGCAGCAGTCCACATTACGCTTTCTTGTATACGCGGTCTCCACTTAAAGTTTTTCACTGACCATTGCCCCTGCCAACAAGCGTAACTTTAACACTTCAACTTTAGAATATGGACTATGCCAGAAACTTGAGTACCTATTCTATGGATCTCCTCTTTACGGATAATATCGACAGGGAAAGTTTTAATCCCTCAATTCCTATCAAATAAAGCCCGTCAATTTAAGACCAACGCTTAGTCTTAACTCTTACGTCACAGATTAGATAATAACAACTTTAGTTCTTGGTAAGATGAGCAGCGTTGTTTAAGTTCCAAATTCATCTCTCAGATGGGGGTAACAGCGTTAACTTTGGTATAACCGTTGATCTAATCTGATCATCGCAAATTCCAAACAATTGGATCTATCACATGATGTAGACAAGGGATAAGGAAGAGTTTTCAACATCTTTACTGGATTACCCACGTGAATCAGGAGGGGTTATTGCTGTTTTAAAAGCTGGTGATGTATTAAAATTTCAGGTTCATCTACGGTCCTAAATACCTGGTCCGTAATGACGTCATCCTGGTAGCCCTCAACTACAGGGTGGGGCCGTATGGATTCTTCTGTCTGGACACGCCCGAGATACCAGGAAACCAGGGTTTGAAAGACCAGGTATTGGACTTTACGTGACAAAATATTATGATTCGAGGAAACACCGCAGCGGTTTTGAAGTGTATACGTGCGGGTAGAAAGAAGAATCCGGCAAAGCAGCTTGGTCTAGATCTAGAACTCCAGTAGTACAGGTGGTAGAGACTAGAGAGAATGTCACATAGAACAAGTCTTCAAAGAATTTCTGATGAGATTATTTGGCGCTGTATAGCCAAATAAATGAGTCCGAGTATGTTTAAAACTTACTCTTTGGCTGGAAAGAGATGGATGGATATAGGCTATTTTTTATGCTGGAAAACTTTAAGGGTCCTGCGAAATTGGTTAAAACCCGAATTTTACGCTTTAAATTGTTTTGCGCTATATACTCGTAAATTGTGTTGGTATATTATGGAAATTGGCAGGTATCATATAAATAAAGGACTTCTTAAAAATAACTTCTGCACATCCCCCAGGTGCTAGCGCTCAAGTGGATTCGAGAGAACATCGGCTCTTTTGGGGGGGACGCGGATAAGATCACCGTAATGGGGGAGAGTGCCGGTGGGGTGTCCATAGAGTACCATCTGCTGTCAAAACAGGAGAAGCTGTTTAACCAGGCGATCATACAGAGTGGATCAGCATTCCTCCCAGGTAAAGAGAGGAAGAAGCTAAGTTTCATCATTAAAATTTCTAAATAGCACAATGCATTTTTAAAACTTTTAAGTGGTTACAAACGACCTTCGACGACCTTTGACGACCTCCGTGGCGCAGGGGACGCACGCTCGGATTCGAGTGGGAGGTCGCGGGTTCGATTCCCGCCACGGGCCACTTTGGAATTTTATAATTTCTAATTTGGCTCAGGTCTGGTCTGGTGGGAGGCTTTGGCCGTGGCTAGTTACCACCCTACCAGCAAAGACGTACCGCCAAGCGATTTAGCGTTCCGGTACGATGCTGTGTAGAAACCGTTGGGGTGACATAACTTACCCCTTCCAAGTTAGTACGCTAACATCTTCGGCTGCATCATCAAGTTCAAGTTCAAGTTCAAGTTCAATTTATTGATCGTATAAACTGTTACAATATAATGTTACAAGAACAGTCATACCTTTTCAGGCATACGATAGCTTTACAGAAAAATAATAAAAAAGAAAAAAAAAACTTATAATAAAAAATTAATTCTTAAATGATCTGTCTTAAACAATGTCAAATTTTAATAAATTGTAGTCAAATACGTATTACTAATTGATCTAATAACAATAATAAAATTTATAGTCAAACATTTATTTTATTCCTTCTCTTGAATTCTTCATTAAAGAAAATTTTGTCTTTTGTTTTGTCTCGATTGAAAAAGTCATTTAAACTGTAGAATGTCATATCTAATAACCATAATTTAAGAATTCTTTTAAATTTAAATTTATACGAGTTTAGCGATTTTATTTGCAACGGTAGATTATTGAATACACGTATTGCACTTAAATATGTACTGTTTTGGAAGAACTTAGATTTTGCAATGGGTAAGTATAGGTCATGTTGATCATTTTGCCTTGACGCTACCAGTCGATTTCTGTAGGATGACTTTTTTTCAAATATTTCTTCTTGATTTTGGATAAGTAAGCATATTTCCAATAAGTAAATACTCGTAAGTGTTAACAGTTTCTTTTCTTTGAATACCATACGGAGTGATTGGTCTGGTTTTTTACGATATATTATTCGTATTGCACGTTTCTGCATTATAAAAGTTCGCTTTACGTCAACAGAATTGCCCCAGAATATGATTCCATATTTAAGTAAGGAGTAGATATTAGCATAATATGCGTTTAGAGCAACCTGTTCAGTTGTGGTGTCAATTAAAATTGAAAGTCCGTGGCAATAACTTGCTATTTTATTATTTATTTTTTCGATATGGCTCTTCCAGTTCAGATTTTCATCTATCATGACGCCTAAGAAATTTGTGTTATTTGTATTTTCTATATTACAATTATTTACCTCTATATTTAGTTTTAATGGTTTTGTTTTGTAGTTCCTAAAGTGTATCATTTTAGTTTTTGTTGCGTTCATTGACAAATTTATAGTTTTTAGCCAAGTATAAAGTGTATTTAATGTTTTGTTTATTTCTTTTTCATATTCTAGTGTGGTGTCATGATTGTTTACAATTAAGGTTGTTGCATCATCTGCGAACATAACACAAGTATGTTCAGTTAAGTTCGGCATGTCGTTAACGTAAATGAGAAATAGCAACGGGCCCAATATGCTACCCTGAGGAACACCTATTAATACTTTTTCAAAAGAGGATCTCACCCGTTCTATTGTTTTATGCCTTTCATTGTAAGTTATTAATTCGGTAGCTTGTACCCTGTTTGTGAGGTACGACCTCATGAGCGTCAATGCTACCCCTCTTATTCCTAAACGTTCTAGTTGGTTAAGCACTATTGTATGTACAACACAGTCGAAAGCTTTTGACATATCCAACAGTATGGCAACACATTGTTTTTTTTTTATCTATGGACCTCCATACTTCAATCAATAATTTAAGTATAGCCAATGATGTTGATCTTTTCTTACGGAAGCCAAATTGATTTCGATTTAAGGTTTGATTTTTTTCAAAAAAGGTTATTAGTCTTATATTGATTACCTGCTCAAAAATCTTTGCAAAGCATGGTAGTAATGCAATTGGCCGATAATTCTTTGCATCGGTTTTTGGTCCCTTTTTGTGTAAAGGTTTGATAATACTTTCCTTTAATTTGTTTGGAAAATCGCCTGTTTCTAGCATGAGATTTATTATGTATACTAAAGGCAGGGCTATAAATTTAATACAATGTTTAATGACTTGGATCGACACCTCGTCATTTCCACAACTCTTTTTGTTCTTAAGTTTTTTGACTATATTACTTATTTCCTTCTTATTCACTGGATTAAGAAATATGGTTTTGCTTTCAAAAGAAGAAATATTTCTAGCATAGTTTTCAACAAAATGGCTATTTATATTTTGAGTTATTAGCATGTTATTCATAAAGTTTGCGATGTCGACTGGATTTGAAATGATTTTATCGCCAACCTTAATTTGATGTACAGACTCCTTTACTTCATTTTGATGTTGAGTGTAATACCTAATGAGGTCCCAGGTGGCTCTTGATTTGTTGTCGCTATTGTTTATATATTTTAGATTTGATATTTGTTTAGAAACTCTGATCGAGGATTTTAAAATATTTTTATACCTGTTATAATGATTTGCTTGGCTCTCCGATTTTTTAATAGTTTGTAGACGTATAAATAGAGATCGTTTATATCTACATGATTTGACTATTCCCTTTGTTTTCCATCTTTTTGGTTTCCTAAACGTCATCTTACATTTTTCCAGTGGGAAACACAGGTTGTAAATTAGTAGGAATAACTCAATAAATTTATCATACGCCATGTTTGTATTATTTTGTTCATACACTTCATGAAAACTTATTTGTTGAATATACTTCAAGAATATTTCAAGGTTTGCAAATATTTTCCTTTTATACACGAACCAATATTTACGAATATAACTGCGGGAACAGGGAATACTTATTACTTGAGCCGTATGATCCGATATAGCATTATTTATTACCTTAGTTTTGTATTTTTTAGCATTCGTTATGATATTATCTATGTTACTTCTACAGTGGTGCGTAATGCGGGTAGGTTCATTGATTGTACATTTTAAATTAAAATTTTTTAGCAACTCTAAAAATTGACGGGATTTAAGATCTTTTTTCATTAAGTCTATGTTAAAATCACCTACTATCATGACCTTTCTGTTTAAGTTTCGCTCTTTTCTTATACATTTAAATAGAATAGATTCTAATTTTTCAAAAAAAATATCAATATTACTGTTTGGGGGCCTATATACACATATTATACATAATTTAATTTCAGGAATAATAATTCCACAACATTCTATGACTTTTTCAACCGAAGTTTCATTCAGCCAATCCAGTCGGTTATAGTTTGTACTTTTCTTGACGTAAATACATACACCACCTCTACGCTCCTTTTTCCGAGAATAACTTGTAGCAAGTTCATAACCCTCTATATTATTGACTTCGTCTTTTTGCGTAAAACTTTCACTAAAACATAGAATATTAATGTCTTTATAGTCTTTAATAAATAATTCAAATTCATTAATTTTTGCTCTTAAACTCATAATATTTTGATGCAGAACAACAAAACAATTTTCTTTATTCTCGAAAAAAGGTGTCATCATCATTGTTGTCAGAACATGTTTGTGTGCTGATAGAAACAGATTTTACAATGTGAGTGTTTTTTGTATTAGTCGCTATAGAATTTCGTGTAGGAGATGAGGATTGCAGAGTCATCGCTTACCATCAGGTGAGATCGCAGTCAAGTACTAACTTGTATAGCGTAAAAAAAAACCGGTAACAATGTCGCGAGTTCAATGGTTTTTTCCGATTACAAAACATGCCTAACTCACCTAATCGTTTTCACTTCATGATATTAGTGGTTCCTTGAATACCATCAGAAATTCAGAACCGTGAGGCGTTTTGGATCGGATTACATATTATTAAATAAAACACGACCACTTCGTACAGCTAACCGCCATTTAATGCTTCCCTTACCCCTCTACAGTCAATACAATATGCTTACATAGACTAAAGTCCTCTTACACACACTACACCACGGGGGTGCGAGAAAAAAAAAAAATGATGGTTACATTATTTTTTTTTGAAATAAAAGAAAACTAACTCAAAACTTAAAATAATGAAATCTTAAGGATTAATTAACTAACAAAGAGTTTTGTCCTATTCTTATGAACTATTTCGCGTTTTCCGTCTTTTAATATCGCTACATTTGGTTCTATATCTTCTAACACTGTATATGGTCCATTATATAAAGTGTCTAGTTTTCCACCAGTTTCATTCTTCACTAGTAATAAGTCATCTTTGTTATACGTCACTGAGTTCACTTTTTCATCGTACTTCACTTTTCTATTTTGTTTTGCTTTACATAAATTTTCTCGCGCATCCTTATGAGCTAATTGTAACCTATATCTTAATTCTAAGCTATAATTTTCTATGTTATATAAAGGTTCTACTTTACTAGTTATTCTACAAGGAATTTCACACGTTTTTCCGAATACTAATTCGTAAGGTGTATATTTAGTAACGGTATGTACCGTATTGTTGTATGAAAAACACCAAAAGGGAATCCATTGACTCCAAGTCTCTGGATGTTTTTCACATTGGATTCTGAGAAAAGAGCCTAAGTTTTTATGAGAGTTCTCCAAGGAACCTATTGTTTGATGATGGTACGCGGTAGAATTGATTTTTTGAATTTCTAGCAATTTGCAGACTTCTGACATAGTATTCGACAAAAACTCAGTTCCACGGTCAGTAATTATGACCTTGGGAATAGAAAATCTTAAAATAAAATTATTAACTAAAGCTCTAGCTACTGTAATAGTATCTTTACTCTTTAATGGATAAGCTTCTACGAATTTACTTAAATCACACTGTATGGTAAGTATATAGATATTACCTTCTATGTCTTTATTTAAGGGACCCATTACGTCCAAATAAATTTTTTCAAAAGCAGAGTTGGCAGTTGTCGTCACAACCATAGGCTCAACTGTATGTTTTGAATGTTTCATTCGTTGACATTGCGCGCATTTGCTAATAAAATCACGTACGTCTTTTTCCATATTTGGCCAATAAAATCGTCTTTTTATGTTATTTATCATTCTGCGTACCCCCGCATGTCCGCTAGTGGGTAACAGATGATAGTCACTAATAATAAAGTTCTTATCGTTATCATTGTCAATTCTTTTAACTCCTCTTAAAATACAAATCCTAGGACCTTGATAATTATCATTACTTTTTATTTCTTTAATTAAATCTTTTATAAACACTTCGTTTGTTTCATTTTTTATAATGCATATTTCGTCGACTTTAATTTTTTTACAAAAATTGCTCAATTTGACTACAAATACGTCTCGCGTGAATTGTAATTTATAATTGAGATTTATATATATTTCTTTTTTTGTATCATTGTATGTAAAGCATTCACTCTTTATATTTATTTGTCTATCTTTCTCTAACTTTTCTAACTTTTCGCCCTCTATTAACTTCATCTCTACTGAATTATTTGGTATCCTTAATATTTCTACGATTCGCGGTTGATCAGGCCGTTTATCGGTAGATACACTAGGGATAACACTTTCATCCTTATTAATTTCATTCATCACTTTCTTTTCTTCCGCTCTTCTCTTCTGTGCTCTCGTCATTACTGTCATAATTTTACTATTCATTTCCTTTAATTCATCTGATGTAATACTTATCCGAGATAATGCATCCGCTATTACGTTATCTTTGCCTTTTATATAAACTATTTTGAAATCATATTCTTCAAGTGTTAAACGGAACTTTAATAATCTACTACTAGGGTCCTTTATGCCAAATAAATATACTAATGGTTTGTGATCCGTCATTATAGTAAATTTTCTACCAAACAAATATGGTCGGAAGTATTTAATTCCCCAAACAACAGCGAGCATTTCTTTTTGGATAGTCGGGTAATTTTTTTCTGAATTATTTAAAGGTCTACTAGTATACGCTACAGGTCGTAAATTATTATTCAAAAGCACTGCTGAAATCGACATATTTGAAGCATCGGTTTGTAAGATAAATTCTGATGAGAAATTCGGATATTGAAGTATAGGTGGTGACATTAACGCTTCTCTTAATGCATTAAATGATTTTCCACATTCCTCTGGCCATTTAAATGGCACATTCTTCCTACAAAGTTTATTTAATGGTAATGTTAATTCAGCAAAGTTTTTTATGAATTTTCGATAGTAATTACTGAAAGCAACAAATCGTCTAACATCATCTGCATTTTTTGGCGTTGGGTAATTTTTTATCACTGCTATTTTATTAGGATCGGGTAAAATTCCATCTTTCGTAACCGTGTGTCCCAAATATAATAATTCTGTTTTTAAAAATTGACATTTGTTTGGGTTAAGTTTTAAATTAACTTTTCTTAATCTTTCGAACACATCTAAAAGATTTTTATTATGTTGCTGTAAGTTCCTTCCAAAAATTATAAGATCGTCTAAATATATGAAACATTTTTCGTATGTGAGTCCTGACATAGCTACTGTCATTACTCGTGAAAAAGCACTAGGGCTAATTTTTAAACCCATTGGTAATCTTTTCATACGATATTGACCCGTGTTTGTCGTAAAAGCCGTGATGTTGCGACTATCTGGAGTCAAGGTAACTTGATAGTAAGATTGGCTAAGATCTAGATGCGAAAAATATATGGCTCCTGATAAAGAATCGAGTATCTCATTAATATTTGGTAACGGAAACTTATCGTCTTGTATTGTGTCATTTAATTTCCGATAATCCACTACTAATCTCCAATTTTTGCTACACCCGGTTTTTTTGGAACTAATAATATAGGACTAGACCATTCACTGCACGTTTCCTCTATAATGTCGTCATTTAACATTTTATTTATTTGACTATCGACTTCCGATTTTAAACTGTTAGGAATACGGTATGGTTTCGTATAAACGGGTTTTGAATGCGGTTTTAAAATAATAGATTGTTCGTACACGTTTGTCGTTGTAAGCTTATCGCCCGGTAATTGAAAGATGTCAGCATATTTTGCACAAATGGACTCGACTGTTTGCCTTTCGTCAGAATGCAAGTGATCCAATTTCAACAGCGATAACAATGTTCGTGCCCGGTGCGAGTTTGATTCGCACTTATTAAATGAAAGAGTTTGATAATTTTCTAATGATTCTAAATCGGGTTTGAAAATAGGTAGTAAAATATTTTTATCGCATGTATTAAGTATTCTAATTGGGATAATATTATTTTTTGGTTTTACTATCGAACCTGCCAAAAATATATTTTCTTGAATTTGTTTTGGGCATATTACGCAGTCATGGTTTATGTTACTATCCAATGGTATATAATGTATAGATTCACATCTAGGCGGAATATTTAAAAATGTTTTGCTGATTTCCGGTTTCCTATATAAGTTTAGACTGTGACTGTTTTTCCGATCTTTTAAAGTTAATAAAGAGTTTTCTAAATCAAATTGCACCGAACTAAATTTATCGAAAAAATCTTGACCGAGTATACCATCTGATTGACAAGGCAGTTTCTCGAACAAATAAAATTTATGTGTGAAAAACGAACCGTTATAAGTTTTCATAGTTAAATAAACATAGCCTTTAGAAATAGTTTTACCTCCAATACCGTTTATAATTATATTATCGTTATAAACTTGCACACCTTTAGGTACGTTACATGCATTTAACGCTGACAAAGATGCCCCGGTATCGAGTAACATGATACAGCGGGCGTTGGTCACGTACTCGTACAACGTGACATAGTTCGCATTACTTATGTCGCATGTTAAAATATTATATTCTTTAGGTACGAAAAAACTGATGCGTATTATTTTGTACTTCGGAATTAGGATTTTCTCCCTCATGAGTCTCTTGCGCAAGATGTATGTTAGCGCGGTTATATCCACGATAATAACCTCTACCTTGGGTCATTCGACCTCGCCCGCGATTTGACTGCGAGGCGGGTCCGCGCGGTGGTCTCCCGCGGAAATTATTGTTATTGTGGTATCCCCTGGAAAATGAGCTATTATTACCCCAGTAATTGAAATTAGGTTTTCCTCTGTGACCCCTAAAATTATAATTGACTCGACCATAATTATTGTAATTGTACGGCTTACCTCTTCCACGGTGGGAAAACTGCATGACTTCAGCTTTTGACGATGATGCTGTATTCAGCTCTTCGTCTTTCGCAGCCTGGATAGCATCCTTTAGATGGTCGTAATTGCGTGCCGCTATTATAGTGCTTAATCGTGTGTTTCTTAATCCGTCCGAAAAACGCTTGACGGCAAGCTTCTCGTTGATGGGTTTGAGTACTGTATAATTTTCGGGATTTCCATCTGCCTGTGCTATAGTGAGGTCTGAAAATAGTTTTTCGATTTCGCTTCCGTACTGCTCTATCGAGCGATGACCTTGATAAATATTTTGTAATTTTGATTGTACGGCCGTAGCCGATTTTTTTGTAAGTAGATTAGTTTTTAAATCTTTAATTAAGTCATTCATAGAGTTGTAATCGGATAGCATGCGTAATTTCGCGCTTTGCGTTAACCTACTTTTTAAGATGAATTTAATAAGCAATTTTTGACCGGATGGTGACAACATGTCCGAATACATTTCGATAGAGTCAATAATATTAATAATGGTTTGTTGATCACCCTCTAGTACTTTTATTAGGTTACATGCGGTCTTTAAATCGAACTCCATTTTGATACTAATTGAATGGCTACTGGATTCGCTATCGCTATTACTATCACTATTATATTTCGTACATAGGTTCAAATTTCCTTATAAGTAGCATTTATACTTTCTATAACAGAACTTAAAGAATCCGAAAATTTTATGTCTTTACTTTTATAAGGAAAATTCAGTATTTCATCTTTCCTTTTAATAATATTTTCGCATTCACATAACTTATTTCTAATTACGTTTCCCTTATACCTTAATTTCCCTTTCTTAATTAAGTATTTTTTAATATTAATTAATTCCTCTAGGATACTTATAAGGTTCTCTTCCATAACTCTAATAAGAAATTATTGTAAAAATACATACCTCCATAACTATCGAGCTTAAAACATAACTTAATATAATTATAGTCACTTAATTACCAATAAGTCCATACTTTATTCACTCATACTTAGTTCATTTGTTCGAAACCGGTGCAGGCCAGGGTATACGCTTACACTTGACGCGATGTTTGATTTTCCGGACTCTCTTGATTTCGGCCGGACAGCCTCAGTCGGAACCTTTTCATAGCGTCTTCCCTAATTTCTCTCCTTATAATGTTCGTGTGGCAGTTTCGGTATTGTTTATACATGAAGAATAACGTTGCCAGCAGGCATATCGCTATCAGCGTGGAAATCAGTATGTTGTTGGTCCAGATATGTGTAGACGAATCGGCTCCCGCTTCGTTTGCTCCTCCACCATATTGCGATAGAACTGTCTCTTTGTTTTCACATATGCATTTTGCACATTTGTTGCCCATTTTATTTAATTTTTCTTTGTCCGTCGACACTCGACACGTTTTCGTCGCGCGCAATAATGTTTTGCATTCGCGGAAAAATAAATTCTTATGGAATATTATCGCGAAAACCGCTTGCGCTGTAACATCGTCGCAGGCAGGGTCGCCATGAGGCGTTTTGGATCGGATTACATATTATTAAATAAAACACGACCACTTCGTACAGCTAACCGCCATTTAATGCTTCCCTTACCCCTCTACAGTCAATACAATATGCTTACATAGACTAAAGTCCTCTTACACACACTACAACCGTAATAGTGCATCAAGTACTCCGATTTCAGGGCTATTGGATGAAAACAGTAGAAACCATCCGCTGAGGATCGCAGCTCAGCTGGGCTACGAGACAGAAGACCTTGCTCTCGCGGTAGAGTTCTTAGCGAAGGCTGATGTCAGACTGGTCATAGCTGCCACGACGGAGCTCGGGATACGGTAAAATAACTATCCATCCGCCATCTTGGTTGTTCCGCCATGTTGGATTTAGAGTGACGGCTCTTTATTTTTCGTAACCCCTTTCATTTGATAATCATATTCTAGGGGTTACATTAAAAATAACTAGTCCGCATTTTGTGTGGTCCGCCATATTGGATTTAGAATGAAGTTACACTAACCATTAATTTTTATCAAAACTAAAGTGACAAAATGTCAGCTCAATCTATTGAAGCTATCTTCTTCAAAATTAAGTTGCAAGATTTCACCCGAACAAATTACAAACAAACTCGACAATGAGCATTAGTTCTGTTCGAAAAAGCGCGTGTCACTCTTAGGGCGTATTCCACGTACAAAGCTGGTTCCCTGCGCCGAACTACCAGCGCTTATCGGTACCGGCCCTCGCAGGTAGTCAGCGCTGGTAGTATCCATACTTGTGCCAAGCCAGCGCCGACATGTTTCGACCTGCTGCGATCAGCGCGATCGAATACACAAGTATTAGAAACTACATGCGAGGCACCGATAAGAGCTGGTAGTTTGGCGCAGGCAACCTGCTTTGTACGTGCATACGCCTTTAAAATTTATTACACTACGGAACAAACTTCGTTTCAACCGAGTGTTCCACAACTCACCCATTTTTTTTTTTATTATAGAAGCAGACCATGCATCGAGAAAGAGTTCAACAACGTGGAAAGCATCCTGACGGATCATCCATTAAACATGGCAATGCCCAAAGCGAAGAACATCGCAGTTTTAGCCGGCTTCAACAATAAGGAACAGCTGCTGAAGTACGCAATGATGCCGCCAGAGGGATTCAAATCCCTGGGCAACGTGTTTGGAGAAGCCCTCCAACTCAGGTTCAATTACGATGAAGAATTTAAAGAAATGGAGAATCTCGTGAGGCGCTTTTACATCGGAGACGAGGAATTCAATGAGGGCCTGAGAGATAATCTCACGGATTTCGAGTCGGACTTTGCTTTCGCATTTCCGATACAGCAGAGTTTGAAGAAGTGTTTGGAGAATGGTGCCAAAAATGTGTATCACTACATGTTTTCATACAGTGGTAAGTTCAAATAAAAGAAAACTTAATTCACGCGGAAGTCAAGTCTGCCCGACTAGTTTCGTGAAAGAAAGTGTTCAATTTTGCACTTGCTAAGCGGTGACGGAAACCCTCGTTAATAAACACCTAATGCTAAGAGTTTTCCGTCATGTTCTTAAACGTATGAAAAGCAAAGCCGGCTAGTTGCACATGGCCAGAATGGTGGACTATGATCAAATGGTAGGTCTTGGCATGCCCAGAAGTGAACCGCCAATAAGTGGGCCATTGGCATCAATAGTAAAGATCCCATTTTTATTCCAACAGTCTAATGCTCGTTTTCACCAACATTTTAAGGGACACCTAAGCCCTTAGGTGACAGTTGTTGTAAGTGAAAACTGTCACCTATCGGTTTAGCATTTGCCCTTACTAACATGTCCATTGCAGTCCATGTGGAATAACAGCACTCCATAGATGTGGACAGCACTCCCTTTTTTAAAATACTAGTTTGTCATAAGTTCATGCTTATGAATATCTTCAGGTGACAGGAACTTCGTCAAGAAACGGTTAAACGTGACGGTAGAGGGAGCGGCACACGCTGACGAGTTGGGTTACTTGTACGATTTAACGACGGAGAAGAACGCGCCCTCTGACGCCGACCAGCGCGTGATAGACCGCGTCACTGCTCTGTGGACCAACTTCGTGAAATATGGGTAAGACTTCCTCAACATGATCATTATAATGACAGGACCTTTGTCAAGAAACTGGTAAATATGACGGTAGCGGGAGCGGCACATTCTGACGAGTTGGGTTACTTGTACGATCTAACGACGGAGAAGAACGCGCCCTCTGACGCCGACCAGCGCGTGATAGACCGCGTCACTGCTCTGTGGACCAACTTCGTCAAATATGGGTAAGACTTCCTCAACATGATCATTATAATGACAGGACCTTTGTCAAGGAACTGGTAAATATGACGGTAACGGGAGCGGCACACGCTGACGAGCTGGGTTACTTGTACGATCTAACGACGGAGAAGAACGCGCCCTCTGACGCCGACCAGCGCGTGATAGACCGCGTCACTGCTCTGTGGACCAACTTCGTCAAATATGGGTAAGACTTCCTCAACATGATCATTATAATGACAGGACCTTTGTCAAGGAACTGGTAAATATGACGGTAGCGGGAGCGGCACATTCTGACGAGTTGGGTTACTTGTACGATCTAACGACAGAGAAGAACGCGCCCTCTGACGAGTTGGGTTACTTCAACGATCTAACGACAGAGAAGAACGCGCCCTCTGACGCCGACCAGCGCGTGATAGACCGCGTCACTGCTCTGTGGACCAACTTCGTCAAATATGGGTAAGACTTCCTCAACATGATCATTATAATGACAGGACCTTTGTCAAGGAACTGGTAAATATGACGGTAACGGGAGCGGCACACGCTGACGAGCTGGGTTACTTGTACGATCTAACGACGGAGAAGAACGCGCCCTCTGACGCCGACCAGCGCGTGATAGACCGCGTCACTGCTCTGTGGACCAACTTCGTCAAATATGGGTAAGACTTCCTCAACATGATCATTATAATGACAGGACCTTTGTCAAGAAACTGGTAAATATGACGGTAGCGGGAGCGGCACATTCTGACGAGTTGGGTTACTTGTACGATCTAACGACGGAGAAGAACGCGCCCTCTGACGCCGACCAGCGCGTGATAGACCGCGTCACTGCTCTGTGGACCAACTTCGTCAAATATGGGTAAGACTTCCTCAACATGATCATTATAATGACAGGACCTTTGTCAAGAAACTGGTAAATATGACGGTAGCGGGAGCGGCACATTCTGACGAGTTGGGTTACTTCAACGATCTAACGACGGAGAAGGACGCGCCCTCTGACGCCGACCAGCGCGTGATAGACCTCGTCACAGGTCTGTGGACCAACTTCGTCAAATATGGGTAAGACTTCCTCAACATGATCATTATAATGACAGGACCTTTGTCAAGAAACTGGTAAATATGACGGTAGCGGGAGCGGCACATTCTGACGAGTTGGGTTACTTGTACGATCTAACGACGGAGAAGAACGCGTCCTCTGACGCCGACCAGCGCGTGATAGACCTCGTCACAGGTCTGTGGACCAACTTCGTCAAATATGGGTAAGACTTCCTCAACATGATCATTATAATGACAGGACCTTTGTCAAGAAACTGGTAAATATGACGGTAGCGGGAGCGGCACATTCTGACGAGTTGGGTTACTTGTACGATCTAACGACGGAGAAGGACGCGCCCTCTGACGCCGACCAGCGCGTGATAGACCGCGTCACTGCTCTGTGGACCAACTTCGTCAAATATGGGTAAGACTTCCTCAACATGATCATTATAATGACAGGACCTTTGTCAAGAAACTGGTAAATATGACGGTAGCGGGAGCGGCACATTCTGACGAGTTGTGTTACTTGAACCATCTAACGACAGAGAAGAATGCGCCCTCTGACGCTGACCAGCGCGTGATAGACCTCGTCACTGCTCTGTAGACCAACTTCGTCAAATATGGGTAAGACAATTCCTCAAGAAAATCACATAAGTAACAGAACGTTTGTCATATGTAACGGTTAAGCGATGACCACTCTCATGGAAATTCTCAGAATCATAGGAACTACAAATTCGTTTTCGGCCCTTGAGGAAATTGTTTAGCGTCCCTTGAATAACACCATGTTATAGCTTTGAGGGAACGCTTCTGGTGGTAGCTGGTTCCATAGTTTGTATGTGCGTGGAAAGAAAAATCTGGCATACTGGGTGGTCGTGGATTGCAAGCCATCCAGGTGGTATGGATGGAACATGTTTCAACGCCGGAGTGTACGCGTATAGTAGCTGTGGGATCACAGCAAACAGCTCCTCAGGGCCCCATAAAACAACCGATAGAACACACATAGAGAGCTAACGTCCGTACGGTGTTTCAAGAGTTCCATTCCACCTGGATGGTAATTTGTTACAAATAAGTACCATCTATAAGCAGTGATAGCTCAGTGGTTCTGACCTCTGCCTCTCATAAGGAGGTCGCAGGTTCGAATCAAAAAACATCCAACTGGTGCATTACAGCATAAGTGGACGCCATGGCAATAGGCACGGCATTGAATGCCTTTCGATGCTATTTTGAAGCATAGCAATTCATGTCGTATGTCTTTACCAATACGCTTGAATGTCCATCATCCATCCATCGTCACACCAGGCAACATGACTCCATGATTTCTTTATATTTTCAGGGATCCAACGCCCGAGACATCGGATCTATTACCCGTCAAGTGGTCACCCATCACGGAGCAGACATACCACTATCTGAAGATAGACTCGGAGCTGTCGGTCGGTGCACGCCCCTACCACCAGCGCATGGCCTTCTGGGAGCTGTTCTTTGAGGTTAACAAGGGGAAACTGAAGTGGTATCGAGAGAACTAAAAGCGAGGGTTTTGTTATTTGAATAAATCCTATTTTCTCCTTTCTACTGTGTATATCATTCGGACGATCCCGTGGAAAATTGAAAGAATCTATCCTTATCCCTGATGTATAAGGGAACCTTAATTTTGCTCAGTGTATGAAAAAGGCCCTGAAAAAACGCCCTAACTTAATGATAAAATTTAAGGGTTTTTTTTAGGTTTTTATACCAAAGGGGACCTACCTAACCTAAACGGGACCTTATTACTATTTTGCAGAATAGTTTCAGGTTTCAGAGTTTTCGTTTTCCTCTTTTAAGTCCGGGGTATCCTAAAAATAACATGACCCAAGCCGCAGACAGAAACTTGTTAGTTATAATAACAATATAACATATACAATAACATTATAACACGAAACCCTATAATTATTGTAGTAACATAAGTCATAACCAAGAGTTGAGATGATGAGCATAACCTTATGATTTGTTAAATGAATAATACATAAACAGTGATTAAAATTCTTCGCATATTTACAGCTAAAGAATAAACGCAGTCTGTCAGTCGAAAATAAAAAGATTTATTTACACCACAGACTAATGAGAGAGGACAATAAAAAATGTCGGTATAATTTCGAGCGTATAACATCAGGGTTCCTCATCATCAACGATAAATTAATATATGCCTGGTGACAGACTGACGGCAGGGTCTTAGTAAATAGGGTTCCGTTTTTGGGTGCGGATTGCGGAACCCTAAGTGTTTCGTGAAACATACAATACAACCTCGACTATAATTATTAAGGGCGATGGGTACCATCCGGGCGCGAAAATTCAAATTTTATTTAGTTTTTCGCTCATAGTGGGCTAATTATACATCGAAGGCTAATGGCAGTGAGTTTTGCGGGCACAACATTTATGCATCCACATGTTTTTAATATAAACTCTGCTCAGCAATACTCATTTACTTCATATTGGTTCCCGATAGCTCGAAATCTGGGAAACTGCAAAAATTATCTTTCGGGAACCAATATGAGATGAGTGGGAACTTTCGAGCAAAGTTTCTATTAAAAACATGTAGATGCATATAAAGTAGGTCCGCAAAATGCATTGCCATAAATCTACAATATGTACAAATGTGTACAATATGTAGTTAGTCTAATATTTGCGAAAAACTAAATAAAATTTGAATTTCGCGGGCCGGTAGGGCCGCAACACGTTAAGTAGAATCATCATCTCAACCCCTTTTTTATTTCCCACTGCTGGGCACGAGTCTCCTAGAGACTGGGGTTAGACCATAGCCCACTACGCGGGTTGGCGGGCTTCACACACCTTCGAGAACATTTTTGTGAACTCTCAGGCATGCAGGTTTCCTCACGATGTTTTTCTTCACCGTTATGCAAATGATATATAGTTTCCTAAAAACGCACATAACTCGGAAAAGTCAAAGGTGCGTGCTCTGGATTCGAACCCGCGACCTCCTTATGAGAGGCAGAGGTCAGAACCACTGAGCTATCACTGCTTTTATTAAGTAGAATAGTGATATTAAATTGCACAGGGGAAGCTCCGTCTATATCTTTTTCCTTTAGTCAACTTAAATTCACCCTTGAACTTTAGGCTGGGTTTTGGCATTAAAACTCACACAACTTCGATCTTTATTACTATCGCCACTGAATTCAAAATGGCTTGTAGACAATGTGATTTTTTTACCATGTCAAGGTTGGGTACACATAATATTTTGGGTTAGTTTTAAATAGTAATGCTATTTTATTGTATGTTTATTAAGTTCTTTGTGCTGTGAGTTTTAAATAATCTTATCTTAATATATATAAATCTCGTGTCACAATGTTTGTCCTCAATGGACTCCTAAACCACTTAACCGATTATAATAAAATTCGCACACCATGTGCAGTTCGATCCAACTTGAGAGATAGGATAGTTTAAATCTCAATTCAACTATTTTTTAAATCCCCAAGGGCAAAACAACGTTTGCCAGGTCAGCTAGTACGATTATATAGAACCAAAGTATTGAGTACCTCCTTTTAAGAAATAAGTTTTATAAATCATCGGAAATTATTCCGTGAAGTTTGTATTTTTTTTTTACGCTATACAAGTTAGTACTTGACTGCGATCTCACCTGATGGTAAGTGATGATGCAGCCGAAGATGTTAGCGTACTAACCCGGAAGGGGTAAGTTATGTCACCCCAACGGTTTCTACACAGCATCGTACCGGAACGCTAAATCGCTTGGCGGTACGTCTTTGCTGGTAGGGTGGTAACTAGCCACGGCCAAAGCCTCCCACCAGACCAGATCTAAGCCAATTTAGAAATTATAAAATTCCAAAGTGGCCCGTGGCGGGAATCGAACCCGCGACCTCCCACTCCAATCCGAGCGTGCGTCCCCTGCGCAACGGAGGTCGTCAAAAATTCGTATTACACCCGGGGTCCATAGATTTATTTGCCAATGAGTGCAAGTTAAAAAAAAATGGTCAAGTGCGAGTCGGGCTCGCGCACTGCGGGTTCCGTACCATCAAGAGTATATTCCCTTTCTCTATAGTATCAAAGTAAACTAAACACCCCTGCCCACTAAATCAAAACGAGCATAAAAATCACGTTTGTTGTATGGGCGCTCCCCTTATTTTAATTTTTTTTCTATATTAATTAAGTTAATTAAGTTAAGTACTATATAAAAATAAGTCGGGTTTTCCTTCCTTACGCTATAACTCCAGAACGCACGAACCGATTACCACGGTTTTGCATTCGTTGGAAAGGTCTCGGGCTCCGTGAGGTTTATAGCAAAGAAAATTCAGGAAAAATTTCAACAGAGAAACGGGAAAAATCTTTTTTCACATACAGCGCCATCTTTGATACATAGCATGTACTACAAACCAATATTTTAATTGCGTCGCGTTCAGGCGTGGGGAAGGGACTGTGGGTAACACGGGACAAACGGGCCGGGACAAAAATATTTCTAACGCGGAACGGAGTCCGCGGGCAGTGCTAGTTAAGTATAAAATAACTAAACATTCTGTGAAAATTTGAAGCTTTTTCTGTAACCGTTATCAAATTGGAGCAAAAAAATTTTACATTTATTTCATTCTATTTTTTAGTATTCGGGCGCGAAAATTCAAATTTTATTTAGTTTTTCGCTCATAGTGGGCGAATTATACATCGAAGGCTAATGGTGATGAGTTTTGCGGGCACAACATTTATGCATCTACATGTTTTTAACATAAACTCTGCTCAGCAATACTTATTTACTTCATATTGGTTCCCGATAGCTCGAAATATGGGAAACTGCAAAAAAATATGTTTCGGGAACCAATATGAGATGAGTGGGAACTTTCGAGCAAAGTTTCTATTAAAAACATGTAGAGATGCATAAAAAGTAGGCCCGCAAAATGCATTTCCATAAATCTACAATGTGTAGTTAGTCTTATATTTGCGAAAAACTAAATAAAATTTGAATTTCGCGGGCTGGTAGGGCCGCAACACCTTAAAGCGGCAATAGAAAAACATCACGTCATGTGAAAATTTCAAGTCTGTAGCTGTCATGGTTCAAGGGATACAGCCTAGTGACAGACGGACGGACGGACGGACAGCGAAGTCTCGGTAACAGGGTTCCTTTTTACCGTTTGGGTACGGAACAATAATAAAGCCTGTTAAAATGTTAGGGTACCCAGTATTGAAAAATTATGATGATGTAGGGGCTCGACGTACTCTTCGAGGCACGAGAGATTGCAGAACTTAGCAGTAGCATTGGCACAGTGACCCCGATCGGGCATCCAAATTATTGATAAGTCAGCAAAGTGCCATCGAAATGGTTGTCGCTTCTCGAGAGCTTATAAGGCGGCGGTCAAGGTTAAAGAAATTCACCGACTACGTATAGGGTGTTTCCGTTTTTGTTGTTCGAGCTTTTATTTAAGTTTGTATGTTTGTATGTATGTTAGGGTCAGAATTTGCAACTGAATTTTAAAGCTACGCCCTGAGCCCTAATATAGACTGAAACTGACTGAAACCATAGAGATCCAAGAGGCCACCCTCGACGACAAAAGTGCGGCAAAAAATACTTTGCCTAAATTGGCAAACCCGAGCCGTCGCTACACAATTTTTCACGCACTTTAGCATCCGCGCACCATACAAATTTCAAAATGACACACTCACACTAACAATAACTCACGGACCTGTCGTTGTTAGGTAGGGCTCTATCTAGTCGGAGCGCGAGCGACGACATTTGATTGATGAAATCCTGTTTTCAATCCGGAAATGAAATTTTGCATATCTACATGTTACGATTGGATGCCAATGCACGGTAAGCTATAAATGACGTCAATCTTAATCCAACATGGCTGAAAACCTAAGATGGCGGAATTGCACTCCTACAATTATTGCAGTTTGTGAAGAATGAAGTGATCATGCAAACTAGTTCCGTTTTAGTTGTTATAAGATGTGATAGTAAAAACTTAAAATTCAAGCGCCATCTCCAAAACTTACTGTAGTACTCTACATAAGTTTTAGAGATGGCGCTATACAATTACTACTGTAAAATTAATCCTTAAAGTTTCACTGAATTTATTTTTGTCTTTGTCACTCTCACGAATGCGTTGATGGGTGCGACATGCAGCGTCGCGGAAGAATATAACAGAACAACGACCTTTTACCTAATTTCTCTAAAACTAAGCCAGTTATTTAAAATCTGTTTCTCAACGTTTTTAAATATTATTATTACCGACACATTAAAACAAAAATTACAATTACATCCATTGTAGTTTCGGAAAAAGAAGAAAAACTGAGATTTTGGAGCAACTTTTGGGAGAATTTTCTATCGAGAAAATGTTATCTAATCGTGTTTCTGCTTCTCAACGATTTTAGATTAAAGACCCAAAAATACATGACGTATAAATTTAAAAGTAATTGTCTCCATAGTTTTTAAACTAAACTTCACTAAAGATTGCTTAAATACGGCTTCTACGCCGTTAAAACACCCTCTATAAGTCGGTAAGTGATTTATCTTACGGATGGCCCTTTTATAGGCGCGAGTTTTTAGTTGTTTCGGCGAATCCGGTCGTGTGGCGCAATCATTACAAATACATTATTGCCGCTAAGTGATTTTATATGGAATCCATGTTGCGAAGGAGGTACGGTACAACTTTTGTATTGAAAAGTGCATTTAAAATTACTGATCATCATCTAATTTATTTTTAAGATATTGCATAACTTCTATCGCGGGCCTTGAGCGTGGAGACCGCATCAAGCAATTCCGTAACGTAACGTTTCGTGTACTTTTCTTGATATTGACAATAAACCTCTAAAAACAAAGTTGGGTTTGCGGTTCGCCAACAAATGTACCTACTTGTAAATTATACTCGTAAATTCAAGGGACAAAAGTGATTCTTTTAACGTTTTACTCCTTTGATAGACGATAGTATGGAACCTCGATGCGCGAGTCCGACTCGCACTATGCCGGTTTTTTTATATACATATATGTTACCGGAAATGTGTGAAAATCAGGCATTGCATACAATTCCTAAGAAATGTGGTGACCAGTCTCGGCCGCTCCGGCTCGCCCGGGTGCCTGTGCTTTGCTAAAACGGGCTGGTGCTCTCCCTCCGCGCTTAAAAAAACTCTAGGGGAAGGATAAACAAGACTGGTGTCGGGGTTAGGCAGTGCGGTTCTTAGACTATTTCGATCTAAATCAATCCAATTCGATTTTGTAAGTATACGGGTCCTATACGGGACTATTTAAACCTATGTTAGTCTAATTTAAATTAAAAAATTTATTGACGTTCGTTTTTATAACATTTTGATAACTATTGCTTTGATTTGAGGATTTCTATAGATTTCCTAGGAATTTTATACAATTACTGTTTTCATACAATTCCTGTAACATAGATAAAATATCATTACTCGTAAAAAAAGATAAACCATTGGTATGTTCGCAAGTTTGCGTAATTTCGTCCGAAACACAAAGGCGGTTTTATATTATCGAAATCGTACATGACATTTATTTTCAAACGACGCCTTTTTATATGTCACATGATTGTGGGTTTTGGGGTTACGCAATTTATGCAATTTATATGACTAGAATAATCACACAAAAGGAATAGCGACAAAAACAAAAAGTACGAGCCTAGTTACGGTGTACTTACTAAATCTAATGAGACCAAAATTGTCCAATTTGGTAAACGTTTGCGGGGGTAAAAACGTTATCACCCGAAGCGAAATTTCAAGAATAAAAAAAAGATTCCAACGAATTGAGAACCTCCTCCTTTTTTGAAGTCGGTTAAAAATGTAGCCCTAACTCTGGAATTGCAACTCTCTCTCTCTATACGAGCATAGATAGCATTTTTGTAAACACCTATTCGCGTCGAGATTAGTCAGTATAGTTGTGTTATTATGTCGCTGCAGAGTCGGTCGTAAATCATAATCGGACTAGGGATGTGCGCTAGTTGCGCGCGCGCAAGGCTGTTATCGATAACTCTGTTGAAAACTGGCAAAAATGTGTGGAGCATGCAGAATTGCTTCAACATGAAGACTTGAGAAAACCACATTTATGCGAACAGTTCATCATCCATGTGGATGATGATTACGATTACGATGAGTCAGTATTAGTTATATATATACGTCTATTATTTATATATTTAATATGCTATGTTGTAATTTTATTGGTAGGTAAGTAATAGAAAAAAACTAATCTCAAAAAAACTTGTTTTTATTTCTATAACTCATTTATAAAGAAACAAAAAAACAACTATCGACATCACGCATCGACTTCACTAATTCACAGAAGCCGTGCCATAGGAAACAACAAAATGATTTACGACCGACTCTGCAGCGACATAACTATGGACGCTAGTTTTAGGCGCTTAGCAATGCGTCTTTGCTGGTAACTATCCGCAGCCGAAGCCTCCTATCAGACCACACCCGAGCCAATCCTAAAGAGGCCTGTGGCGGAAATCGAACCCGCGACATCCCATACACCACTGCACCAGAGAGGTCGTCAAAAACCTAGATTATATTATGTCAAACCAATGACGAAATACGCTACGCTAAGAGGACGCGAAATATGTGACATATAATATGTTGAAGCCAAAAACTCAAATATTGTGGCGTCGCGCGTCGTACATTTCGGTACCGCTGTCGGTCGCGTACATTAGCGCCATTTTACAGTTTTGACAAATTAAAAACCCGGCTTCAGGGCGGAGCCTAAAAATACATGCGTGACGTCACTAAGTGCTGATCCTTTAACAATCAATAGTTACCTAATTTACTTTACTCAATTACTCGTTACTTTAGTCAATGTGTCGAACGATACAATACGTCATCTCAACCCCTTTGTATGTCCCACTGCTGGGCACGGGTCTCCTCTCAGACCGAGAGGGATTTGGTGATAGCCCACCACGCTGGCCAAGCGCGGGTTGGCGGGCTTCACACACCTTCGAGAACATTTTTGTGAACTCTCAGGCATGAAGGTTCCCTCGCGATGTTTTCCTTCACCGCTAAGCAAGTGATATTTAGTTTCCTAAAAACGCACATAACTCGGAAAAGTCAGAGGTGCGTGCCCAGGATTCGAACCCGCGACCTCCTTATGAGAGGCAGAGGTCACCACTGAGCTGTCACTGCTTACAATACGTGCGTTATGCAAAGTAGCTCCAGGGAATGGAACCCGCGACCTCCAAAGCGCGCGGTTCCACTGCGCATGTCGGCTCAAGCCTATATAAGATCAGAGCACTGCCAAATATCATCAGTTAGCCCATCACCAACGCACCAAAATGGTGAGTGCTCACAAATTAATACTTTGCCATATTAATATTATCGGATTGCGAAAAGTTGTGCTTATATTTACTGGGTCATTCTGGATTTTCACCAATATGGATTGGTACTATGGATTTTCCGGGATAAATCGTAGCTGTTGTGTTAACGAAGTGAATAATTTATCTCCACTCGTAATTTCAGCCAATCAGGTTCAATAGGTAAACGTGAAAAAGCAACTAAGATAATAAAGTTCCACAGACCGATTCCGACCTCGGTGTCTACTCTAATTTAGCCAGGTACACAGGTGCACTCTCTATCCCTGACTATATACCGATGGGACGGCCGCTCGACACGATCAGAGAGAGATGACGCAGGAACAACAGCTTACGTGATTTTCGAAGCGCGGGCGTGAATCACCGCCAATTTTCTACGACTTGATAACTAAGAATTTCCAGATAGAAAATTTTTATGTTGGATATAGTCCATTTATCAACATTAACAATTAATTTATTAAAATTTATCGAGGACGGCTCTAGGCTATATAACATAACACTATGGCCAATGGAAGCGGAGCATCCATGAATAATGTGGCGAACACAGGTAAAACTGTTCAGTAAAGCTTCTTTGAAAAAAATAGTTTTGAAAAATTTTTAGACGCGAAAAATTAGTTCAGAGATTTTGCACACCAAAATTGGTACCACTGTCATTTAAACTAAACGTATACATTTTTTTAGCTTGATCGGTCAAAGATAATTATACTTTACTAGCAGAAACCCGCAGCTTCGCCCGCGCAAATTTTAGTTTTCCCTACACACGGGAACCATCTATTTTCCGGAATAAAAAGTAGCCTTTGTGCTAATTTGGGACGAAATCTGTCTTCATTCCAATTTTCAGCCAAAAAAATTCAGCAGTTGCGCCGTAAAGAAGTAGGTATATCTCCCGCATAAATATTTGTTTTCACTATTTCCGCAGTAATTGTGGATTCCCAGTACAATATCTATTAATCTAGGATATAATCTATCTCCGTTTCAAATTTCAGGCAAATCTGTTCAGTAATTACGGCGTGAAGGAATATTTTTGCCTCGTGAATATCAGCTTTTCACTCGTATTATATCAACCATGGAATTTTCCGGGATGAATGGTAGCCTATGTAATAATCCGAATCTCCTTACCGAATTTTAGTCATTTCAGTTCAGTAATTACAGCGTAAAGTAATACTTTTTGCGCGTGAACATAAATTTTTCAGTTTTCCCGCGGAAACCATGGATTTTTCTGGGATGAAAAGTAGCCTTCGTATTAATCCAGGATATAATCTATCTTTATTGTGAATTTCAGCCATATCAGTTCAGTAAATACGGCGTGAAGTAGTATTTTTCGCGTATGAATATCTGTTTTTCTTTTTTCCTGCAAAAACCATGGATTTTTCCGGGATAAAAAGAAGCCTATTTATTAACCCAGGATATAATCTATCATCATTCCAAATTACAGCCAAATCGGTTGTGCACTTGCGGCATGAAGATTTTGTTCCGCCTGAATTTCGGTTTTTTTACTAATCCCACGGGAACTATGAATTTTTTCGGGACGAAAAGTAGCCTCCGTATTAATTCAGGATATAGTCTAAGTTTGTTCCAAATTTCAGCCATATCAGTTTAGTAATTACGGCGTGAAGAAGTATTTTTCTCGCGAGAATATCGGTTTTTCACTTTTCCTGCAAAAACCATGGATTCTTATGGGATAAAAAGTACCCTATTTATTAACCCAGCATATAATCTATCTCCATTCCAAATTCCAGTCAAATCGGTTGTGCACTTGCGGCATGAAGATTTTTTTTCCGCGTGAATTTCGGTTTTTTACTAATCCCACGGGAACCATGATTTTTTTCGGGACGAAAAGTAGCCTTCGTATTAATCCAGGATATAGTCTATCTCTTTTTCAAATTTCAGCCATATCAGTTCAGTAATTACGGCGGGAAGTAGTATTTTTCCCGCGTGAATATCGGTTTTTCCCTTCTCCTGCAAAACCCATGGATTTTTCCGGGATGAAAAGTACACTATTTATTAACCCATGATATAATCTATCTCTATTCCAAATTTCATCCAAATCGGTTGTGTACTTGCGGCGTGAGATTTTTTTTCCGCGTGAATTTCGGTTTTTAACTTATCCCACGGGAACCATGAATTTTTTCGGGATGAAAAATAGCCTATATGGTAATGCAAGATATAATATACCTCCATTCCAAATTTTAGCCAAATCGGTACAGTAGTTGCGGCGTGAAGCCGTATTTTAACTTGATAAAATCCAAACTTCGGACCCCCGTTTCACCCCCTTAGAGGGTGAATTTTGAAAAATCCTTTCTTAGTGCACCCCTAGACCTCACAAGGAATATGTGTGCCAAATTTGGAGTCTCTAGACCCAGCGGTTTGGGCTGTGCGTTGATATGTCAGTGAGTCAGTCAGTCAGTCAGTCAGTCAGTCAGTTAGTCAGTCAGTTTCTTCTTTTATATTATACTTTATTGCAAAATTCCACCCAAAAGTTACATTGCATTTGCAAGTTAAATAAAAGCACATACATACACACATACATAACAAAATGGTCTAGTACACGCTCCTCGGTTGACCCCCGACCTCGCCTTAAGGCGCTCAAGCTCATTATTGCGATTACAGGCATTAGCGTGAACTTAACTGAGCGTCTGTCAATTTGAGCAGTTACCAAACACTCGCGCTGTGGTACAAGTCATACCCTTTCCACCTTCCTTTACTCCTTTACCCTACGATTTCGCATTGTGAAGTCAACATCTCCTGAGGATGTCCCGGTGGAGGGACGAAACGTGCGTCTAAGAAAGTGTTAGAATATTGTGTGTGGTATTTCATGTGGGTAATGTTCCTGCATATTGTACCATACAGAATCTTTTAAAATAGCTGATTATAGCAAAACAAATTAATCTGTCCTGCTAATTATTGATTTCCGCAAAATAACGCCTGCTTCTATTCAAAAGGTATTGATCTCCAATGGTTTTTGCTCAACTCTTAAGAGTCCTGTTACCTGCGATCTCTCCATACATTCGAAATACCAAATCATTTGTAATTCGTGCATATTTTGATCATGTTGTGGTGTTATTCGGGTTCATATAGTAATACTCTATGCTTTAACCATTATTAAACTATTATACATTATGTAAATCTGGGTGACCAAGCTTCGCTCGGTAGTATTATTACTACTGGCTAATAGATGGCAGCAGGAGTCATATTTTAATTTTTTTTTGGTAAATTCGACATTTTCTAAAAATGAATCCTAGCTATTTATCGCCCCCAAAACCCCCTGTATACTAAATTTCATGAAAATCGTTCGAGCCGTTTCCGAGATCCAGTTTATATAGAAATATATATACAAGAATTGCTCGTTTAAAGGTATGGGATATACATATTTATTAGTTGTCTTGTACCCATGACACAAGCTAACTCTTACTCTGGAGCTGTATTGCGATGTGTGTAATGCAGGACATTACACACATCGCAATACAGCCCCAGAGTATATATATATATTTTTTATTATTAATTTATTTAAAAAATTGTAAATCAAAGCTCGCTCCGCGTATGCCTTGCGCCGCGCCGATGCAAATGTCAGGCGAGACGCCGGGCGACCTTTGAGTGCATTCTTCTAACTTCGCTTCATTTTAACAACCGAATGTATTAAGTACAAGGTTTCGCCCGCGGCTTCGCATGAAATGAATCTCTCAATCTTTCATCAATCCCACGGGAACATGGATTTTATAGGATTGACGATTTCATCTGACGACCTCCGTGGCGCAGAGGACGCGCGCTCGGATTCGAGTGGGAGGTCGCGAATTCGATTTCCGCCACGGGCCACTTCGGAATTTCATAACTTCTAAATTGGCTCAGGTCTGGTCTGGTGGGAGGCTTCGGCCGTGGCTAGTTACCACCCTACCAGCAAAGACGTGCTGCCAAGCGATTTAGCGTTCCGGTGCGATGCTGCGTAGACACCGTTGAGGTGACTTTACTTACCCCTTCCGAGTTAGTGCGTTAACATCTTCGGCTGCATCATCACTTACCATCAGGTGAGATCGCAGTCAAGTACTAACTTGTATAGTGTAAAAAAATGGGAAATGCTTTCCAAAAAACCAACTTCAAATGCCACTACAAAGAGTGAAATAATTTTTATTTAAATTTTAGGTACCTACACCAATTCGAAGTCGGGCAATGTTTCATACAATCCCTAATAGTCCTTCTTACTCACTTGATGTGCGAAGATATGACGAAGTCATAGACAATCGCCCGACTTCAAATTGGTGTAGGTACCTAAAATTTAAATAAAAATTATTTCACTCTTTGTAGTGGCATTTGAAGTTGGTTTTTTGGAAAGCATTTCCCATTTTTATTTTTTACTTTTTAGTGGAAAACAATAAAATGCACAAGGCGTTGTAAAAATACCCAAATCGCTTGAGGTGTGTTCATAAAATCTGAAGAGATCCCTCAATTTCACCAAGATCCTATCATCAGACCCTGACTTGATGACCTGACATCAAATCAGTATCTGCTAGCAAATGCACCAGTAACTATAAAAATACCCAACTCGCTTCAAGTATACTAGCAAAATTTGAAGAGTTCCCTCGATTTCACCAAGATCCCATCATCAGACCCTGACATGATGACTTTAGTCATCAAATCCGTATCTGCTAGCATATGCACCAGTAACTATAAAAAATACCCAACTCGCTTCAAGTATACTAGCAAAATTTGAAGAGTTCCCTCGATTTCACCAAAATCCCATGATCAGATTCTGACCTGATGACCATAGGACAACTTGGAAAATATTACTCTTTCAAATAATACCCGAATAGTTCCATGTGTCCATATAAAATTTGAAGAGTTCCCTCGATTTATCCAGGATCCCATCATCAGATCCTGACCTGATTAAAATGGGACCATCTGGAAACAAAACCCTCTTAAACAAAAAAAGAATTTTTCAAATCGGTCCACGCGTCTTCGAGTAATCGGTGAACATACATAGATAAAAAAAAAAAGATTCCGACGAATTGAGAACCTCCTCCTTTTTTTGAAGTCGGTTAAAAAAGAAGATTGGTCGAAATTTTCGATAAAGAAATACTTAGGACCAGCCGGCTGCTTGCTAAGTGGTAGTGACTTGCCCCCGTGCCTCAAAGAGCGACTTAACGGCGTAGAAGCCGTATTTAACGATCTTTAGTGAAGTTTTGTTTAAAATCTATAAAGACAATTACTTTTAAATTTATACGTCATGTATTTTCGGTCTTTAATCTTAAATCGTTGAGAAGCAGAAACACGATTAGATAAAATTTTCTCGATAGAAAGTTCTCCCAAAAGTTACTCCAAAATCTCAGTTTTTCTTCTTTTTTTCCGAAACCACAATGGATGTAATTGTAATTTTTGTTTTAATGTGTCGGCAATAATAATATCTAAAACCGTTGAGAAACAGATTTTCAATAGCTAGCTTAGTTTTAGAGACATTAGGTAAAAGGTCGTTTTTCTGTTATATTCTTCCGCGACGCTGTATGTCGCACCCATCAACGTATTCGTGAGAGTGACAAAGACAAAAATAAATTCAATAAATCCCATTAACGGCATGAAAGGGTTATCTAAGCAATTTTTACTGACCAGGGGGGTTAATTCATGTAAAGCGTCGACTACAATTCATGAAGCGAAATGTCGAACTCAACAAGTCTGTCCGCGAAATTCAAAAATTTCGTGGTTTTTTTTGCAATTTGTACGCTAATTACACATAATAGGCTTATGGCAGTCATTTTGCGAGAATGGCAGTTACTTCTTTACATTTTTATATCAAAATTTTTGCATAAAAATGTCTATCCTAGGAAATTAGTCCGAGTAAAGAGTTTTAAGTGAGCAACTCGCAAATCTCGGATTAATTTCTTTAACTCGACACTTTCAAGCAGAGATTTTTATATAAATACGTGAAGATGATCTTGGGATTATCGCAATTTGACTGCCATAAGCCTATTACGTCTTATCAGCTTAAAAATCGCGAAAAACCACAAAAAATTTGAATTTCGCGGGCACACCTGTGGTGTGCTCTTTAAAACAGTTATGGCATTTTTACGTATACAGGGATTACAAAAAAAATACCAAATCGCTCTCGGCCTATAGTTGTTTACATTAATATCAACAACTTTTGTTCTACGACTTTTCAAAATTCGGTTTTAATTTATTTCATACAAAAAAATGTTACTTCTGTAAAGTGTCATTACACTGTTGCGGTTCCGCGCCACGAGTTCGCGCGCCGCGCCATTGCCACTTGTCGATGGTTACATTACAGAGTAGGAACAAGTAGAGTGTCTCTGTGTAATATTGAATATTTGATATTTCTCAAAATATCGAGTAAAAAAAAGTCGTAGAACAAAAGTTGTTAGATTTAATGTAAACAAATACAGGCCGAGAGCGATTTGGTATTTTTTATATAACCCTGTATAAACAGGCGATATTGAAATCAATACATTGTTTGTAAACACAGAAAAAATATTTTTAGAGTGTTGAAAACGCAACATTGCTAACATTCGATTCATGAACGGTGAAATGAAATTTAGGTTGCACGATAAGGTTGAAGGAAGGTATTTTTCTATGCTGAAATATATTCAATTTTACACTTTAAATCAATAGACGTAAAGTCAAAGGACATGGCCAATTTTTTCATGGGCGTTCGTAATTCAGTGTACACCAATGATTTCTGGTGTTATAAATTCGTGATTATAGGCACATTAAATTGGTATAAATAAGAAACTCACAGAACTTGTCATAACAACAGGATAGACAAAAACGTGTACAGTCCGACAAGGCTCTCTTGGCACTTGAATGACATTGAGAGGAGGGCGCTGTTATAGAAAAAAAGCATCTATAAAATAAAATCTCCTCAATTTTACTCGAATTTTAGTTTAAAATAGTTAATAGTATGCAAAAATAACACAAAATACAAAAGCTATACACCGACAGAGACCTGAGCGAACTATCAAACAGTATCACAAGATAGTTAGTACCGATTTTGGCCACGCGCCAAGATAGCCTTGTCGCACTGTAAGAGTATATATTATGATTAAAAAACCTAAGGCGCTTTAAAATAGCGAACAGTTGCGAATTATTACTATTATTAGTTAGTTATTATTATAAGTTGTAAGGTATATTTTAATCAAGTTTTATTATTATGAATGTTAAAATGAAATTGTTTCAATATTTTATTTCTTTCCAAGATTTTATACCCTAGACAACGTAGGAATCGAAATAGTTCCACCATGTGCTAGCAGGTGGCGCTGAACACAAACGGTATCGAGCGATTTCCTAATTTGGCGTCAGGTGGCGCTGCTTCAGACAGTAGTAAATCAATCGTTACACATTGACGTTAGACATATAGTCCTTTTCATGAAAGAAGTCTCGCAGACGCGGCGCTGTAATCACATTATTAAATATTGCCCTCTCACTCGCACTCGTAATTCGTAAACAGCTGTCAATTTTAGTTCATGTTTTTGCCGCGGGACTTCTTTCATGAAAAGGACTATAGACTCACTCTCGGTAGAGAGTATTGTGTTCTGTGCATAGACTATAACACATTGTCAAACACGTAAACGCATTCCGTTTTATGTATTTATTTTGCAGAATGTGGGAATGCTCGTGTAACAAAGGTATTTTTTAATATATTGTTTTTTCATTTATTGAATGCAAAAAAATAAAATGTTCCTAATAAAAACATTAGTCATCCAAATAATGTAGTATCTTCTCTCTGGTATCTGGATCTTAACTCTGTGGTAATATGCATGGTGAGGAACATCCCTCAGAAGGGCTGGAACCCAGAGCCGTAAAGCCAGTTATTAAAAAAAAAATGAGGAACATCCGTGACTTAAGACTTTATATAGATTTCTCTATGGTACAGAATGGCGGAAGTTGAGGAATTCATCTTGTATTCCTTATTATTTTGAAATAAAAACTGACGAGTTCAGAGAGCTTAAAAACTACGTAATAATTCATCTTTCTATTTTTAATATTTAATGAATATTTACTATGTTGTGTACATGGAATGTACTTTTTTGGCCATGTCCTTTTCAGTGTTAATTTTTTATTTGGTGAGGCGCTGTTGCGAACTAAATACCACTTTATCGTGTGAGCGATAGAGTCGCTATTGTTCTTAGCAATGATGGCAATAAGATTCCTGAACTTGTCTTCCAGAAACTCCTAGTGGTAGTCCTCCTCGTCGCGTACGCGTCCGCGGACGTGTCCCACCTGTCGGCCAAGTCGGGCGAGGCGAACGCCAAGATCCTCAAGCAGGAGCTGGACGTGGGGGTGGACGGCCAGTACCAGTACTCCTACGAGACGGAGAACGGCATCTCGGGGCGGGAGCAGGGGGGACTCAAGAACATTCCCGGGGTAAGTTAGTAGCGGCCAAGTGGGGCGAGGCGACCGCTAAGATCCTCAAAGCAAAAGATGGACGTGGGGGTGGACGGCCAGTACCAGTACTCCTACGAGACGGAGAACGGCATCTCCGGGCGGGAGCAGGGAGGATTCAAGAACGTGCCCGGGGTGAGTTACTAGCGGCCAAGTGGGGCGAGGCGAACGCCAAGATCCTCAAGCAGGAGCAAAAGTCTGGAATACCTTCCCAGTCTTTACCACCACTCCACCTTAGACTGTACCATCCCTTTCCATCAGCTGTGATCACAGTCTAGGTCTGCCTAGTTTAAAAAACCCTGGCGATAAATAGTTGTCTAAAACTAATGAGAATATCTCGTTTTAGGCGGAAAACCCTGCAGAGGTCGTGCAAGGTGAAGCCCGCTGGACAGCTCCCGGAGGTGAGGTCATACAGATGACCTACACCGCCGACGAGAACGGCTATAACGCCCAGGTGAGAACACACCACTATCGTTTCAGATCGAGTCGCATACGCGTCATACTAGATAAACGTAGCAGAACGGAGCTATACACTAATGGAGAAAGAAGGCTCAGCACACCAACCAAAACATTACCTATTAGTTAATTAACACTAATAAATACCGTAATTGGTATTTTGTTCTAATGGTTGGTGTTACAATGGTCCCACGGTCTTGGGTTCGAATCCCGGTTCAAATAAAATGTAGTAGCTAGGTATTTCTAGTTGTCAAAGGCATTTAATAAAAACTAAATTTCAACTAGGGCGTTTTCCCTAGTTCTAACGAAAAACGGGTTTTAACGGTGACACAACTTAATATATCTGTAATGTATCTGTGTAACACAACCAAATGTATGTGTATATGAATAAAGACGTAAGTTCTTAACATGATCCTGTTTCTACAGGGCTCTCACATACCGACCTCCCCGCCGATCCCGGACGCGATTCTCCGAGCCCTGGAATACATCAGAGCGAACCCGCCAAAGGAAGTCAACTAAAAACTTACCAAACTAAAATACAACTAGGAACTCCCCCAAGATATGTCTTTAAACTATAAGTTATGAACTACAAGTCCCTCAACCAACATTGACAGGACTTTGTTATTAATTTAAATCAACTAAAAACTTTCTATTTAGATTAGTTTTAGTTTCAAAATAATAGTGTAGCCTTTACTATAAAGGTCACTCGCATCACTCACAGGTTTTATTGTTACGCGTGAATCGAGAAATTCCAAGTACTTAGTATAAGTGATACAAACAAATATAACTAAACTAATAAACTTTAACCATCTTTTACAGATAATTTTCTCACTCTAAAAGTATGAATATGGTCATGTGGAATTTAGTTAATTTGAACTATTAACTATAATGCAAAACATTATTTTTGTCGTAGTTATTCGACTATTTTTAGACTCATATTTTATTTTGAGACACTTTTACAAATCTCTCAGCCCCACTTTATTAGTTTTCAATGAATATGTAAGTTTTAGTTTTACAATTAAGTTTAGCTCCTTTATAATTACAAGTAATTCTTGAGAGTTAAGAACCATTGGCATCTGTGAATTGATTTTCATGAATTCAAACCGCCATAATATATTTGTAACGATTGTGATACTTTAAATATAAAAAATGAAATTAATGTAAAGAAACTGAATTTCTTTAGTTAATTTGTATAGCGCTCTGTGGCCGGTGGGCGGCTGTTGTTGTCTGTGGTGTCAGTGCGGACAATGGCAGATGCCATGTTATGCTTATGTCTATGTTCTTGGACATTAGTTGCAAATTTAAAAATGTATGAAGTGATTAATATAAAACTAAATAAAACTAAAAAAGGAATTGAGAGTTGACTTGAATTGTCGTTTCTTTGATTTCAGGTATGTTGGGTTTGCAATGTTATTGTATACTTAATTACTCATGTGTATTATTATCTAATAAAATAAAAAACTTTGATTTCAGAGCAACGCCATTGTTTATTTAAAACTCCTGAAAGAATTCCTGATTAAAACAGAATAATCTTATAAAACGACAATTGTAGTTACCGAAATATAATCAAAGAACATGGAAAAACTACGATTTAAGTTTGTGGTATTGGGGTCAACAGACGGGAAAACAAATGTGATATGCATAACCTCAATTGAAACGCCGGACGGGTGTGTTTTTGAGATCCCGGATGAGTTGAAGCCTGCAACTAAGCACAGTGCTATAGTGTCATCAGACGTGTTTACTAAAATAAAAAATTCTTTAAAAAAAAGGCACCAAACAAGGTCCGTATGGATTCCTCTGACTTCGGATTTAAAGAAAATATACCTAGATGAAGGTGAAAATGTACAGTTTGGTGACCAGTATTTGGAGGAGATAACAGAAAAGACGATGCCTTCACAGGATACAAATAATAGCAACGTGCCACAGGAAAAGAATATAACGAAAATAGCGGAAAAGTTTTTGATTGAAAAGTTTTCAAATAAAACATCATGTGCTGACCAGTGGATTAATGAATTCCAAAGTGAGTGTGAAAGATTTGAGATTATAAAGGATCAAGATAAAATTGGAATTTTAAAACACCTTCTAGAAAAACAGTGCTTAGATTGGTATAGCAGTATGTTGATAAAAGTGACCGTGAACTCAGAGTGGGCAGTTTGGAAGGACAACTTTTGTGAGACATATGGAAATAAAGGTTGGTCTCAAGTTAAATATGCCTTTACATTTAGATTTCAAGCAGGATCATTACTTGAATATGCTACAAAAAAAGAAAGATTGTTACTAGAAATTAATAAACACATTGATACCCAGACAATGATAAATCTTATTGTAATAGGATTACCAGATTACATTATGGATAAAATTGATAGAGAAGAACTGAAATCAACTTCAAGCCTGTACAATGAAATTGGAAAATATGAACATATGGCAAACAAAAAGAGTTTCATTAAGAAGAAAAATACCTATGAGTTTAAAGAAAAATCTGAGAAAATTAAGCCGTGTAAAACTTGTGAAAATTTAAATAAAGGCATTCGATTCCATCCCGAAGAGAAATGTTGGTTCAAAAAGACAGAAGATAATAATAATAAAAAAACCTATACTAAAGCCATCAACAATTCAGTGATTGATGTTGAATTGAATAATGACACAAAAAACTAATAACAACACCATTAATTAAAGTCAAACTATTGTTAAACTCACAATTAGAAACTTTCGGAATATATGATTCAGGCTCAAATGTTTCTATAATACATTCTAAATTAGTAAGACTAAAAGGAGAAAATAATTCTAGATGTGATAATCTAACCACAATTAATGGTGTTAAAAAAGCTAATGGTTTGACAACTATTAAAATAAAAATTTTTGATATTGAGGAAAACGTTGATGTTTACATACTTGCTGGAGAAGAGTTTAAGTATGATTTTCTAATCGGATTAGACATGATAAAAAAATTCAAATTGGTTCAAGATGAACATTTGAAAATAACCCAGAAAAGGAAAGAAATAGTTGAAGAAAAAATAAATTCCATAAATGAGGATATAAATAAAAACAATACTTCTAAGGAAGTGAAATATAAAAAAAACAATTCTTCAATAAATTTCAATGAACACATAAAAGAAGAAGATTTTCAATTGAGTATGGGTAATTTAAATATTGAACAAAAATCAGAAATATACAGATTAATAGATACTTACAAAGAAATCTTTGCAAAGGACAAGTATGACATAGGAACTGTCAGAGAGTATGAAGCACGTATTGACCTACTCATGGACAAATACTGTAGTAAAAGGCCTTATAGGTGTTCAAGTGAAGACAAAAAGGAAATAGAGGATCAAATAGCAAAGTTGCTTGACAAAAAGCTCATAGAGGAATCATATAGTCCATTTGCAGCACCAGTCACGTTAGCTTTCAAAAAAGAAGATAACCGAAAATCTAGGTTATGTATAGATTTTAGAGACCTAAATAAAATTGTGGTGCCGGAAGCGCAACCATTTCCACTGATTGACGACTTGGTGACGAAGACAAGAAACTCAAAATACTTTACGACGTTAGACATAAACTCAGCCTTCTGGTCTATACCGCTAAGGGTCGAAGATAGGAAGAAGACCGGATTTGTCACCCAGGATGGACACTATCAGTGGACAGTTTTACCCTTCGGTTTGAAGACTTCACCAGCTATTTTCCAAAGGATCTTAAGTAACATTTTACGCAAGTATAAGCTTACTGATTTTACAGTCAACTACATAGACGATATCCTTATATTTTCTAAAAGTTTTTCCGAACATATAAATCATTTAACACTGTTGTTAGAAGCTATAAAAAGGGAGGGTTTCAGACTTAAATTCACAAAATGTACGTTTGCATCTGACTCAGTGAAATATCTTGGTCATATAATCCACAATAATACAGTACGACCAGTAAAAGATAATTTAATTTCAATAAAACAATTTCCAACACCAAAAACGCAGAAAAATGTCAGACAATTTTTGGGGAAAATTAACTTTTATCATGAATATATACCAAAAAGTAGTTTAATTTTAGAACCTCTTCATAATTTACTTAGGAAAAATCAGAAATTTATTTGGACAGAAGAATGTCAAACATCATTTCAAAAAATAAAAGACTTATTGTGCTCACAGCCGATTTTAGAGATATATGATAAGAATTTGCCAATAAATATTTACACCGATGCATGTTTACAAGGTCTTGGAGCAGTGCTTAAACAAACACAACCAAATGGAAAAGAGAAACCAGTTGCATATTTTTCAAAAAAACTAAATCAATTACAAAAACAGAAAAAGGCAGTTTATTTAGAATGTTTAGCGATTAAAGAGGCAATAAAGTACTGGCAATATTGGTTAATAGGGAAGTCATTTACAGTATACTCAGATCATAAACCATTAGAAAATTTAAATATTAAATCTAGAACAGATGATGAACTGGGAGATCTAACATATTATTTGTCACAGTATGATTTTAAAATAAAATATGCTCCGGGCAAGGTTAATATAGAAGCAGATTGTTTGAGTAGAAACCCAGTATTAGAGGCAAGTGAAGATACAGAAGAACAATTAAAAATAGTTAACATGATAAAATTAAATGATATTGTCACAGACCAGGAAAATAATGCAGACATACAAAACAATAAAATGAAATTTATATCAAAAAATAATATTTACTATAAAAAGGATAGGAAATGTGAAAAAATAATTTTAACAGAAGATTTCAGTAAAAGTCTTATTAAATCTGTACATGAAAGCATGTGTCATTTAGGTGTAAACCAAATGCAAAACAAAATTAGTAAACTGTATACAGCAAAAAATTTAACTACAAATATTAAAAAGTATTGTAAAAGCTGTGAAATATGTATAAAAAATAAAACAAGGGGACAGAATAGATATGGGCTCATGTCCCATTTAGGACCTGCCACAAAACCCTTGCAAATAGTATCCATAGACACAATTGGAGGTTTCGGTGGCTCGCGATCGACGAAAAAATACTTACACCTTTTAGTGGATCATTTTACGCGGTACGCTTATATTATTACTTCGAAAACGCAAAATGCTAATGATTTCATTAAACTAATAAATAAAGTAATAGATTATGATAAAATTGAAATTCTTCTTACGGATCAATATCCTGGGATCAACTCAAAAGAATTTAAAACATTTCTAAATGAAAAATCAATACAAATGATATTCACTGCAGTAAATGCTCCGTTTTCTAATGGCTTAAATGAAAGACTTAACCAAACGCTTGTGAACAAAATAAGATGTAGGATAAATGAAAATAATAATAAGAAAGCATGGACAACCATTGCTCATGAATGTGTGGAAATATATAATAGTACGGAACATTCAGTTACAGCATTTGCACCAAAATATCTATTACATGGTACAGATGTTTCTTTTTTGCCAAAGGAATTAAAAAGAGATAAAACTGAAGTAGAATGGATTACAGATAGAAAATTAGCATTCGAAAATTCAATGAAGTCACATAATTACAATAAACAAATGTTTGATAAAAACAGATCTCAAATTGACTTTACTGTGGGAGATATGGTCTATGTAGAAAATGGCAATAAACTCAATAGAAAAAAACTGGATGAACTGAAGATCGGTCCATATAAAATTATCGAGAAAATATCTAATTCAATATATAGAATTAATACGGGTCATAAAAAGTCTGAGTCAAATCTATTTCATATCAGTAAACTTATACCAATATTAGAGTAAAATTATATAAATAAATATATAGTGACATATCTTTGTATAATGCTATAAAATTCAGATATCATTATAGTAACTTAAATATAAATGAAGAAAATTTTATAAAAATTTTCCTTTTGATGGAGGGAGATGTAAAGAAACTGAATTTCTTTAGTTAATTTGTATAGCGCTCTGTGGCCGGTGGGCGGCTGTTGTTGTCTGTGGTGTCAGTGCGGACAATGGCAGATGCCATGTTATGCTTATGTCTATGTTCTTGGACATTAGTTGCAAATTTAAAAATGTATGAAGTGATTAATATAAAACTAAATAAAACTAAAAAAGGAATTGAGAGTTGACTTGAATTGTCGTTTCTTTGATTTCAGGTATGTTGGGTTTGCAATGTTATTGTATACTTAATTACTCATGTGTATTATTATCTAATAAAATAAAAAACTTTGATTTCAGAGCAACGCCATTGTTTATTTAAAACTCCTGAAACAATTCCTGATTAAAACAGAATAATCTTATATTAATAAAAACGTTTTTTGTTCAATTTGTGTTTTTATGATATTTTTTTTAACATTAAAATTCGCCTTAAGGGGAACTAAACCGTATACTGCATCTTAAATAAAACCTTACAGGAATCTTATAATAACATTTCAATGAACAAAAAAATACGCTACGCTAAGAGGACGGGAAAGATGTGACGTATGTTAAAACAAAAAATTCTTAAATATAGCGTCGCGCGTCGTACATTTCGGTACAGGCTGTCAGCACATATCGTTTTCAATCGCATACATTATCGCCATTTAACAATTTTGACAAACTAAAAATCCGGTTTCAGGGCGGAGCCTAAAAACATGCTTACGTCACTAAAGGCTGATCCTCTATATGTTTAATCTATGGAAAAACACTTCATTTTCTTCAAGTATAATAAAAAAAAACATCAATCATCATCATTAACATCTAGCGTAAGAAAGAGATAGAAAGACGTATACGTCTTTCTATCTCTTTCTTAGCTAGAATATTAGAATATATAGAATATATATATTCTAGCACTCACCCTGATCCCTCAGCACGGTGACTGCCTCTAGCACTCGCTTGGTGTATATACAGGGCTCGTAGTTGTCCATCTCTTGAGTCACCACTGAGCACACCCTGTATACAAACACTTAGTTAAACAATTGAATTCAGGGCAGACCCCTTTAGTTCCCCTTATCGTTTTGGGGTGACAGGGTTCGGGGTTCGCGGACCCCGAAAACGTTATTTCACGTTCGTGGGACCAAAAGTTTGAGAAAGCCTGGTTTATACTAATAAAAAAGATTGCAAATAAAGAGGAATATAGCTACGACTACTTCGAACAGATATCAAGAAAAGGAAGGAACAAATTGCGTACTTGACTCAAATCAAAATATTGATTTGTTTCATTTATTTTTTAAACTCGAATTATTAACAAATAAAACGGTAAAAAACAGAATTAATCGATGAAATAACAAAAAAGTTACAAGAATTTAAATACTTTTGATCAGACAGAGACAGAGACTGTATTCAACTATGACGTCAAAACTCAAAGTGTGGTCGTGCCATAGGAGTTCTACACAAATTTTCGTTTTACGAGATAGGGACAAAAGACCCCTATTCAAAGTTTAAATACCTATAATTCTGTATTTCTTTGTTTGATTTTATTTTATTTTTATTTTTATTTAAATATCTTAAATAAATAATAATTAATTAATCTTAATATTAATCTTTATTTATTTATTTAAATATTTAAATATTTTTATTTATTTATTTATTTATTTAAATATAACAATACATTTTAATTTTCTTATAGTTAATATTTGACGGTGTAACAAAAACCCAATTGGATTTGTCTGTACACCGACATTCGTCGTTTAGCACTCGGTAGTTTCATAGATACAACAAAAATAACACTATAGTAAGTAAGTTAACAAACGTAAGTTTACATTTACTAAACATTGAGGGTAGATGAATAAATTGAGACGGCAATTCGTGCTGCTTTTATTTATTTATTTATTTATTTTAATTTTTGTGGACGTCATTTTTTTATTGAAAAAAAAAATTTGGACTCTAATACACAATTCCTTCAAGGAAGCCAATAAAATTTCAGATTGGGCAGCAATAGGAACATTACATCAAATTTTCAACTAGTTGAAACCCCAACGCCCTAAAATCTTCGATCCTGGCGTCTGACTGGACATGATTCTTTAATTAATGCAGTAGGCCTCGTAAATCACACGGCTCGCTATAGAGCCGGCTAAATATGTTTCTCTGAGGGACAAAATTCCATAGGAGAACATTGGAGAACCGACATACATAACATAACCGCCCAACGGATAAGCAAACTGGGAGGTTCTGCCCTAGGAATTTCCTACCGCTAGCATCATAGACGAAGCAGCTAGAACACAAGAGGGGAGGGAGGAGAAAGAAGGTGAGCCGAGGCAGAAGGGGGGGCATGAGGATAGCCTCTTAGCTCCACAGAGGCAGCAGCACTAGGAGAAGACTAGACAAAGAAAACACAAGCGACAAGAAAGAGAATAAAAGAACTCGTAGGTAGTTCAACCAGGCATTCATCAGCCTAAGAATCCGCGAGGATAAGAACAGCAAACTGAAGTGGCAGTGGGCCATCTTTGTCGTAAAACCGACGGCTTTTGGAGCAGACGTGTTCTGCAGAGGAGACCGCGTACCGGAACAGTAGCTTAAGATGACCTCTTGCACGCTGGAAGGGCGATCTGAGGCCATACCACCATCTCTTAAATCAGTAGTTGTTTTGACATTTTCTTCTGCAGCATTACTGCTTTAAAAGATGGTGGTACCAACGAATGTGGTACGGTCCCTGAAAAGGTCGTTGGAAGAGGGTGGATGGTGAGGGTGGAGGAGAAGAGGATGTGTGGTTGAGTAATGGATGGCTATAAGCTGATAATGTATGGTCTGTCAATTATCTGGTAGCCTTGGCGTGACAGATATTGCCGATAAAGTTCAGGAATCCCGTTTGCATTGGTTTGGCCACGTTTTAGACCAGAGCTATGTGGGTCACAACTCACAGGTGCCTCAACATGCCTGTCGGTGGACAATCCTGCGGACGCCCAAAGAAGCGGTGGATCGACATCTCACCAGCAGTTGCTCGTGCCAAAGGCTGCGTAAAGAGGATGCTTTAGACAGCGCCAAGTGGAAACGATTAAGCAGGAAAGCTGACCCTGGCTTATAGAATAGAATCGAATAGAATAGCCTTTATTGACAATCAAATATTTACAATTTTTAACCGACTTCAAAAAAAGGAGGAGGTTCTCAATTCGTCGGAATCGTTTTTTTTTTATCTATGTATGTTCACCGATTACTCGAAGACGCGTGGACCGATTTGAAAAATTCTTTTTTTGTTTAAGAGGTTTTTGTTTCCAAATGGTCCCATTTTAATCAGGTCAGGATCTGATGATGGGATCCTGGAGAAATCGAGGGAACTCTTCAAATTTTATATGGACACATGAAACTATTTGAGTATTATTAGAAAGAGTAATATTTTCCAAGTTGTCCTATGGTCATCAGGTCAGGATCTGATCATAGGATCTGGGTGAAATCGAGGGAACTCTTCAAATTTTGCTAGTATACTTAAAGCGAGTTGGGTATTTTTTATAGTTACTGGTGCATATGCTAGTAGATACGGATTTGATGACTAAAGTCATCAAGTCAGGGTCTGATGATGGGATCTTGGTGAAATCGAGGGAACTCTTCAAATTTTGCTAGTATACTTGAAGCGAGTTGGGTATTTTTTATAGTTACTGGTGCATTTGCTAGCAGATCTAGCAGATACTGATTTGATGACTAAAGTCATCAAGTCAGGGTCTGTTGATGGGATCTTGGTGAATTTGAGGTATCTCTTCAGATTTTATGAACACACCTCAAGCAATTTGGATATTTTTACAACGCCTTGTGCATTTTATTGTTTTCCACTAAAAAGTATTAAATAAAAATGGGAAATGCTTTCCAAAAAACCAACTTCAAATGCCACTACAAAGAGTGAAATAATTTTTATTTAAATTTTAGGTACCTACACCAATTCGAAGTCGGGCGATTGTCTATGACTTCGTCATTTCTTCGCACATCAAGTAAGTAAGAAGGACTATTAGGGATTGTATGAAACATTGCCCGACTTCGAATTGGTGTAGGTACCTAAAATTTAAATAAAAATTATTTCACTCTTTGTAGTGGCATTTGAAGTTGGTTTTTTGGAAAGCATTTCCCATTTTTATACTTATATCTAAGTATGTGTTAGTTGATTAGTTGTCTTCTTCTTTAATATATTTAGATTATTAATTACGTTAGAAGTTATTATTAGGACACCGGTATCTGATCGTCTTGCTCTTCAGCAAAGGCCTCCCCCAGATTCCTCCACAGACCTCGATCGTGGGTTTTCCTCCTCCATAAAGTTCCTGCTGTGGCTCTCAGGTCGTCTTCCCATCTCCCGAATGGTCTTCCCCTGCTCCTTTTTCCTTCTCTTGGATACCACTCCGTTATGTCCTTGGCCCAATTATCTCTCCTATTTCTGATTAGGTGACCGGCCCACTTCCATTTAAGTTTTTTAATGGTGTAAGTTATATATTTTATATTTGTTTTTTCTTTAATATTTTTGAGTTTGACCCTGGCTTATGCCTGGATAAAAGCTAAGAAGAAGAAGGGTATAGTCTGTTAATTAAAGTGCACCGATTTTCAATAGAACTTGTCTCACCTAGAAGCTCGTCCGCGGATGGCGCCGGCCGTCCTCTCTAGCGAGTCGGGGTCGCCCTCCTGCAGCGCCACCACGCACTTGTTCACGTCCTCGAGGATGTGGTTCTCTGCACAAGAACATCGCACACGTTAAAGAGTCGTTGAGCGAGCATCTAGATAGTTCTACAGAGTTATGAGCAGCAAACACGCTATCGACGCGTTGATCATCACCAGCGGTGCACAAAGCTCACCGCTAACAGCCAGGAAGTCGTCGATGGTGGTGATGTCGTCCACGGCGTCGGTCAGCAGCCTCACCGCCGCCTCCCAGGCGCGCGCGAACGCCGACGCGTTCTCCTGCGCCGCGTTGATCACCCGCCGTGTCACGCGTCACAAAGCTCACCGCTAACAGCCAGGAAGTCGTCGATGGTGGTGATGTCGTCCACGGCGTCGGTCAGCAGCCTCACCGCCGCCTCCCAGGCGCGCGCGAACGCCGACGCGTTCTCCTGCGCCGCGTTGATCACCCGCCGTGTCACGCGTCACAAAGCTCACCGCTAACAGCCAGGAAGTCGTCGATGGTGGTGATGTCGTCCACGGCGTCGGTCAGCAGCCTCACCGCCGCCTCCCAGGCGCGCGCGAACGCCGACGCGTTCTCCTGCGCCGCGTTGATCACCCGCCGTGTCACGCGTCACAAAGCTCACCGCTAACAGCCAGGAAGTCGTCGATGGTGGTGATGTCGTCCACGGCGTCGGTCAGCAGCCTCCACCGCCGCCTCCCAGGCGCGCGCGAACGCCGACGCGTTCTCCTGCGCCGCGTTGATCACCCGCCGTGTCACGCGTCACAAAGCTCACCGCTAACAGCCAGGAAGTCGTCGATGGTGGTGATGTCGTCCACGGCGTCGGTCAGCAGCCTCACCGCCGCCTCCCAGGCGCGCGCGAACGCCGACGCGTTCTCCTGCGCCGCGTTGATCACCCGCCGTGTCACGCGTCACAAAGCTCACCGCTAACAGCCAGGAAGTCGTCGATGGTGGTGATGTCGTCCACGGCGTCGGTCAGCAGCCTCACCGCCGCCTCCCAGGCGCGCGCGAACGCCGACGCGTTCTCCTGCGCCGCGTTGATCACCCGCCGTGTCACGCGTCACAAAGCTCACCGCTAACAGCCAGGAAGTCGTCGATGGTGGTGATGTCGTCCACGGCGTCGGTCAGCAGCCTCACCGCCGCCTCCCAGGCGCGCGCGAACGCCGACGCGTTCTCCTGCGCCGCGTTGATCACCCGCCGTGTCACGCGTCACAAAGCTCACCGCTAACAGCCAGGAAGTCGTCGATGGTGGTGATGTCGTCCACGGCGTCGGTCAGCAGCCTCACCGCCGCCTCCCAGGCGCGCGCGAACGCCGACGCGTTCTCCTGCGCCGCGTTGATCACCCGCCGTGTCACGCGTCACAAAGCTCACCGCTAACAGCCAGGAAGTCGTCGATGGTGGTGATGTCGTCCACGGCGTCGGTCAGCAGCCTCACCGCCGCCTCCCAGGCGCGCGCGAACGCCGACGCGTTCTCCTGCGCCGCGTTGATCACCCGCCGTGTCACGCGTCACAAAGCTCACCGCTAACAGCCAGGAAGTCGTCGATGGTGGTGATGTCGTCCACGGCGTCGGTCAGCAGCCTCACCGCCGCCTCCCAGGCGCGCGCGAACGCCGACGCGTTCTCCTGCGCCACGCGCGAGCGACTGCGAGCCGCGAGAACCCGCGCCGCGTTGATCACCTGCCGTGTTACGTGTTACATGTTACACTAGTGACTAAATGGCGACACCTGCCGAGCGGCGGGACACAACAAACAGGGTTACAAGAGCGCTCACCTGCGGGCACAGCGCCTCGATCTGTCCGGCGGCGTGACGCACCATCTTAACTCCGTCCTCGTTGTTGGACATCGAGCACACCAGGTTGGCGACCTGTGACGAAAATGTGGTGTAATACTTTGGGGTAATAGTACAGACGTGTTTTTCATCATTTATTTTCATATTTCTTTCGATTTTGTGACATTTGCTGAACTGAAATTGAATCTGGGGACACGGTAGTGTCCCCGCCAAGACGAGCCAAGCGAAGCGCGAGGGCACTACCTATCTTTTCTCGAAGTGTTTCGCCGTATTTTTAAACCCTTATAACTTAGGCCTGAATTATTTCAGATAATCAAAATTCTCGGAAAATGATGTCGCCAGTGAACTTATTAAACCTATAAGTTTCAATTTTATAGGTCTTATACTTTAGATTTTATTGACGTCTAAAAAACCCAAATTTCGTCACTGACTGACTGACTGACTGACTCACTGATGATCATCAAAATTCCTAGGTACTTCCTGAAGACCTAGAAAGCTGAAATTTGGTATATAAGCTAGTATTAGCACACAACCAACAAAAAAATTCCAAAAGTTGGAAATTTAACCCCCCAACCCCTTAAAATAGGGGATGGAAGTTTGTATGAAATTACCGCAAATATTGATGCTAGAGGTCTCAAAATTGATATAGGGACTCTTTGTAATAAACAATAAATACGTGTTTCAGGATTTTTAGTTAATCACCCCACATCCATAAAATTAGGGGGTTGGAAGTTCGTATGGGGTTTCCCATAAGTATATAGGTATAATAAAAACTTAATTTCTGAAATTTGGTATATAAGCTAGTATTAGCACACAACCAACAAAAAAATTCCAAAAATTGGAAATTTAACCCCCCAACCCCTTAAAATAGGGGATGGAAGTTTGTATGAAATTACCGCAAATATTGATGCTGGAGGTCTCAAAATTGATATAGGGACTCTTTGTAATAAACTACAAATAAGGAAAAAAATAAACTAGGTGAACCAAGGAGGGTTCCCTCATTTAAATGATAGAGGGGGGATACTTGATTCGGACAAATATCCACCTTGCAATGATATTCAAGAAATACACCAAAGAAAAGGAAATTAACCAAATAAAAAATATAGTCGTAAACAACTTACAAAAAGAAGTGAAATCCCAGCAAAAACATTTTCATGTAAAATGTTGCCAAGACGAGAACATGTGGCTCACACTATCAAAAAGTTATCAGATCTCATGTAGAGCAAGACTTCTAACTCTACACGCCCTTACTCTATAAATCCTAACTTTATAAACTCTACACTTTAGTCAAAATATATTATGTCTTGGCTGTTTCGTTACTGTCACATGGGTGTAAAGTAAAAATATTATTCACTGACTTTGTACTTTTCTGATATACAATACCTAGTTTCTGTAGTAACGATTATTTATTAGATAGGTATTGAGTCTCCTCAGAAACTGCACTTAGGTTTTACTAACTGCATTGGTTTCAAATACTTCATCACACTTTGCAAAAGTGTGTTCCTTTGCTTTAGAGGATATTTTTAATAAATGGAATTTTTCCCATAACAATGGTGATACCATTTAATTTTAATGTGAAATTCCTTGAATTTTGCATGGTCCATTATGCCACTTGCAAAACTCTATTAGAAAAGTACTGAACAGTGAATAAATTCTTCACTTTACGCCCATGTGACGGTACCGAAACAGCCAAGACATAATATATTTTGACTAAAGTGTAGAGTTTATAAAGTTAGGATTTATAGAGTTAGGGCGTGTAGAGTTAGAAGTCTTGCTCTACATGAGATCTGATAACTTTTTGATAGTGTGTAAAGCTATCCCAGTATAGTGTGTAAAGCTAGCCCAGTGGCAGTAAAGCTTTCTGGTCCCTCGCAAAGTCGGTTGAAATGAACTTTAGCCGCCCTGCCCTGCCGCCTTTGCAGAAGCCTGATGGGTCACTGGCTGTGGCTGCAACAGACAAAGCGAATCTTTTGGCGACTCTGTTTGCAGAGAACTCACAGCTTGATGCTGGAAGTACTCCACCCCCAACCCTTCCATCTTGCGATTCCATTATGCCAGAGATTCGCATCCACCAGCACGAGGTCCTTAAAACACTTCGTGATCTCGATGTGAGTAAAGCCAGTGGCCCTGACGGTATACCTGCAATAGTCCTACGAAATTGTGCTCCCGAGTTGTCTCCTGTATTAACGCGCTTGTTTCGCCTCTCTCTTTCCACAGCTCAAGTCCCACTCTCCTGGAAAGTTGCCAATGTGCAGCCGGTACCTAAAAAAGGCTGCCGTGCTGATCCGGCTAATTACAGACCGATTGCCATCACGTCCATACTGTGCAAAAGTATGGAACGAGTTCTCAATCGTAAGCTCCTGGCATACCTAGAGGAAAATGACCTTCTGTCGGACCGTCAGTATGGCTTTAGATCCAACCGCTCAACTGGCGATCTTCTAGTGTATGCTACGCATACTTGGGGCGAGGCCATGGAGAAGCACGGTGAGGCACTTGCTGTCTCACTCGACATTTCTAAGGCTTTCGACCGGGTCTGGCACGGTAGTCTTCTTAGCAAACTTCCGGCATACGGGATACCCGCGGGCTTTTGCAACTGGATATCTGACTTCCTGAGGGAACGGTCTTTTCGGGTGGTCGTAGATGGCCACTCTTCGGACCTAATGGCTGTCAATGCCGGTGTACCCCAGGGGTCTGTTCTCTCCGCGACACTGTTTTTGCTGCATATTAACGATCTGCTCAAACCAGGTATCTTTGGTTATGCGGACGACAGCACTGTTTCGGAGAGATACATGTCCAGTTCAAAAGCCAGTGGTGCTGAGATCCTTGAGCTTAGAGAGGCACTGGTAAATCGCGTGAACTTGACTTTAAATGAAGTGTCTGAGTGGGGTGACGCTAATCTGGTCAAGTTCAACGCTACCAAAACACAGGCGTGTTTGTTCACTGCTAAAAAGAGCCCCTTCACTTTGGCTCCCACTTTCCAAAGCATATCCGTCCCGATTGGTGATCATATTGAGCTTCTGGGTATAACCATCTCACCCAACCTCAATTTTGGGAAATGCATCGAAGCTAAAGCAAAAACAGCTGCTAAAAAACTAGGCATCCTAAACAAGGTAAAGCGGTACTTCACGCCTGAACAACTACTGACGCTGTATGAGGCCCAGGTGCGTTCTGGCATGGAGTACTGCAGTCACCTTTGGGATGGCTCAGCCAAGTATCAGCTCGATGCATTGGACTCTGTTGATCGCCGCGCCCGCAGAATAATCGGAAAGGAATCGCTAACGCGGGCAAAATTGCTGAGCTTACAACACCGTCGCAATGTTGCCTGTTTAGCGGTTTTTTACAGGATATACTTTGGTGAGTGTGCTCAGGAACTACATAACCTTGTTCCTCCTTCACCTTTCTACTATAGGACTGCAAGACGCCGAGAGGGGTGGCATCCTTATGTGGTTGACATCCAACAAACTCGCACGAAACGTTTTTCTTCCACGTTTCTGATACGAACCGCTAAGGTATGGAACGCCCTTCCAGCCTCCGTGTTTCCAGCCAAGTATAATCTGGGTGCCTTCAAGAGAAGAGTGAATAGGCATTTTCTAGGCAAGCGCGCTCCAACCTAGACTTCATCACTGCTTTCCATCAGGCATGATTGTCGTCAAGCGCAAGCCTATTTACAATAAAAAAAAAAAAAAAAAAAAAAAAAAAGTGTGAGCCACATGTTCTCGTCTTGGCAACATTTTACATGAAAATGTTTTTGCTGGGATTTTATATTTCTTAAGTACAATCGATCAATGTAATATAATATATCTTTTTCATCCATAATCCGGAAGAGCAAAACTCCGATTGGAAATTCATTGCATACATTGGGAACCAATGAAGAAAGTGTGGTGTAATACTTTGGGGTAATATCACGAACGTAGTTTTCCTCATTTCTATACAAATTCAACGCGAAGTTACGTTGGAACGAATGGCAGATAGAGTTTTTGTTTTTATATAATATATATGTAATAAAATTTGTTTGGAAATTATAGAGTGATCTGATTATCACTGCCCTAGAACGTCCCGCACGGAGACGGAAGCCACGGGCCCATATGTGGTGCCGTTCGGGCGGGATAAGGTAGGGTCGAGTGACGAGGCGTATAAGTGATAACCTAGATGGCACGAACAATGTTTTATTGTAATATTTTTCTTCCATGACGCAGAAAACTAAAAATCCCGATGGGGTATTCATGTGGTGTAATACTTTGGGGTAATATCACAGATGTAGCTTTCCTCATTTGTATACAAATTAAACGGGAAGTTGCTTTGGAACCAATGGCGGATAGCGTTTTTGTTCACGTACGTAACATCATTATCAATTTGTTTGGAAATTATCGATTGCTATGATATTTTTTAATCTTGTCCTTCCATGACCTAGGAGAGAGATCAATCCGATGAGTTACCTCCACGAGCTTGTTGGCGTGCTCCGTGAACACGATCGCGTACTCTTCGACTTCTTTCTCGTTGCCGCTGCGCGCCGCTTCCAGCAGCACTAGCAATGGTACGTTGGTCTCCAGGAAGCTGCGGAGAATGCACCAGTCAGAGAGAGGGAGAGAGAAAGGGAGAGAGAGAACGATTGTAACGTTTTTTTAGGGTCCTGTACAATAATGCTAAAAATTGACTCTTATATATTAAAATTGACTCTTATATTTATTATAGCTACTCGTGCTGATTCACTGACTGAATATCACCTCTCCTGAACAATTTTGTATGAAACATTTTTTTTCACGGATGGGGTCTTATAGAAGAAAAAAATTCGTTTTGAGGAAAAATACGGAGAGAGCTGATGATTGAGGATTTAGAAGACGGGTGAAGAGCACAGGGAGGGTATTGAAGATAGGTGGAGGGTGCTCGACCAAATGTCACTCGAAACATCATCCAATTGGCAGTTAGCTGAAAAAAATTCAAAATGGCGGATTCAAGATGGCCGCCATACAAACTTCATCGGTGTCTAACTCGGAAAGTATAAGAGTTTGAAGAGTGGTTTCTTGACAAGAAGTGGTCATCACCCGAAGATTTATTTAATGCATAGAAATAAAATCCAATATGGTGGATTTTTTTTTCCATAGAAAATGTATGGGAAATGTTGAAGGGATTTTTATAGGTAGGAAGACAGCACGCGCCCTACTAGTTGTATATATATGTCTATTTCCAGCGTACTAGTATGACAGAGATTAGTGTGCCAAACGCAGCCACTAACCTGTCAGACACGTGGTCGACCACGGCCTTTCTCAGCTGGCGGCGCAGGTCCCTGGTCTTGCGGCACATCTGCTCCAGAGCGCGCTCCAGACCCTCCGACTGCTCCGAGCGTCCCGCCTGCCGAAAAAACGTGATCTCGTATAGTTTATTCGTTCTCGTTTTCTCGCGCGGCCGGTTGCGGCGTTGGTATTCTCAAAGGAAGCCGGCCGTCCGTTTGTACTTCGTAATGTTGGAGCACGTGTTTTGTTGTAAAATAGTGCTTCAATAGTATACAGGGTTATATAAAAAATACCAAAATGCTCTCGGCCTGTAGCTGTTTACATTAACACTAACAACTTTTGTTCTACGACTTTTTAAAATTCAATATTAATTTATTCATACAAAGAAACAAATAAACAAACATACAAAAAAATCTTATTTCTATAAAGTGACATTGCACTGTTGCGGTTTCGCGCCGCGCCATTGCCACCAGCCGATGTTACATTACAGAGTAGGAACAGAGTATACCTAGTACTAAAATATCGAGTAAAAAAAAAGTCGTCGAACAAAAGTTGTTAGTGTTTATGTAAACTAGTACAGGCCGAGAGCGATTTGGTATTTTTTACATAACCCTGTATAAAATAACATAATATGTGATCATATGTGATGCTCACGTTGCTCATGTACTCGTGCAGTAGATCCTGCAGCGCTTGACGCACCGCGTTGCACTCCGCCACGATGCGCTCGCGCCGCTCGTCCCTGGACATCCAAAATTGAATTTAGAACAGATTTAAATCATAATAACATGTACAACGTGTAAATTAATTGCCCTAATAAACCAAAAGCCTAAAGTAGGGAACAATGTATAGATGCATGAAAAAACATCACAAGAAGTGTAACTCATATCCTGAGGGAACTATAGGGAGTTCAAAAATGTACCATAAATTTTAAGTGACATCCCTAAAAACAGCTGGTTCAATATCAATGAACTGCGAATAATGAAAATGATATGAGGTTTGACGATATCACAGTTAGGGTTGCTCAATTTTATTTTTCTCAATGAAATAACAGTTTTTGTGCAACAAATATCATATTGACGTTTTACAAGAGCCTGTACGTTAGGCCTATGTGAAATAAAGATACTTTGACTTTGTTACCTGGTACAGGAGCTGTCCGCCATGAGTGCTGCGCCGGAAATGATGGACTCTAGCCGCTCTTCAAGCGAGGGGCGCGTGCGCAGTTCCGAATACGCTAACGGCTCCATCACCATGCGCTCCTGTCAAAACCACACGACGTCACTGTAGTCAATATTTGAAAAAACAGAATAATTTCTTACGTCTTCTCGCGAAACGCATTATCACTTCGTCTATTTCAATGGTTCCGTTTTTAACAGCCGCGTGTCAGCGACTGTCCATAGATGGCGCTGGCTGTAATTGTACGGAGGAATTCGATTCGTTAGTGCGATGCGAGTCGACTCGAAATCCGTACAAAACCTGTACTAACCCCTCAGAACAGTCACGGCCTAGGCTCGGTTGCTTGTATTGACTTTAACCACTGTCCATAGATGGCGCTAGCTGTAACTGTATGGAGGAATTCGATTCGTTTGTGCGATGCGAGTCGACTCGAAAATCGTTCAAAACCTGTACTAACCCTTCAGAACAGTCACGACCTAGGCTCGGTTGCTTGTATCGATTTTAACCAGTGTCCATAGATGACGCTAGCTGTAAATGTATGGAGGAATTCGTTCCGTTGGTGCGATGTGATTCGACTCGAAACTCGTACAAAACCTGTACTAACCCTTCAGAACAGTCACGGCCTAGGCTCGGTTGCTTGTATTGACTTTAACCACTGTCCATAGATGGCGCTGGCTGTAAATGTATGGAGGAATTCGATTCGATTGTGCGATGCGAGTCGACTCGAAATCCGTACAAAACCTGTGTTAACCCAAAGCTCCAGCTAATTAGCAGGAGTGACTCACGTCAAAATCGTCCAGAGCCTGCGCCAGCTCGCCCGGCCCCTCGACCGGTACGCGGTTGTTGCCTGCAACATACAAACATACAAATAACTCTAACAACATACAACAATCATACAATTTTCAAAAAGATAAAAATGACGTTGACAACATACAACAACCATACAAAAAGGTTACTCGACTGACTCAGGGTCTTTTTGGGCATCTTCTTTAAGCAGATTTTCCTTGTATTTATAGTATAATATGTTAATACTTTCAGGGTGATGAAATAGACGTTTTCTGTGGTGCCCTTGCGATACCGTCCAGTTTTCAATTAAGGGTACAGTTTTGAGGTACGGAACCGTAAAAAGACATTTTCTGGTCACCTGAAGGCGGCAGCGGGCGGCCCTGCGCGACTGCGGAGATTGTGTCGACGGCGGAGCACACGGCGCGCAGCACGAAGTCTCTGTTAGCCTTAGCGGCGGCCAGCTCCGGGTGACGCACGTACACCTACAAGGACAACCATATCACACAGGGTTACATAAAAATACCATATCTCTCTCGGCCCTTTTATTTAATCGATATTTTGAAAAATATCAAATATTCAATATTTCACAGAGATACTCTACTTGTTTCTCTGTAATGTAACAACAGCAAGTGCCCATGACGCGGCTCGCGGCGCGAATGCGCAACTGTGTAATTTCACATAACTGCTTGAAAGCGCATAGATGATTTTAAGGGTGGCAAAATGGCCCTAATATAAACATTTTGCGAATGGGCTATTAATTAGGTATTGGTTCTACTCTGGGCGCCAATGTAGAGTATCCTTCATTTCATTTCATTTCATTTATTTTAAAATATTGTGTAGCATTGCAGTACATCTGTTATGCGATCAGATTGCTCGACTGTTATCCACAGTATTACCCCATAGTATTAACCCATACTCTACGTGTATTCATGCTACAATCAGAATGTTCAACTGTTATCCACAGCATTACCCCATAGTATTAACCCATACTCTACGTGTATTCATGCTACAATCAGAATGTTCAACTGTTATCCACAGCATTACCCCATAGTATTGACCCATACTCTATGTGTATTCATGCTACAATCAGAATGCTCAACTGTTATCCACAGCATTACCCCATAGTATTGACCCATACTCTACGTGTATTTCATGCTGCAATCAGAATGCTCAACTGTTATCCACAGCATTACCCCATAGTATTAACCCATACTCTAAGTGTATTTCATGCTGCCTTTAGAATGTGCAACTGTTTTCCACAGCATTACCCCATAGTATTAACCCATACTGTAAGTGTAGTTCATGCTGCAATCAGAATGCTCAACTGTTATCCACAGCATTACCCCATAGTATTACTCCTAGTAGTACCGCTGTACGGTGATTACTTACCTTGGAGGCAGTGAGCAGCATGGTTGAGTGCTTCTTCAACACAGCGCGCGCGGCAGCCAATTCGTCCTTCATGCGGGGCTCCTTCAGCTCGAGCTGGCGCCGCGCCGCCTGCGCCGCGAGCTCGTTGGCGGAGCGCCCGAACTGCCGCGCGGACTCCAGCAGTTCCGACTGCGACGACGCTGACTTCAGCTTGTCCAGGTCGTTCTCAACCTGAGATAACATTCATTTACAGTCAATTCCAGTGCATGTCTGGTGTTATCCACACAAAAATGGTCAGTGGCACTCCGGGAGAATGACGATAGAAAAGAAAACTTACAATGCCTCGTATCTACTGAGAGTTTGGGTACTCAGAATATGAAGATAGTAGGATAACCGTAACCGGGTTCGCGGTAACATACAAATCCCTTCACAGATTAATTTTTCCCTCATCTCAAAAATGCAAGCATCTCAAGAAGTTTTCACTTTAAGAAAGGGGCGGAATCAATATCCCATTAACATATTATATTGAAGAAAATCTCGAAAATAAGATATCATATTATGGTAGTAAGCGGGTTACGGGGCGGGTGCTTGTTGTATTGCACTGATTGTCTCTCCAGTCCCATTACACCCCACGCGAGACAGTCTCCCTGCGCAGCTCCCCTCCATGTTCCGTTCAGCGCCGTAGACCTTACGTGCAGTGACTTGTACATATCTTGAAACTTTCTAAGAGAGGGTACACTCACCGTGCGCAAGTTGGACAGTAGCAGGTGCACGTCCACCATGTCGGCGAGGATCAGCAGGCGGGTGACGGCCGACAGCAGGCCGCACCATGCTGGAGCGCACGGCCGACGCGCACGGCTCCTCCGAGAACTAAACACTCACCGTGCGCAGGTTGGACAGTAGCAGGTGCACGTCCACCATGTCGGCGAGGATCAGCAGGCGGGTGACGGCCGACAGCAGGCCGCGCGCCGCGCGCACCATGCTGGAGCGCACGGCCGACGCGCACGGCTCCTCCGAGAACTAAACACTCACCGTGCGCAGGTTGGACAGTAGCAGGTGCACGTCCACCATGTCGGCGAGGATCAGCAGGCGGGTGACGGCCGACAGCAGGCCGCACCATGCTGGAGCGCACGGCCGACGCGCACGGCTCCTCCGAGAACTAAACACTCACCGTGCGCAGGTTGGACAGTAGCAGGTGCACGTCCACCATGTCGGCGAGGATCAGCAGGCGGGTGACGGCCGACAGCAGGCCGCGCGCCGCGCGCACCATGCTGGAGCGCACGGCCGACGCGCACGGCTCCTCCGAGAACTAAACACTCACCGTGCGCAGGTTGGACAGTAGCAGGTGCACGTCCACCATGTCGGCGAGGATCAGCAGGCGGGTGACGGCCGACAGCAGGCCGCACCATGCTGGAGCGCACGGCCGACGCGCACGGCTCCTCCGAGAACTAAACACTCACCGTGCGCAGGTTGGACAGTAGCAGGTGCACGTCCACCATGTCGGCGAGGATCAGCAGGCGGGTGACGGCCGACAGCAGGCCGCACCATGCTGGAGCGCACGGCCGACGCGCACGGCTCCTCCGAGAACTAAACACTCACCGTGCGCAGGTTGGACAGTAGCAGGTGCACGTCCACCATGTCGGCGAGGATCAGCAGGCGGGTGACGGCCGACAGCAGGCCGCACCATGCTGGAGCGCACGGCCGACGCGCACGGCTCCTCCGAGAACTAAACACTCACCGTGCGCAGGTTGGACAGTAGCAGGTGCACGTCCACCATGTCGGCGAGGATCAGCAGGCGGGTGACGGCCGACAGCAGGCCGCGCGCCGCGCGCACCATGCTGGAGCGCACGGCCGACGCGCACGGCTCCTCCGAGAACTAAACACTCACCGTGCGCAGGTTGGACAGTAGCAGGTGCACGTCCACCATGTCGGCGAGGATCAGCAGGCGGGTGACGGCCGACAGCAGGCCGCGCGCCGCGCGCACCATGCTGGAGCGCACGGCCGACGCGCACGGCTCCTCCGAGAACTAAACACCACCGTGGCGCAGGTTGGACAGTAGCAGGTGCACGTCCACCATGTCGGCGAGGATCAGCAGGCGGGTGACGGCCGACAGCAGGCCGCGCGCCGCGCGCACCATGCTGGAGCGCACGGCCGACGCGCACGGCTCCTCCGAGAACTAAACACTCACCGTGCGCAGGTTGGACAGTAGCAGGTGCACGTCCACCATGTCGGCGAGGATCAGCAGGCGGGTGACGGCCGACAGCAGGCCGCGCGCCGCGCGCACCATGCTGGAGCGCACGGCCGACGCGCACGGCTCCTCCGAGAACTAAACACTCACCGTGCGCAGGTTGGACAGTAGCAGGTGCACGTCCACCATGTCGGCGAGGATCAGCAGGCGGGTGACGGCCGACAGCAGGCCGCACCATGCTGGAGCGCACGCGCGCACGCATGCTGGAGCACTCACCGGCGCAGGTTGGACGCGCAGGGCGTCCACCATGTCGGCGAGGATCAGCAGGCGGGTGACGGCCGACAGCAGGCCGCACCATGCTGGAGCGCACGGCCGACGCGCACGGCTCCTCCGAGAACACACTCACCGTGCGCAGGTTGGACAGTAGCAGGTGCACGTCCACCATGTCGGCGAGGATCAGCAGGCGGGTGACGGCCGACAGCAGGCCGCGCGCCGCGCGCACCATGCTGGAGCGCACGGCCGACGCGCACGGCTCCTCCGAGAACTAAACACTCACCGTGCGCAGGTTGGACAGTAGCAGGTGCACGTCCACCATGTCGGCGAGGATCAGCAGGCGGGTGACGGCCGACAGCAGGCCGCGCGCCGCGCGCACCATGCTGGAGCGCACGGCCGACGCGCACGGCTCCTCCGAGAACTAAACACTCACCGTGCGCAGGTTGGACAGTAGCAGGTGCACGTCCACCATGTCGGCGAGGATCAGCAGGCGGGTGACGGCCGACAGCAGGCCGCACCATGCTGGAGCGCACGGCCGACGCGCACGGCTCCTCCGAGAACTAAACACTCACCGTGCGCAGGTTGGACAGTAGCAGGTGCACGTCCACCATGTCGGCGAGGATCAGCAGGCGGGTGACGGCCGACAGCAGGCCGCACCATGCTGGAGCGCACGGCCGACGCGCACGGCTCCTCCGAGAACTAAACACTCACCGTGCGCAGGTTGGACAGTAGCAGGTGCACGTCCACCATGTCGGCGAGGATCAGCAGGCGGGTGACGGCCGACAGCAGGCCGCACCATGCTGGAGCGCACGGCCGACGCGCACGGCTCCTCCGAGAACTAAACACTCACCGTGCGCAGGTTGGACAGTAGCAGGTGCACGTCCACCATGTCGGCGAGGATCAGCAGGCGGGTGACGGCCGACAGCAGGCCGCACCATGCTGGAGCGCACGGCCGACGCGCACGGCTCCTCCGAGAACTAAACACTCACCGTGCGCAGGTTGGACAGTAGCAGGTGCACGTCCACCATGTCGGCGAGGATCAGCAGGCGGGTGACGGCCGACAGCAGGCCGCGCGCCGCGCGCACCATGCTGGAGCGCACGGCCGACGCGCACGGCTCCTCCGAGAACTAAACACTCACCGTGCGCAGGTTGGACAGTAGCAGGTGCACGTCCACCATGTCGGCGAGGATCAGCAGGCGGGTGACGGCCGACAGCAGGCCGCGCGCCGCGCGCACCATGCTGGAGCGCACGGCCGACGCGCACGGCTCCTCCGAGAACTAAACACTCACCGTGCGCAGGTTGGACAGTAGCAGGTGCACGTCCACCATGTCGGCGAGGATCAGCAGGCGGGTGACGGCCGACAGCAGGCCGCGCCGCGCACCATGCTGGAGCGCACGGCCGACGCGCACGGCTCCTCCGAGAACTAAACACTCACCGTGCGCAGGTTGGACAGTAGCAGGTGCACGTCCACCATGTCGGCGAGGATCAGCAGGCGGGTGACGGCCGACAGCAGGCCGCACCATGCTGGAGCGCACGGCCGACGCGCACGGCTCCTCCGAGAACTAAACACTCACCGTGCGCAGGTTGGACAGTAGCAGGTGCACGTCCACCATGTCGGCGAGGATCAGCAGGCGGGTGACGGCCGACAGCAGGCCGCGCGCCGCGCGCACCATGCTGGAGCGCACGGCCGACGCGCACGGCTCCTCCGAGAACTAAACACTCACCGTGCGCAGGTTGGACAGTAGCAGGTGCACGTCCACCATGTCGGCGAGGATCAGCAGGCGGGTGACGGCCGACAGCAGGCCGCGCGCCGCGCGCACCATGCTGGAGCGCACGGCCGACGCGCACGGCTCCTCCGAGAACTAAACACTCACCGTGCGCAGGTTGGACAGTAGCAGGTGCACGTCCACCATGTCGGCGAGGATCAGCAGGCGGGTGACGGCCGACAGCAGGCCGCACCATGCTGGAGCGCACGGCCGACGCGCACGGCTCCTCCGAGAACTAAACACTCACCGTGCGCAGGTTGGACAGTAGCAGGTGCACGTCCACCATGTCGGCGAGGATCAGCAGGCGGGTGACGGCCGACAGCAGGCCGCACCATGCTGGAGCGCACGGCCGACGCGCACGGCTCCTCCGAGAACTAAACACTCACCGTGCGCAGGTTGGACAGTAGCAGGTGCACGTCCACCATGTCGGCGAGGATCAGCAGGCGGGTGACGGCCGACAGCAGGCCGCGCGCCGCGCGCACCATGCTGGAGCGCACGGCCGACGCGCACGGCTCCTCCGAGAACTAAACACTCACCGTGCGCAGGTTGGACAGTAGCAGGTGCACGTCCACCATGTCGGCGAGGATCAGCAGGCGGGTGACGGCCGACAGCAGGCCGCGCGCCGCGCGCACCATGCTGGAGCGCACGGCCGACGCGCACGGCTCCTCCGAGAACTAAACACTCACCGTGCGCAGGTTGGACAGTAGCAGGTGCACGTCCACCATGTCGGCGAGGATCAGCAGGCGGGTGACGGCCGACAGCAGGCCGCACCATGCTGGAGCGCACGGCCGACGCGCACGGCTCCTCCGAGAACTAAACACTCACCGTGCGCAGGTTGGACAGTAGCAGGTGCACGTCCACCATGTCGGCGAGGATCAGCAGGCGGGTGACGGCCGACAGCAGGCCGCGCGCCGCGCGCACCATGCTGGAGCGCACGGCCGACGCGCACGGCTCCTCCGAGAACTAAACACTCACCGTGCGCAGGTTGGACAGTAGCAGGTGCACGTCCACCATGTCGGCGAGGATCAGCAGGCGGGTGACGGCCGACAGCAGGCCGCGCGCCGCGCGCACCATGCTGGAGCGCACGGCCGACGCGCACGGCTCCTCCGAGAACTAAACACTCACCGTGCGCAGGTTGGACAGTAGCAGGTGCACGTCCACCATGTCGGCGAGGATCAGCAGGCGGGTGACGGCCGACAGCAGGCCGCACCATGCTGGAGCGCACGGCCGACGCGCACGGCTCCTCCGAGAACTAAACACTCACCGTGCGCAGGTTGGACAGTAGCAGGTGCACGTCCACCATGTCGGCGAGGATCAGCAGGCGGGTGACGGCCGACAGCAGGCCGCACCATGCTGGAGCGCACGGCCGACGCGCACGGCTCCTCCGAGAACTAAACACTCACCGTGCGCAGGTTGGACAGTAGCAGGTGCACGTCCACCATGTCGGCGAGGATCAGCAGGCGGGTGACGGCCGACAGCAGGCCGCGCGCCGCGCGCACCATGCTGGAGCGCACGGCCGACGCGCACGGCTCCTCTGAGAACTAAACACTCACCGTGCGCAGGTTGGACAGTAGCAGGTGCACGTCCACCATGTCGGCGAGGATCAGCAGGCGGGTGACGGCCGACAGCAGGCCGCACCATGCTGGAGCGCACGGCCGACGCGCACGGCTCCTCCGAGAACTAAACACTCACCGTGCGCAGGTTGGACAGTAGCAGGTGCACGTCCACCATGTCGGCGAGGATCAGCAGGCGGGTGACGGCCGACAGCAGGCCGCGCGCCGCGCGCACCATGCTGGAGCGCACGGCCGACGCGCACGGCTCCTCCGAGAACTAAACACTCACCGTGCGCAGGTTGGACAGTAGCAGGTGCACGTCCACCATGTCGGCGAGGATCAGCAGGCGGGTGACGGCCGACAGCAGGCCGCACCATGCTGGAGCGCACGGCCGACGCGCACGGCTCCTCCGAGAACTAAACACTCACCGTGCGCAGGTTGGACAGTAGCAGGTGCACGTCCACCATGTCGGCGAGGATCAGCAGGCGGGTGACGGCCGACAGCAGGCCGCACCATGCTGGAGCGCACGGCCGACGCGCACGGCTCCTCCGAGAACTAAACACTCACCGTGCGCAGGTTGGACAGTAGCAGGTGCACGTCCACCATGTCGGCGAGGATCAGCAGGCGGGTGACGGCCGACAGCAGGCCGCCGCACCATGCACCATGGAGCGCACGGCCGACGCGCACGGCTCCTCCGAGAACTAAACACTCACCGTGCGCAGGTTGGACAGTAGCAGGTGCACGTCCACCATGTCGGCGAGGATCAGCAGGCGGGTGACGGCCGACAGCAGGCCGCGCGCCGCGCGCACCATGCTGGAGCGCACGGCCGACGCGCACGGCTCCTCCGAGAACTAAACACTCACCGTGCGCAGGTTGGACAGTAGCAGGTGCACGTCCACCATGTCGGCGAGGATCAGCAGGCGGGTGACGGCCGACAGCAGGCCGCGCGCCGCGCGCACCATGCTGGAGCGCACGGCCGACGCGCACGGCTCCTCCGAGAACTAAACACTCACCGTGCGCAGGTTGGACAGTAGCAGGTGCACGTCCACCATGTCGGCGAGGATCAGCAGGCGGGTGACGGCCGACAGCAGGCCGCGCGCCGCGCGCACCATGCTGGAGCGCACGGCCGACGCGCACGGCTCCTCCGAGAACTAAACACTCACCGTGCGCAAGTTGGACAGTAGCAGGTGCACGTCCACCATGTCGGCGAGGATCAGCAGGCGGGTGACGGCCGACAGCAGGCCGCCACCATGCTGGAGCGCACGGCCGACGCGCACGGCTCCTCCGAGAACTAAACACTCACCGTGCGCAGGTTGGACAGTAGCAGGTGCACGTCCACCATGTCGGCGAGGATCAGCAGGCGGGTGACGGCCGACAGCAGGCCGCGCGCGCGCGCGCACCATGCTGGAGCGCACGGCCGACGCGCACGGCTCCTCCGAGAACTAAACACTCACCGTGCGCAGGTTGGACAGTAGCAGGTGCACGTCCACCATGTCGGCGAGGATCAGCAGGCGGGTGACGGCCGACAGCAGGCCGCGCGCCGCGCGCACCATGCTGGAGCGCACGGCCGACGCGCACGGCTCCTCCGAGAACTAAACACTCACCGTGCGCAGGTTGGACAGTAGCAGGTGCACGTCCACCATGTCGGCGAGGATCAGCAGGCGGGTGACGGCCGACAGCAGGCCGCACCATGCTGGAGCGCACGGCCGACGCGCACGGCTCCTCCGAGAACTAAACACTCACCGTGCGCAGGTTGGACAGTAGCAGGTGCACGTCCACCATGTCGGCGAGGATCAGCAGGCGGGTGACGGCCGACAGCAGGCCGCGCGCCGCGCGCACCATGCTGGAGCGCACGGCCGACGCGCACGGCTCCTCTGAGAACTAAACACTCACCGTGCGCAGGTTGGACAGTAGCAGGTGCACGTCCACCATGTCGGCGAGGATCAGCAGGCGGGTGACGGCCGACAGCACCGCAGGCCGCACCATGCTGGAGCGCACGGCCGACGCGCACGGCTCCTCCGAGAACTAAACACTCACCGTGCGCAGGTTGGACAGTAGCAGGTGCACGTCCACCATGTCGGCGAGGATCAGCAGGCGGGTGACGGCCGACAGCAGGCCGCACCATGCTGGAGCGCACGGCCGACGCGCACGGCTCCTCCGAGAACTAAACACTCACCGTGCGCAGGTTGGACAGTAGCAGGTGCACGTCCACCATGTCGGCGAGGATCAGCAGGCGGGTGACGGCCGACAGCAGGCCGCGCGCCGCGCGCACCATGCTGGAGCGCACGGCCGACGCGCACGGCTCCTCCGAGAACTAAACACTCACCGTGCGCAGGTTGGACAGTAGCAGGTGCACGTCCACCATGTCGGCGAGGATCAGCAGGCGGGTGACGGCCGACAGCAGGCCGCGCGCCGCGCGCACCATGCTGGAGCGCACGGCCGACGCGCACGGCTCCTCTGAGAACTAAACACTCACCGTGCGCAGGTTGGACAGTAGCAGGTGCACGTCCACCATGTCGGCGAGGATCAGCAGGCGGGTGACGGCCGACAGCAGGCCGCACCATGCTGGAGCGCACGGCCGACGCGCACGGCTCCTCCAGGAACTAAACACTCACCGTGCGCAGGTTGGACAGTAGCAGGTGCACGTCCACCATGTCGGCGAGGATCAGCAGGCGGGTGACGGCCGACAGCAGGCCGCACCATGCTGGAGCGCACGGCCGACGCGCACGGCTCCTCCGAGAACTAAACACTCACCGTGCGCAGGTTGGACAGTAGCAGGTGCACGTCCACCATGTCGGCGAGGATCAGCAGGCGGGTGACGGCCGACAGCAGGCCGCACCATGCTGGAGCGCACGGCCGACGCGCACGGCTCCTCCGAGAACTAAACACTCACCGTGCGCAGGTTGGACAGTAGCAGAGTCCACCATGTCGGCGAGGATGCACGTCCACCATGTCGGCGAGGATCAGCAGGCGGGTGACGGCCGACAGCAGGCCGCGCGCCGCGCGCACCATGCTGGAGCGCACGGCCGACGCGCACGGCTCCTCTGAGAACTAAACACTCACCGTGCGCAGGTTGGACAGTAGCAGGTGCACGTCCACCATGTCGGCGAGGATCAGCAGGCGGGTGACGGCCGACAGCAGGCCGCACCATGCTGGAGCGCACGGCCGACGCGCACGGCTCCTCCGAGAACTAAACACTCACCGTGCGCAGGTTGGACAGTAGCAGGTGCACGTCCACCATGTCGGCGAGGATCAGCAGGCGGGTGACGGCCGACAGCAGGCCGCACCATGCTGGAGCGCACGGCCCGACGCGCACGGCTCCTCCGAGAACTAAACACTCACCGTGCGCAGGTTGGACAGTAGCAGGTGCACGTCCACCATGTCGGCGAGGATCAGCAGGCGGGTGACGGCCGACAGCAGGCCGCACCATGCTGGAGCGCACGGCCGACGCGCACGGCTCCTCCGAGAACTAAACACTCACCGTGCGCAGGTTGGACAGTAGCAGGTGCACGTCCACCATGTCGGCGAGGATCAGCAGGCGGGTGACGGCCGACAGCAGGCCGCGCGCCGCGCGCACCATGCTGGAGCGCACGGCCGACGCGCACGGCTCCTCCGAGAACTAAACACTCACCGTGCGCAGGTTGGACAGTAGCAGGTGCACGTCCACCATGTCGGCGAGGATCAGCAGGCGGGTGACGGCCGACAGCAGGCCGCACCATGCTGGAGCGCACGGCCGACGCGCACGGCTCCTCCGAGAACTAAACACTCACCGTGCGCAGGTTGGACAGTAGCAGGTGCACGTCCACCATGTCGGCGAGGATCAGCAGGCGGGTGACGGCCGACAGCAGGCCGCGCGCCGCGCGCACCATGCTGGAGCGCACGGCCGACGCGCACGGCTCCTCCGAGAACTAAACACTCACCGTGCGCAGGTTGGACAGTAGCAGGTGCACGTCCACCATGTCGGCGAGGATCAGCAGGCGGGTGACGGCCGACAGCAGGCCGCGCGCCGCGCGCACCATGCTGGAGCGCACGGCCGACGCGCACGGCTCCTCCGAGAACTAAACACTCACCGTGCGCAGGTTGGACAGTAGCAGGTGCACGTCCACCATGTCGGCGAGGATCAGCAGGCGGGTGACGGCCGACAGCAGGCCGCACCATGCTGGAGCGCACGGCCGACGCGCACGGCTCCTCCGAGAACTAAACACTCACCGTGCGCAGGTTGGACAGTAGCAGGTGCACGTCCACCATGTCGGCGAGGATCAGCAGGCGGGTGACGGCCGACAGCAGGCCGCACCATGCTGGAGCGCACGGCCGACGCGCACGGCTCCTCCGAGAACTAAACACTCACCGTGCGCAGGTTGGACAGTAGCAGGTGCACGTCCACCATGTCGGCGAGGATCAGCAGGCGGGTGACGGCCGACAGCAGGCCGCGCGCCGCGCGCACCATGCTGGAGCGCACGGCCGACGCGCACGGCTCCTCCGAGAACTAAACACTCACCGTGCGCAGGTTGGACAGTAGCAGGTGCACGTCCACCATGTCGGCGAGGATCAGCAGGCGGGTGACGGCCGACAGCAGGCCGCACCATGCTGGAGCGCACGGCCGACGCGCACGGCTCCTCCGAGAACTAAACACTCACCGTGCGCAGGTTGGACAGTAGCAGGTGCACGTCCACCATGTCGGCGAGGATCAGCAGGCGGGTGACGGCCGACAGCAGGCCGCACCATGCTGGAGCGCACGGCCGACGCGCACGGCTCCTCCGAGAACTAAACACTCACCGTGCGCAGGTTGGACAGTAGCAGGTGCACGTCCACCATGTCGGCGAGGATCAGCAGGCGGGTGACGGCCGACAGCAGGCCGCGCGCCGCGCGCACCATGCTGGAGCGCACGGCCGACGCGCACGGCTCCTCCGAGAACTAAACACTCACCGTGCGCAGGTTGGACAGTAGCAGGTGCACGTCCACCATGTCGGCGAGGATCAGCAGGCGGGTGACGGCCGACAGCAGGCCGCGCGCCGCGCGCACCATGCTGGAGCGCACAGCCGACGCGCACGGCTCCTCCGAGAACTCGCGCGCCGCCAGGCTCATCGCGGCGCCTGGGCACATACATAATTCATATGAAAGTACTCTAGAACAAAGCAAAACAATTGATGGAAGCACCAGACGATCACCAGACACCGCCTGTCATGTGTGGCACAACAAAGAAAGAGCACCCCTACTCACCATGGTGCTGATATAAGCACAGGAGCATACAGCGCTGATTTTCAGTCGGAGCCTTAGACTGGGTCAGAAGCTGTTTAGGACTTTACGCAAGATGCACTTCTTAAATACATCATCATCATGTACATCCTATGCGGCTCGGAAACAAAGAGCAGATCTTATCCTGACTTATATGAGGTTTTTTGTTTTACACTATACAAGTTAGTACTTGAATGCAATCTCACTTGATGGTAAGTGATGATGCAGCCGAAGATGTTAACGTACTAACTTGGAAGACGTAAGTAAACTCACCCCAACAGTCTTTACACAGCATCGTTCTGGAATGCTAAGTCGCTTGGCAGTGCGTCCTTCCTAGTAGGATGTAAACTAGCCACGGCCGAAGCCTCCCAACAGACCAGACCTGAGCCAATTTACAAAAGATAAAATTCCAAAGTGGTCCATGGCGGAAATCAAACCTGCGACCTCCCACATTCAAATCTGTGTAGTGCAGGCACTAGGGAGGTTGTAAAAAGAGATTATTATTATTATACAAATAGAGGGTAAAAACAACTACTGTCCGACCACTAGCTTTGATCAGTGCCACTCACCAGCCTTCCGAACCTCTTCGACGGCAGCCAGCATCTCCTGGGTGATCTCGGGGTTCTCGTACGCGATGGTCTGTCCCCGCTCTATGAAGATCTCCGTGGCTCGCTCCACAGTTGCTACTAACGCACTGGCTCTCTTGGATTTGCCCGCTGTTCAAGAAACACAGTCCAAAATACATGTTTGACTTTATATTGGTTCACAATAGGTTTTAATCTGGGTACCTGGAGGAATATATCTTTCTTAAGGCAATGAAAGAAAAAAAAAGTGTAGTTTTCAAAACAAATCACCTAATACAAATGTAATGTAAGCTATATGATGTATAATGATCCTACTACTTGCGTAAATTATTAATTAAGCAGGCAAAAACCAATTCAAATTTAGAAATAACTAATTTTTTTTAAAAATCAGAGATGTTTATATATACATGTGAATACAATACTGGAATTCCTGCAATTTCACTGCCATAAGCCTATCTGTCTTATTAGCTTAAAAATCGCAAAAAACAACAAAAAATTTGAATTTCGCTGACACACCCATGGCATGCTCCTTAAAGTATTTCAATAGATCTTATCTTGGCATCTGTTTCAGCAACTGAGAACAACAAAACGTTGTCACGAGTTTGGTAAGCCAGTTGTGTAAAACATCTTACGTCTCTTTTTCTTAGCAGACTTGTCCTTGCTGTTCACCAGGGTGGTGACCTGCAGGACTAGGGGCTCCAGCGTGCGCTCCACCGACATGGTCCTGATCTCCAGGTTCTTGGGGTCCCACTTGAGGGTAAGCTGTCCCGTCGCTCCGTAGGGGTCCGTCAGAGTGGCCATGGCTGGAGTCCTGATGAAGTATCACACTCTCAAAGAATAATATAAATAATAATATCTATCTGGCATAAAAATAAATAAAAATTGCAAGTCTATATCACAGTTCAAGAGATACAGCCTGGTGACAGACAGACAGATGGACAGCGAAGTCTCTGTAATAGGGTTCCTTTTTTACCTTTTGGGTACAAGGTACCTAAAATCGGTTTTAGGATAAAAGTTTTCTCATTATGAATATTTTTTTTTATAAAAATACATATAAATTTTATATGACTGTAATGACGTCGGGCCGTTATGACCTATTACCTACAAATATTCCAAATTTAATAGTTACTTAAATAAAGGGTTGTGACACACAGACAGACAAAGATATTTTTTCTTTTGAGGAACGGAGCCCTAAAAGTTGTAAACTAATGCATAATATTTGTTAGCTTGAATTACAATCATAAGAAATATCATAAAAATGAGTATATATTTGATCAATGATTAATAAATGGGTTTAGCTATAAACAGTACTTGTGAAAGTAGTTCTCTATGACTCATTGTTGAGACCTTTGAATTAACAATTCATGATTATCTACAGAAACCGAATCATATTTTGTAATTCACTACAATATAAGTATTGTATAAGTATTAAGAAGATATATTTAACAATTGAATTACAAGCAAAGGAGGAATTTCGTAAATACAATGTACTTACAAACAAAACAATTTAGTATAATACGACTAATTCCAAAAGGTTATTTGAAAACCCGATACACCTGGGTCTGGGTATAAACAGTAAGCACTTTTTAATTTAGCCGGGCAAAATATTGACGTTCTTGGTACGGTTTTTTACCTCGAGTTTGTTGGTATTTTCAAGAAAACACACTAAATTACACAAATCACTACACGAAATAGGGAGTCTTGAATACAATTTCACACACTTAACTTCAAATTAGAGCAATTATACACGAAATAATACGATAAAAAATCACACGAACTCGATTACCAAGGCGTGTCCAAAGAGTATATAATCACTACGTGGGCGTGTCAAAAACAACATAGAGTTCATAGCACAGACCAGAACCGAAAGATTCATGGTTCATAGACATAAAACACTATAAAAACAATATCCAATATCCATAGACAAATCACAAAACAAAGAGTATATAATCAATACGTTTTATCACAAAAGACATTAGAACAAAGAGGTTCCTTCCTCAATGCATTAGAATATCCAATATCCATAAAAGAACCTATTCTAAAACCAACAACTTTATCCAAGCTAAAGAACCTATTCTAAAACCATTGTACCTATTTAGGTAGGTAGGTACCTACTCTTTGTTATCATCTGATTGTCAATTTGTCACTTGTAATCAACGCTTGAAATTGAAAACAATGTAAAAATAACCTACAAAACATCCTAAATATTTATAAAAATGCGATGGTCATTGATTTTCCGGGTGCACAAAACAGTTTTAACGTCTCAAACAACGCGCAGTTACACGGACTACGCGCCGAAAGCTCTGAGGAGCTTGAAACCCAAGTCGACTCGCAACACAGTGCAGTTTTATGTGGATTCGTGTAGGGTTCGAGCGGTGGCGGGCAATGGGGGCGACGGATGCGTGTCTTTCCTCAGCGTGTGGTGCAAGGAGCAGGCGGGGCCCGATGGAGGCGATGGCGGGCACGGGGGACATGTTATTTTTCAGGTAAACAAGTTTTGTGAATCTTCAAACCAGTACGTCACTTTAGCATTGGTTATTGAGCATTTTTGAAATGGGGGTAAAACCATTGAACTAGCGACACTGTTACCATTACCGGCACCTTTATACCTACTACCAGATATTCTGGAGGATAAGATAGGACGTGCTAAGTAGTTAAAACTAAAACCATTGTTCATATGAGCAATAATTTTTTTTTTCTTGTTTGTGATATCTGCTATCAGCCCCAGGGCTATGAGCAAATTTGTTGTTTGCTGTGATGTTTTGAGAGGTCGACCCTCATCAGGAGACGGCACCTCTTATTTTTATTCCTGGGCTTGCTTGTCCAGGTCCAGGATGCGCTTTCTTTTAAGACGCCTAGGACAGTCGTCAACTAGGAGTCCGCTAGCCAGGGAGTTGGGGTGGGTCTGCAGCCGCGTCTTGTAACATTGAACTGAAGCAATAATGAATGAGCAAAAGCTGCTTAACCTATCACTAATTAATAATACTTATTATTAGAGGGATTTGGGGTTGAAATCTCAGACTTCAGTGGGCCATATAGGCTAGTTTAACATATCAAGAAGTACCTATTCCAAATAGATTTGTAAATTCTGCATTACAGGCTACCCACTCCAAGAAGAGTCTGAACCACTGCAATTCTGTGATCCAAGCCAAGCACGGCGAGCGAGGCAGCCACAAGGACTGCAGTGGCAAGAATGCAGACCATGTCATTGTGCCAGTGCCTCTAGGTATTACTTGTATATAAATTTAAATATGCATCAAAATTTCACTTGCGGTGGGACTTGAACCCACGTCCCCCTGCTATTGCGGCTGGGTGCTCAACCAACTGAGCTACGCAAGACTGTCTCATCCAATGAAATTTGGATGCATATTGTTTTTCGTTCTTGGGCAGAACTAACGCCATCTATTGTGAAAACTTTACAGTCTTTCAAAGCAATTACTTGTATAATTTTGCCATTATTTGTGCACGATGTTTATTTATTTATTTCGTTACATTTCCATTAAAATAACGGAGCCCTGTAGGTAAGGGCGCTGCTCCACTCTGGCATGAAGGCACAGTGCACAAAGCCATTACGTGTGTGGCCTTCTTTATGTTTCTGAAAGCTCTAGCCCATGTGGTGATGAGACATCATCATGACCTAACCCAGCGCACCCACAACAATAAAAGAAAAGACTAAATGCCTGACATATCAACACACAGCCCCAACTGCTGGGTTTAGAGACTCTAAATTTGGCGCATAGGTTCCCTGTGAGATGTAGGGTTGCAAAGAAAGGATTTGGCAGGGTTGAAATGAGGATATTTTAATTTTGTATAGAGAAACACTTATACCTCTTCATCATTTTAGCTTCCCGAAGTACTCTTCAGTACAGCAGAGAACAGTTAAGCGACAAGGGTCTCCCTGCCTTATGCCTCTCCTTATTGGAAAGTCGTTTCTCAAGGCATCGATTGAATCCATGCTTTACTGTTAGTGTAGATTTTTGTCTAAATAAATAAAATAAGCCTTTATTGCTGCCAATGGTATTACATTAATTATTTAGACTAAAAGTATATAAAAACAATAATATATGAACATGTGTAATATTTAATTTGTTTGACGATCGGTATATTTTGCATAAACAGCTTGTCCTTCGACAAAGGCTAAACATTTCCACCTCTCCCTGTCTCTCGCTATTATAAGCCATTCCGGTCCGACAGCTTTTTTAAAGTCGTCTTCCCAGCGTTTTATTTTACGTCCTTTGGTCCTTTTGCCATCCCTAGGATACCACTCCCAAATGATTTTGGTCTATTTTTCGTTCTTCTCTCTGAGCATATGACCTGTCCATTTCCATTTCAGTTTCTTGCATACTTTTCCTGCGTCTTCAATTTTTTTTTTTATTTTTTTTTTTCGATTCAGCGATTTTTGTCTATACTGATCTAATTAGAGATGGCAAAATATCTGTGTTACTCACAGTACTTACAGCAGTCCCTCAGGGTGCCTCTGTTGCTGATACTTTAACTCGCACTTGGCAGGCACGATCATCCGCGACGCGTCGGGCCGCGTGGTGGGCGACCTGCAGCGCGAGGGCACAATGTTCGTGGCGGCGCGCGGCGGCGCGGGCGGGCGCGGCAACAAGTTCTTTCTCACCGCCACGGAGCAGGTGGGAGCTGCAGCTATAGCCCAATGACATAAAAGCATGTCAGTCAAAAGAAACTAACAATCGCTCATCACCCAATCTTACAGATGTGAGATGAAAACCCTAATCTACTTCCAAGTCATGATACACCCTGCGTCCAATACTACATCACACGCACTGTACTTAAAATATACAAAACAAATTTTCATCGATTTTTTTGATATTGATGCATTCTCTATCCTTCATCCCCTATGCATCCTCGCCAACAGTATGCATGCATGCATCAGTCTCGTGTAACAATTACATGTTAGAAGTGTTAGAATTTCTTTTGCAATCAAGTGACATTTATCATTTATCTATTGGTGTTGCCAGGCGCCAATGGTAGCAGAGTATGGTGCGACAGGCGAGAGCAACCACTACACGCTCGAAGTGCGCTCCATGGCGCACCTGGGGCTCATCGGCTTCCCCAACGCCGGCAAGAGCACCCTGCTGCGCGCCATCACGCGCGCGAGGCCCACCGTGGCGCCCTATCCCTTCACCACGCTCAGGCCGCACATCGGTGAGTGGCTCGCCGTCACTACACGCTAGAAGTGCGCTCCGTGGCGCACCTGGGGCCTGGGGGTAACCTTGATTCAAGGGTATATTAATCAACCTTGATTCAAGATTATATTAATCAACCTTGATTCAAGATTATATTAATAAACCTTGATTCAAGATTATATTAATCAACCTTGATTCAAGATTATATTAATCAACCTTGATTCAAGATTATATTAATAAACCTTGATTCAAGATTATATTAATCAACCTTGATTCAAGATTATATTAATCAACCTTGATTCAAGGGTATATTAATCATCCTTGATTCAAGGGTATATTAATCAACCTTGATTCAAGATTATATTAATCAACCTTGATTCCAGATTATATAAATCAACCTTGATTCAAGATTATTAAAAAAAAAAAATTATATTAATCAACCTTGATTCAAGATTATATTAATAAACCTTGATTCAAGATTATATTAATCAACCTTGATTCAAGATTATATTAATCAACCTTGATTCAAGGGTATATTAATCAATCTTGATTCAAGGGTATATTAATCAACCTTGATTCAAGGGTATATTTATCATCCTTGATTCAAGGGTATATTAATCAACCTTGATTCAAGATTATATTAATCAACCTTGATTCCAGATTATATAAATCAACCTTGATTCAAGATTATTAAAAAAAAAAATTTATATTAATCAACCTTGATTCAAGGGTATATTAATCAACCTTGATTCAAAGGTATATTAATCAACCTTGATTCAAGGGTATATTAATCAATCTTGATTCAAGATTATATTAATCAACCTTGATTCAAGGGTATATTAATCAACTTTGATTCAAGGTTATATTAATCAAGGTCCTTGAACATAACATTTACGAAGGCGTATTGTTTGCAGGCATGGTGCCGTATGACGACTACGAACAAGTGGCGATCGCGGACTTGCCGGGTTTGATTCCCGGCTCGCACAAAAACTATGGCTTAGGTAACTAGACGATGCTACAGAATATACACTAACGGTAGCACTGATCTCTATTCTATGGATCGCTGACTGTTAAAATTAAGACGCTTGATTTTCGCCATTTTAGCGCTGATTGTTGGCATGATCGTCCATGGAACTAAAATAAGATGACATTCAAAATTCACTAGCATTAAATGTTAATTTAGTACCGTGGACGTTCGAGGGTGGCGTTTCAAATCGTCACAAAAAAAGAACTGTCAGATGTATAGAATGATTAATACATAGAATGCATATCAGTGGACGGTAGCGATTCTATTTTAGAGAGTCTCTAAAGAAGAATAACCAAAGGTGGTATCAAGTTTTCTCAAACCAAAACCAAAATATTCTATGAAAATAAAATAGTGTTCTTTAACATTCCGCGGGTAGCGCTCGACAGTGTAACACGCTTCAAATTCAGTGGTAGTGCATTGAGTGATCGTTAAATTACCCTCCATAAATATGGGGAAATGTGACAAATGCAACAAAAATATTACCAGAAATAAACCTGGGCTCGAATGCAGCCGATGCGAGAAGATAGTGCACCAAAACACATTATGCTCCGAACTAACAAATAAACAGATAGCAGCCGTTCGTGCTGCGGAGAACTTGGAGTGGACCTGTCGCGAGTGCCACGAAATCTCGCCAAAACGACACACGATCGTAGTCCCCGACGATGAAGATGAGGATGACGAGAAACGCAGCGGTGTTCCTGAGCTAAAAATTGATATAAAGCAACTTCTCAGCGACATATCGAAGGAAATGGAGAAGACCTTGAAACGGGAGATGAAGGAACTAAGTAACTCACTTCAGTTTCATAGCGAGAAGATGGACGAAGTTATTACAGCACTGGAAGCCTGCCAAGGTACCATCAACGAACTAAAACGAAAAAATATTGAACTTTCTAATAAAAATAAGAACCTTGAAGTGAGGGTAGGAGCCTTGGAGCAGCGCTTACAGGAGAAGGAGCAGCGCGATTTATCAAACCTAGTCGAAATATGTAATGTCCCGCAAGTCAATGATGAAAATGCTGCCCTAATTGTGCAACAAATAGCAACAAAACTGAATCAAAAACCCGATGATGTCGTAAGAGCAACCCGTCTGCCCGGAAAGAATGACAGACCGGGACCCATACGGGTGGAACTAAGGACGGAGCAGCTGCAAAGTACGTGGTTAACAGCTTCGAAAAAAAGCGAATATCCAATCAAAGTAAGAAATATTATCCCTGAAACCTCTAGTCTAGATGAAGCGGCAAAGCTAGTTTACCTCAGAGAATCCCTTACACCAAACAACAAACACCTTCTTTGGTTTTGTAAGAAGGAATTGAGCCACATATATAAATTCATCTGGGTAAAAAAAGGAGTAATTCGGGTACGCAAAGATGGAGAAAAAGAAAGACCAGTGATAATTCGATCGTTAGAGGATGTAAATAACTTAAAATAGTGTGCTTTATATTAGTACTTAATATCAATTACTTATTCCTATAGATACCTACTGCATATTGTTAAATATCTACTTACCATGAGTCAAAATTATTATTTTAACGACGACGATATTTCTGAAGTATTAAACTGTACGAATCTCCAAAACTTCATTGATTGCTTACCAACTAAATCAAAGTTATTATGTGTTCATTTCAATATAAGATCCATTATAAAAAATTTCTCATCGCTGGAACAATGCATTCAAAGCTGCTCTGTAGCTCCCGATGTAATAATTGTCACAGAAGCTAATATATCTGCTCAGCTAAGTAGTCTATACAACTTGCAAGGATACGAGATGCACACAGAGTTGCGGAGTGGGCGCAGAGGAGGAGGTATTATTATTTACATTCAGAATAGAAATAAATTCAAGACCAAACTTTACAAACCGCAACACTTTGAGCTACTTTACGGACAAATCACCACTCCTCTGGGCTATTCCGTCACTTTGTGTGCTATATACAGACCACCGAACTATAGTAAACACTTATTTGTTGATGAACTAGACAAATTCCTTAGCAAAATTGATTACAGTCATGATATGTTTATATTAGGAGACATCAATATAGATTTAAAGAGCAATATTCCTGTAAAACATAAATACAGCACTGTTATGTACAATCACGGGCTTGTGTGCGGGATCACAGAGTTCACCCGAATAGAACTATATAATAATAAAATAAGTAAGTCGTGTATTGATCACATATTCGCACGATCCCGCGCACACGACGTGTACACAGCAGCGCTTGGAACTACACTGGCGGACCACCGCGCGATAGCACTCGCTTGCATCGGTCCACCGGCTACACAGGGTGTCACCAAGTACAGAACTATATACGACAAGCAGAAATTAAGTAAATTACTAGAAGAAATTGACTGGCGGGAAACTGAGAACATTGTTTGCCCACATAAGATCTATCAAATCATAGTAAAAAATCTACAGTTTTGCTACAAATGTTCGGAAGTTAAAATCAAAATACCTAATAACCAAACGCGTTTTAGTGACCTATTTACTAACGATAAAATTAGAAAAGCATGTGCTCACAGAGACCACCTCTTCATGGAATGGCTTAAAGACACGGGAAATAAAATCATAAAACTAAAGTACAATAAATCTAGGAACTATGCAAATAAAATAATTCAAAAAAAATAAAGATAATCAAATAAAGACAAATATCATCAAAAATAAAAAGAACCCTAAAATACTCTGGCAAATACTTAATGGAATCACAGGTAGAATAAAGAATTCATTGGATAATATCATAATAAATGCATTACAAAATAATCATACTAACACAAAAAATATTGCTAATAATTTTGCAGTTAAATTTCGCGAAAATGTCAAAAATATCATACCATATTGTAATACTAAATTATTACCTAAATCTACCTATACATCACCTTCTACAGTCTCCTTACGCTTTCAGAAAGCAACATCTGCCGCGGTGTCAAAAATTATTAAATCGTTAAGGTCTGATAAAGCGCCGGGTATAGACAGTATAAGAGCCAAAGATTTGAAATTTATTAATCACAAAATATCTTCAGTAGTGTCAGCATTGATAAATACGTCTATCCAAACAGGAGAATACCCAGCAAAATTAAAAACCGGTATAGTAAGACCCATACACAAAATGGGTAGTCGAAAAGATTATGATAATTATAGACCTATAACAATTCTACCGACGTTAGATAAAATTATTGAAAAATACATTGGTAACCAAATCTCTAAATTTTACGAAAAGCACGATATAATAAAAAATACACAATATGGGTTTCAAGCTCATAAAAGTACAACTCAGCTTCTTACTAAGTTCACGAATACGATTTATAAACACCTTAATATTAAAAATCATGTACTAATCGTGTTCATTGACTACAGCAAAGCATTTGACACATTGCGGCATGATGTACTAGTAGACAAGTTAGATGACTGCGGAATAAGAGGACCCCTTAAAAAATGGTGTAAAGGATATCTCGAGGATCGAGCGTACCAGGTTAGGATTAATAATGACTATAGTAACATAGTGCAAGTCAGTGAAGGAACAGCTCAGGGATCAGTGCTTGGTCCATTGCACTATATTACATATGCTAATGATGTCACTAATCTGATCAAAAACTGCGAAATTTATCAGTTCGCCGATGACACGTGCCTAATAGCAGCAGACGCTAGTATTCATACAGCATTATCAAAGTTACAAACCGATTTTACATTATTAGCCAAATGGTCACATGATGCAGGCCTAGTGCTAAACGCTAGTAAAACTAAGCTCATGTACATCAGTTCGAGTCAAAATAGAAGTCCTGTCATTCCTAAATTGATAGCTCATAACCACGCATGTTTACACGCGAATCTCAACTCATGTACATGTGCAGCAGTGGAGCTGGTTAGTAGTCATAAGTATCTGGGCCTTATCATTGACGATCGCATCAAGTGGAAAGACCACATAAACAAAGTAACTGATAAATTACGTTCAATTTTGGCAAAATTTTCTCTAATTAAAAATAAAATTCCATACGCAACCCGGTTGATGCTGTATAAAGCTCTTGCAGAGTCCACAATATCTTATGGTCTCAGTAGCTATGGAAGAACATGTAAATCTCACTTGGATAGTATATATAAATTACAAATACGTTTGCTTAAAACAATAGTACCATACAAAATTAGAAATCAGTTTAAAGATGAGTACCATAAACTCTTCAATTATTGTAAAATAATGCCTATACACCAGAGAATTAAATATTTACTACTTATTGAAAACTTTTTTAATACCAATATACAAAAATTAAGAGATCCCTTCAAATTAACGCGCAGTGTAACACGACGTAAACTAGTCATCCCACGAAGTAACAACTTGTACGGCAGACAGACCTTAGAATGTCTAGTTCCTACGCTTATAAACAGCCTGCCGTACAATTTAAAACAAGAAATCACCGCAAAAAACATAAAAGAGAAACTTAAAAATTACTTTCTACAATAATTAATTAAATAGTAAGCTAAAAATGGAGCAACCCGTATATGAAACAGGTTTGTAAAGTTTTTTGCGTACTGCATCGTCATAGTTTTGTACTTGGTTACTCACGCTGAGGTAATCGCATTAACTCCAAACTACCCACATTTTGTGTATAATCTGCGTATGTATTGTGTTTGATCTGAAATATGTTTTGTTTTATATAATATTATTAGTTTTAGGTATTCTCGAGCGGTACACGTGGAAGGCCAGTGTACGGATAAACCGTAAGGTTTTTGTGACACTGTGCGAAATTTGTAAAATTGTAATTTGTACATGTATAATTATTTTTAAATAATAAATAAAATAAATAAACACATTGGCACTAGAAATTTGTTTTTCATATCCGAAATTTAATTTTGCATGCTATAAGTTACATTCTTTTCAAACACATTTCTTGTCATACAGATTTTATTGAGAAGTACAACTTGTTTGTTTGCAACTTTGGAATTCGGATGAGTAATAATTGTAGGATATATAATTGTAATATGGAGACCGTAGTCTATAAAAATAAAGTTTTGGTTTGATTCAGCTTTATACGGGAATCCATAAATCCATGGTCATTATCCTTTCGCGCCCGGATAGTACCACAGACTAAGGAATAAGTTTATATTGGATAGTACATTATAAAAGTTATTTTTATCTATTCCAGGCATTGATTTATAAACTAAGGATTTGGGGTCAGCGCTTAAGTGTCCGAACCGATATGACATACAAAACGCGAAAAGACATACAATCGCACTTCAGTCTCGTGTTTGAAAATTAGGCTGTATAGTAATGGTATAAGACATAAATTACAATGTTTTAGTTTGTTTGTAAAAATACTCATGTACCCTCGTTTATATAGGTTTTCTCGGGACACTTTTTTCGTGAATTTTGTATTACACCCGTCGTCCGTAGATTTATAAGCCTATGATTCCAGGCATCCAGTTCCTGCAGCACGCTGAGCGATGCAGGGGCCTGATATTCCTGTTGGACGGAACCAACGACCCTCTGGACCAGTACGGCACCCTCGCGCACGAGCTGTCCCAGTACAGCGCGCCGCTCGCGCACCGGCCGCGCTGCGTCGTGCTCAACAAGATCGACGTGCCCGCAGTTCAGGAGATGCAGCGGAGCGTGCTGACGGACATACGGGGCAGACAGACGGACATACGGGTGGTGGGGATATCCGCTAAGACGGGGCAGAACATCAGCGAGCTCCTGAAGGTTATACGGGAGATGTACGATGAGGGGGATCGAAGAACCGATGACAATGTACAGGGTTGAAATCGAAATTTCCCGGAGCAAAATTGGTAGCTTTTACCCTTAATTTGCCCGCTGGGCCCATAACCTCAACAATATCTAGGATTCGCCCTTAAATAAAAAAAAACACTAAAATGCTCTGCCCCTCAAGTTGCTATACATTGTCTAATTCAAAAATGAACGCCCCTCAACTACATTATTCTTTCAACGTCTTAGTGTGAAAGCGTGGAGGAGCGTTCCTTCTTAAATTTAGACTTTTTTCTACGACTTTTCAAAATTCAGTACATATTATACTTGTGTGCACTTAGTTCAGTAATATCGACGTGCCCGCAGTTCAGGAGGTGCAGCGGAGCGTGCTGACGGACATACGGGGCAGACAGACGCACATACGGGTGGTGGGGATATCCGCTAAGACGGGGCAGAACATCAGCGAGCTCCTGAAGGTTATACGGGAGATGTACGATGAGGGGGATCGAAGAACCGATGACAATGTACAGGGTTAAAATCGAAATTTGCCGGAGCAAAATTGGTCGCTTTTACCCTTAATTTGCCCACTGGGCCCATAACCTCAACAATATCTAGGATTCGCCCTTAAATAAAAAAAAACACTAAAATGTTCTGCCCCTCAAGTTGTTATACATTGTTTAATTTAAAAATGAACGCCCGTCAACTACATTATTCTTTCAACGTCTAAGTGTGAAAGCGTGGAGGAGCGTTCCTCCTTAAATTTAGACTTTTTTCTACGACTTTTCAAAATTCAGTATTATACTTGTGTGCACTTAGTTCAGTAATATCGACGTGCCCGCAGTTCAGGAGGTGCAGCGGAGCGTGCTGACGGACATACGGGGCAGACAGACGGACATACGCGTGGTGGGGATATCCGCTAAGACGGGGCAGAACATCAGCGAGCTCCTGAAGGTTATACGGGAGATGTATGATGAGGGGGACCGAAGAACCGAAGTAAATGAGAATCTACAGGGTTAAAATCTAAATTCCCATGTGCTGGAGCAAAATTGGTCGCTTTTACCCTTAATTTTCCCACTGGGCCCATAACCTGACGTCTGACGTCAAAGTCAAAACAATTACTCCGCGTTAAAATAAATTTTAAAAATACAGAAACGAGCGATATCGTACAAAAAGTTGACTAAAAGACAAAACGTTACTTAACTTTGCTGTGGAAGTGTTTGTGTTGAGTTGATTATAGGCAAACTTGTGTATTTTTCACGACGAAGCCTACCTCGAGACCAGTGTTAAATCCAATCCGAGAGCATCACAAATCCGCTGATTTTCAGTGCTACACTGACATAGTGCTCACTTTTATGCACTAAATAGTTATTAGACACACTTCTAATACACTAAAACCCTAAATAAACTGAACTTTGAGTGTTTGTGATATGACAACATATTGACGCTTACAACAATTCAAATTTTTGTACTACCCACGCCACCATGATTCTCGCCAGCGCCGTCGAATAACATACAGGACAACGTTTTCGTCACACCAACCTAAAGCTGCGTAGCTCAGCGCGCGCACACGGGTGACGAACATCGTGATCGCGAGTTCAAGCCTGGGTCCACGAAATACCTTTTTTCATTTATTTGAAATTTCCTCTATAAACTCTTATAAATTATCACAATGGCTGGTGGTAAATCAAGCGAAGTCGAATGTGCCGGCTGCAAAAATATCATAACAAAGAGTCGTAACAATCTCCATTGCTCAACATGCAATTCCGCGTACGATCTTCTTTGTGCAAATGTCTCAGAGAAAAAGTTTGGCCTAATGACTAAAGAACAAAAACAATCCTGGATGTGCCACGGCTGTCGCAGTAAACAGCCCAAAAGTGACAATTCAAATACGCCTATTCGGCCTACTAATTCTGCACCTGCCCAACAGAACACTTCGCCCGCTGAAACTGATTCCAATAACATAACGATGCGAAAAAAAAGTAAAGAGTCTTCACAGGCGCCATCATTATCACCATCTTCACCCATAGATCCAGCTACAATGCTTGCTATTCAAGCTGAAATTCAGTCCGCCGTAAAAAGCTCAGTCAAAGCCGCAATAGATTCCTTTTTTTCTCGAGAATTTGACCAAATTAAATCAGAATTAAGAAAACTAAGCGACATAAAGGAATCAGTAGAATTCTTAACCAGTGAGTATGATCGAATCCAGGCACACGTCAAGGAATCTGAGGAAAAAATTAAGAATTTAACACTGGAAAACGCGAATCTGAACAAATCCCTTGAAACGTTATCCACAAGATTAATCCTCCTGGAGCAACATTCTCGTGAAAACAACCTGGAAATTAATGGCATCCCTGAAAATAAATCAGAGAATCTATACTCAGTTATGAATCAACTTGGCGCCACTATCTCCTTACCTATTCCGGAGTCAGATATTATAGCGTGCACAAGAGTCCGCAAGTTGGATGACTCAAGCAAAAGACCTCGTACCGTAGTAGTAAGGCTCCGAAATACTAAGGTCAGAGACTCCATCATAGCAGCGGTATCTAAATTTAACAAAACGAAGTCAAGCGTTCGCTTGAACTCAACTCACCTGGGATACAGTGTCAGCAAGTCCTTTATTTATGTATCCGAACACCTTTCCCCTTTCTATAAAGCCCTGCACGCTCGCATTAGAACTGTTGCAAAAGAAAAAGGCATTCGATACGTGTGGATAAGGAACGGGCGAATATATATCAGGAAAAACGACCAGTCCCCGGCTAAACAGATAAAGTGTTATGAATCACTAAACAATCTTTAACTTACAATACTGCTAAACCGGTCCGAATACACAAACTACTTACATAATGTTTAATATCTACTATCAAAACTTTCGTGGAATGAAGACTAAACTAGATGACATACGCTTGGCAACACTACAATCAAAATACGACATGATCGTGGCGACAGAAACATGGTTGGACAACTCTGTTGTTGACGGTGAACTATTCTCTACCAATTATAATATACACAGAAGAGATCGCCAATCAACCTCGCTATCACACAAAGCAGGCGGAGGAGTTTTGTTTGCTGTTTCCAATAGATATGAGTCACGCAGAATAGAACACTATGAGAGTATATACGAAGATCTCTGGATTAATATTAAGTTTAATAACAATGGTGTATCCAGGAACTTGTTGGTCTGCGTACTCTACCTGCCGCCACCTGTTACCGTTCATACCCTAAACACAGTTTTGGATAATATCAGTGCAATCATGCAGTCCCACCAGGGCGATATTTTAATTCTGGGTGACTTTAACTTGGGTTTTATTAACTGGACATGTGACTCTAACAATTCTGCGCAAACCTCACCCTCGAACTATAGGAACGATCTTGGTTTCTCTTTAGTTGACTTTCTCTCGCTGAATAACCTAGTTCAATATAATAATATAAAAAATCACAATGGACGCGTCTTAGACTTAGTGCTAGCTAACTTTGACAATATTAATGTAACTAATTCTCTTGAGATGCTAAGTAAGCTGGACCCGCATCATCCTGTACTGAACATAGTTATTACGAAGAGACAGAGCACGGTCTTAATTAGTAAACCGTTCGCTACTCATTGCTATAAAAAAGCAAATTATGGTATTGTAAACTCGGAGCTAAGACGAGTCGATTGGGAGTATGAATTCAAAAACTGTCCTAATGTTAATGTCATGGTTCAAAATTTTTATCTCATTCTCAATAATATTATCGATTCCACCATACCTAAATTCAAGCCCAAAAACTGGAGGCATCCCGTCTGGTTTACGCCTAATTTATTAAAACTAATTTCTGAAAAAGAAAAAATCAGACGAAAACTTAAAATATACCGTAATCCTAGAGATGAACTTGAACTTTCACTTGCCAAAAACAGAGTCGAAAAATTAATGAAAGAATGCTATTCTAATTATATATCGGGAACTGAACAGGCGATTTCACGTGAACCTAGAAAGTTTTGGTCCTATATAAAACAGCGGAAGGATGCAAACAATCTGATCCCATCTGAAATGTCACTTGACAATAAAACAGCTAGTTCGGGTAGTGAAATAAGCAATCTTTTCGCAGAACAATTCTCTTCCCTATTCACTAAGGCCCCTACTAACATACAGTCTTACAACAATCCCCATACAGACCTCTTCACTCAAAAATCACTATCTAGGATCTTTCTAAGTGAAGAAGAGATTGGCAAAGTGCTCAAGTCACTGGACTCTAGTAAAGGCGCAGGGCCTGACGGTATTCCGCCAATTTTTATCAAAAAATGTCATAAATACCTAACCCTACCCCTCAAAATAATTTTCAATAAATCCCTAGAAACATCAACCTTTCCTGATATATGGAAGGCTGCAAATATCTTGCCTATTTTTAAAAAAGGAGCCAAAAACAATGTCCGGAATTACCGACCCATTTCTATGTTAAATATATTTTCAAAAGTTTTTGAAAAGCTCGTATGTCCCATGTTGTCTCATTATTCTAACAATTTCTTATCAGTTTGCCAGCACGGGTTCTGTCGCAATCGGTCCACAGTCTCAAACCTGGTAAGCTATGTATCGGACTTATGTCATAGTGTAGACAACAGACAACAAGTCGACTCCATTTATACAGACTTCAGTAGTGCCTTCGATAAAGTTGACCACGGCATCTTAATTTTAAAACTAGGGGCATATGGGATCCACGAGCCATTGCTCTCGTGGTTCGGATCGTATCTCAAAGACAGACCGCTCAGCGTAACCATTAAGGGCTATTCTTCTGCTCCCTACATTGCTACCTCGGGAGTTCCCCAAGGATCTCACTTAGGGCCAATTCTATTTTTGCTCTTTATAAATGACATCACTCAGAGCATAAAGTATAGTAAGTGCTCCATCTTCGCAGACGATCTCAAAATATACCGAGTGATACAGAACGCTGAAGATAGTCGCTTACTCCAAGAAGATCTTGACTCTATCCAAGACTGGTGTGCGAAAAATAAAATGACATTAAATGCTTCAAAATGCCAACATATAAAATTTACTCGTAAAAACAACATTATACACTCGAAGTACTTTTTACATAATCAGCAGCTTGAAGAGGTGTCTGTCATTAGAGATCTCGGCATTATCCTTGACAGTAAGCTCGCGTTTAAAGACCACATCGATCATATAGTCGGTAAGGCATGGAAATTGTTAGGCTTTATTAGGCGTAACACCGCTGATTTTAAAAGAACCGACTGCATCTCCAGGATCTACAATGCGCTAGTACGCAGCATACTAGAATACGCAGCCTCAGCATGGAACCCGCACTACAGAACGCACGTTGACAGAATAGAGCGGGTGCAGCGTTCTTTCACGAGGTATCTAGCCTTCAAAGACAATACATGTCCCTACAGAGCTGACTACGAAACTCGTTTAAAACACTTTAAACTAAACTCCCTCGAAAAGCGAAGGCAAATAACGGATCTTATAACTCTCTTTAAGATCGTTCGAAATTACTTGGATTCCCCTGACCTGCTCCATCAGGTAACAATCAACGTGCCCCGCCGTATACCCAGACATGCTCAACAAAAAACATTCGTTCCAAAACTTGCCAAGACTAATCTAGGACAATTCTCTCCTGTTAACCGAATGATTAACGTTTACAATAATTTGACTAACCCTGACATTGACATTTTTAACGATTCATTATTTAGCTTTAAGAAAAAAATTCACTTGCATGCATAATTAAAAATAGTTTATAATATTTATTAGTAGTTTATCACAATTTAATAATTAGATAATTTATCCTCTTAGAACATTTAATTAATTAATTTAATTGCTATTTATTTATTTTTACTGAATGAATGTAAATTATGTTATTGACTTGTATATTTTGTAACATTTAGAGCTCGCTATTCTTTTGACTGTTTTTTAACCGGACAAATAATTGTTGTGTAATGCTGTGTACACCTGTAAAGGTTACGGTACTCGCACTTGACACAAATATTGTATTTCTTATTAATGATTATACAGTGACCGTTGGTGTATCATTTAAATAAATAAATAAATAAATAAATAAACCTCAAAACTATCCTGTATCGCCTTTGAGTTCATGAGGTGCAGCGGAGCGTGCTGACGGACATACGGAGCAGACAGACCGACATACGGGTGGTGGGGATATCCGCTAAGACGGGGCAGAACATCAGCGAGCTCCTGAAGGTTATACGGGAGATGTATGATGAGGGAGATCGAAGAACCGATGACAATGTACAGGGTTAAAATCGAAATTTCCCGGAGCAAAATTGGTCGCTTTAACCCTTAATTTGCCCGCTGGGCCCATAACCTCAACAATATCTAGGATTCGCCCTTTAAAAAAACACTAAAATGCTCTGCCCCTCAAGTTGCTTACATTGTCTAATTTAAAAATGAACGCCCCTCAACTACATTATTCTTTCAACGTCTAAGTGTGAAAGCGTGGAGGAGCGTTCCTCCTTAAATTTAGACTTTTTTCTACGACTTTTCAAAATTCAGTATTATACTTGTGTGCACTTAGTTCAGTAATATCGACGTGCCCGCAGTTCAGTAGGTGCAGCGGTGCGTGCTGACGGACATACGGGGCAGACAGACGGACATACGCGTGGTGGGGATATCCGCTAAGACGGGGCAGAACCTCAGCGAGCTCCTGAAGGTTATACGGGAGATGTATGATGAGGGGGACCGAAGAACCGAAGTAAATGAGAATCTACAAAAATCTAAATTCCCATGTGCTGGAGCAAAATTGGTCGCTTTTACCCTTAATTTTCCCACTGGGCCCATAACCTCAAGAATATCCTGGATTCTCCCTTAAATAAAAAAAAAAAAACACTAAAATGCTCTAGACCTGCAGTTGCTATAACTAACTAGACATGACTCTGATTTTAAAATGAACGCCCCTCGACTACAGTATTCTTTCAATATCTTAATGTAACCGCGTGAAGGGGCGTTCCCCCTTGATTAAACGATCTATACCTTTTTTCTACATTTCAAAATTCAGTATTATACTTGTGTGCACTTAGTTCAGTAATATTTACGTGCCCGGAGTTCAAGAGGTGCAGCAGAGAGTGCTGACGGACATACGGGGCAGACAGACCGACATACGGGTAGTGGGGATATCCGCTAAGACGGGGCAGAACATTAGCGAGCTCCTGAAGGTTATACGGGAAATGTATGATGAGGGGGATCGAAGAACCGAAGGAAATGAGAATCTACAGGGTTAAAATAATCTTGCCTCTACCCCTTTTCTTTGTCAGTTTTACCTCTCATTTGCAAATGAAAAAAATCAAAATTTCTTTATTTCACATAGGCCTAACGTACAGGCACCTGTAAAATGTCATTTTGATATTTGTCGCGTATGGTGATAACTACAAGTCGACTAAACATTGGGCCCATAACCTCAAAAATATTCTGGATTCACCTTAAAAATAAAATACTGAATTTAAATTGAATTTCAAAACTCATGTCATTATAAAGCCAATTTAAATAAGAGTATTTTACATTCATTGCTTGCCTGAGAGTTCATTTTTTTAAATTAAACCAGTTCAGTATATTTCACTTCAAGGACCTTATGTCATGAAATCCACAGAAAGATGTGTTTTTAATGTAATCTTAGGATACGACTAGATAAGTTGGATAATTTTTGTATATAGCATAGCTGTAATTTGTAAAATAAACAACGGAAAGTGAATTCATGATTTTTTTTTTAGTTTTTCCTCATTATTTGGTAGGTAAAGTTGACATTTGTAGTGGTATGTATTATGTACGGACGACCTCCCAGGCGCAGGGGACGAGCCAATAGTAACAAATCTATGACGCGCGATCGGATTCGAGTAGGAGGTTGCGGGTTCGATTCCCGCCACGGGCCACTTTGGAATTTTATAATTTCTAAATTGGCTCATGTCTGGTCTGCTGGGAGGCTTCGGCCGTGGCTAGTTACCATCCTACCAGCAAAGACGTACCGTGAAGCGATTTAGCGTTCCGGTGCGATGCTGTGTAGAAACCGTTAGGGTGACTTTATTTACCCCTACCAAGTTAGTACGATAACATCTTTGGCTGCATCATCACTTACCATCAGGTGAGATCGCAGTCAAGTACTAACTTACATGTGTAAAAATCTATACTATAAGGATCGGTAAAATCAGAGATCACCAATAGTATTAAATAAAACACGAGAGTGTGGTAAAAAGCGATATATTCAGTCAAATCACACAAGCAGCCAGGGGCGCACTAGGACGGCGGGGCGGCACCGTGCAGGGGCGCCACGAGAGGCAGGGGCGGCAGCATATCCGTGGTCTTTTTCAGCTTCTGTTTCCTTATTCTATTCGGCTGAAGCTTCATCTGTAAGCAATTAACATTATATGATACTAGTAGGTTGCGTGGGGGCGCGGGCCACATGTGGCCCGCGTGCCGTCTTCCCCCTATTTGCCTTCCAACTTTTAGTCTCTTCAATATCCGCCATACAATTTCTATGGTAAAAAAAAATCCGCCATATTGGATTTTTTTTTCTATCCATCGAATAGACCTTTGGGTCCTGATCAACTCTTGTCAAGAAACCGTTCTTCCATCTTTTATACTTTCCGAGATATCGGCGAAATTCGTAAGGCGGCCATTTTGAATCCGCCATTTTGAATTTTTTTTCAGCTCACTGCCAATTGCATGACGTTTCAAATGACATTTGGTCGAGCACCCCCCACCTATCTCCAATACCCTTGGCTGTGCTCTTCATTCGTCTTCGATATCCTCAATCATCAGCTCTCTCCATATTTTTGTTCTCAATGAATTTTTTCCTTCAATACGACATGATCCTTGAAAAAAAAATTTTTCATACAAAATTGTTCAGGAGAGGTGATCAATCAGTGAGTGAATCAGCACGAGTAGCTATATATATAGTAACTAGTAGGGCGCGTGGGAGCGCGGGCCACATGTGGCCCGCGGGCTGTCTTCTCACCTATAAAAGAATCGCCGTCATCTCCATCGCCAGTTGGAATCCGATTGGCAATGGGCTAAAAGAATTACCTCGGAGCACGGTCATGGATTTTAAGATAGTTATAAGGGCTGTTTGAATAAAAAATACACTGAACCTCATCAGATGAGATGAGGTTCAGTGTATTTTTTATTCAAACAGCCCTTAACTATCTTTAAATCCATGACCGTGCTCCTCAATCATCATCCAAATCGTAGACCATCATCTCTTCTCATACTTTTCATAGTTTTTCATAGGCCTTGTTTATTGTAGCATTCACATTTTCCATGGAAAAATAAATTCAACCACTTTGATTTTTTTCATTCATCCCGTAGACCTTGAGATTCTAATTACGTCTTGCAAAGAAATCACTTTCTTGTCTTTTATACTTTCCGAGATAGAACAACACGAAATTTGTATGGCGGCCATCTTGAATCCGCCATTTTGATTTTTTTTTCAGCTAACTGCCAATTGGATGACGTTTTGAGTTACATTTGGTCGAGCACCCCCCACCTATCTTCGATACCCTGGCTGTGCTCTTCACCCGTCTCCGAAATCCTCAATCATCAGCTCTCTCCATATTTTTCTCTAGTAACCCTCCGAAAAACCGCATCACAACCTTGCATTATTACCAACTGTTAGTCTCTTCAACATTCCCCATACATTTTCTATGGAAAAATTAATTCCGCCATTTTGAATTTTTTTTCTATCCATCGAATAGACCTTCGAGTCCTGATCAGCTCTTGTCAAGAAACCATTCTTCCATCTTTTATACTTTCCGAGATATCGGCGAAATTCGAATGGCGGCCATTTTGAATCCGCCATTTTGAATTTTTTTCAACTCACTGGCAGTTGGATGACATTTCAAATGACATTTGGTCGAGCACCCCCCACCTATCTACGATACCCTTCCCGTGCTCTTCACCCGTCTCCGAAATCCTCAATCATCAGCTCTCTCCGTATTTTTCCTCCGAATGAATTTTTCCCTTCTATACGAAATGGTCATTGAAAAAAAAATTTTTCATACAAAATTGTTCAGGAGAGGTGATCAATCAGTGAGTCAGTGAATCAGCACGAGCAGCTATATATATATTAATACAAGGTATGGGTTAATTCGTAGGGTGTGCCCACAGCTAACCTTTTAATTTGATCCTAGAAACACATTAGCGTGTTAAGAAGTCCCAGTTATTAATTAATAAATAAATATTACAATATAAATATAGCTATTTGTGCTGATTCAACACTCACTGAATGATTGATCACCTCTCCTGAACAATTTTGTAAGAAAAAAATTTTTTTCAAGGATAAAATTTTTTTTCGTATAGAGGAGAAAAATTCATTAAAAACAAAAATATGAAGAGAGCTGATGATTGTGGATTTCGAAGACGGGTGAAGAGCACAGCCAGGGTATCAAAAAAAGGCGGAGGGTGTTCGTCATCCAATTGGCAAATAGCTGAAAAAAATTCAAAATGGCGGATTCAAAATGGCCGCCATAAGAATTTCGCCGGTATCTCGGAAAATATAAAAGATGGAAGAATGGTTCCTTAACAAGAAGTGATCAGGACTCGAAGGTCTACTTGATGAATGAAAAAAAAAATTCAAAATGGCGGAATTTATTTTTCCATTGAAAATGTATGGCGAATGTGAAGAGACTAAAAGTTGGAACTTGGAAGGCAAATAGGGAGGAAGACGGCAGGCGGGCCATGTGGCCCGTGCCCTACTAGTTTATTTATATGCTGCCTTGCCTGTCACAGGCGCCAGATTAGGCGAATTAAAACCCAATTGGCTACCTAGAAAGTAAGCGCGGGTGATTGAGGTAACCAGCAGTTCTCTGCAGGCTTAATAAAGGCCACTTAGCTCAAAATTTTATGCAATTTATCTACTCAGTAGGCAAAATTAGGTGATTTTAGTGAGACGGCATATTTTTGGCATTTTCAGGCAGATTTTGGCAGATTTTTCGCCAGTGTCTGACAGATTCGCCATTTTTGTAACGGTCACACTGCGCAACACCGTGTCCTGCGTAGTTGGCTCACCTTGCAGTGCACCTCCCGCACGTGCCGGTACAGCGAGGAGTACCAGCCGAAGGCGGCGCCGCACTGCGCGCAGCGGTACGGCGTCTCGCTCGTGTGTGCTACTTCACCTTGTAGTGCACCTCCCGCACGTGCCGGTACAGCGAGGAGTACCAGCCGAAGGCGGCGCCGCACTGCGCGCAGCGGTACGGCGTCTCGCTCGTGTGTGCTACTTCACCTTGTAGTGCACCTCCCGCACGTGCCGGTACAGCGAGGAGTACCAGCCGAAGGCGGCGCCGCACTGCGCGCAGCGGTACGGCGTCTCGCTCGTGTGTGCTACTTCACCTTGTAGTGCACCTCCCGCACGTGCCGGTACAGCGAGGAGTACCAGCCGAAGGCGGCGCCGCACTGCGCGCAGCGGTACGGCGTCTCGCTCGTGTGTGCTACTTCACCTTGTAGTGCACCTCCCGCACGTGCCGGTACAGCGAGGAGTACCAGCCGAAGGCGGCGCCGCACTGCGCGCAGCGGTACGGCGTCTCGCTCGTGTGTGCTACTTCACCTTGTAGTGCACCTCCCGCACGTGCCGGTACAGCGAGGAGTACCAGCCGAAGGCGGCGCCGCACTGCGCGCAGCGGTACGGCGTCTCGCTCGTGTGTGCTACTTCACCTTGTAGTGCACCTCCCGCACGTGCCGGTACAGCGAGGAGTACCAGCCGAAGGCGGCGCCGCACTGCGCGCAGCGGTACGGCGTCTCGCTCGTGTGTGCTACTTCACCTTGTAGTGCACCTCCCGCACGTGCCGGTACAGCGAGGAGTACCAGCCAAAGGCGGCGCCGCACTGCGCGCAGCGGTACGGCGTCTCGCTCGTGTGTGCTACTTCACCTTGTAGTGCACCTCCCGCACGTGCCGGTACAGCGAGGAGTACCAGCCGAAGGCGGCGCCGCACTGCGCGCAGCGGTACGGCGTCTCGCTCGTGTGTGCTACTTCACCTTGTAGTGCACCTCCCGCACGTGCCGGTACAGCGAGGAGTACCAGCCGAAGGCGGCGCCGCACTGCGCGCAGCGGTACGGCGTCTCGCTCGTGTGTGCTACTTCACCTTGTAGTGCACCTCCCGCACGTGCCGGTACAGCGAGGAGTACCAGCCGAAGGCGGCGCCGCACTGCGCGCAGCGGTACGGCGTCTCGCTCGTGTGTGCTACTTCACCTTGTAGTGCACCTCCCGCACGTGCCGGTACAGCGAGGAGTACCAGCCGAAGGCGGCGCCGCACTGCGCGCAGCGGTACGGCGTCTCGCTCGTGTGTGCTACTTCACCTTGTAGTGCACCTCCCGCACGTGCCGGTACAGCGAGGAGTACCAGCCGAAGGCGGCGCCGCACTGCGCGCAGCGGTACGGCGTCTCGCTCGTGTGTGCTACTTCACCTTGTAGTGCACCTCCCGCACGTGCCGGTACAGCGAGGAGTACCAGCCGAAGGCGGCGCCGCACTGCGCGCAGCGGTACGGCGTCTCGCTCGTGTGTGCTACTTCACCTTGTAGTGCACCTCCCGCACGTGCCGGTACAGCGAGGAGTACCAGCCGAAGGCGGCGCCGCACTGCGCGCAGCGGTACGGCGTCTCGCTCGTGTGTGCTACTTCACCTTGTAGTGCACCTCCCGCACGTGCCGGTACAGCGAGGAGTACCAGCCGAAGGCGGCGCCGCACTGCGCGCAGCGGTACGGCGTCTCGCTCGTGTGTGCTACTTCACCTTGTAGTGCACCTCCCGCACGTGCCGGTACAGCGAGGAGTACCAGCCGAAGGCGGCGCCGCACTGCGCGCAGCGGTACGGCGTCTCGCTCGTGTGTGCTACTTCACCTTGTAGTGCACCTCCCGCACGTGCCGGTACAGCGAGGAGTACCAGCCGAAGGCGGCGCCGCACTGCGCGCAGCGGTACGGCGTCTCGCTCGTGTGTGCTACTTCACCTTGTAGTGCACCTCCCGCACGTGCCGGTACAGCGAGGAGTACCAGCCGAAGGCGGCGCCGCACTGCGCGCAGCGGTACGGCGTCTCGCTCGTGTGTGCTACTTCACCTTGTAGTGCACCTCCCGCACGTGCCGGTACAGCGAGGAGTACCAGCCGAAGGCGGCGCCGCACTGCGCGCAGCGGTACGGCGTCTCGCTCGTGTGTGCTACTTCACCTTGTAGTGCACCTCCCGCACGTGCCGGTACAGCGAGGAGTACCAGCCGAAGGCGGCGCCGCACTGCGCGCAGCGGTACGGCGTCTCGCTCGTGTGTGCTACTTCACCTTGTAGTGCACCTCCCGCACGTGCCGGTACAGCGAGGAGTACCAGCCGAAGGCGGCGCCGCACTGCGCGCAGCGGTACGGCGTCTCGCTCGTGTGTGCTACTTCACCTTGTAGTGCACCTCCCGCACGTGCCGGTACAGCGAGGAGTACCAGCCGAAGGCGGCGCCGCACTGCGCGCAGCGGTACGGCGTCTCGCTCGTGTGTGCTACTTCACCTAGTAGTGCACCTCCCGCACGTGCCGGTACAGCGAGGAGTACCAGCCGAAGGCGGCGCCGCACTGCGCGCAGCGGTACGGCGTCTCGCTCGTGTGTGCTACTTCACCTTGTAGTGCACCTCCCGCACGTGCCGGTACAGCGAGGAGTACCAGCCGAAGGCGGCGCCGCACTGCGCGCAGCGGTACGGCGTCTCGCTCGTGTGTGCTACTTCACCTTGTAGTGCACCTCCCGCACGTGCCGGTACAGCGAGGAGTACCAGCCGAAGGCGGCGCCGCACTGCGCGCAGCGGTACGGCGTCTCGCTCGTGTGTGCTACTTCACCTTGTAGTGCACCTCCCGCACGTGCCGGTACAGCGAGGAGTACCAGCCGAAGGCGGCGCCGCACTGCGCGCAGCGGTACGGCGTCTCGCTCGTGTGTGCTACTTCACCTTGTAGTGAGGCACTCGTGTGTGCTACTTCACCATGTAGTGAGGAGGTGGGGAGGCTGGGGGCAATCGAGAAAGGTGCCCTCGTAACGGGTCAGGATGGGCTAGAACGAGGCGAGCTGCGTGTGTTGGAGCAGGCTGTGGCTAAGCTTCAAGAGGAACTCAATGACCGCGATCAGGAGCTTCTCCAGGCCGACATCGAGATCTCAAACTTGCCTGAGGTAAAAGGAGAAAACCCCATCCACACCGTCACAGTCCTGGCAACAAAGCTCGGTGTAGTCCTGGAGAACAAAGACGTTATATTCGCAGAGAGGGTCGGTAGAGCCAGCGAAAGCGCCGATCAGTCGGGTGGAGCGAGCCGGGACCGGCGCTTGGTGGTGCGGCTGGCGCGGCGCGGCCTGCGCGACGAGCTGTTGCGCAGCGCGCGCCTGCGGCGCGGCGCTACCACGCAGGACATGGGCCTCGATGCGCCGCCCAAGCGCTTCTATGTCAACGAGAGGCTGACCAGGAGGAACCGGAACCTCTTCTACCTGGCTCGGGAGGCGGCGCGAAGGGCGCAGTGGAAGTACACCTGGACCAAGCGCGGGCGCATCTATGCGCGGAAAGCGGATGGCCAGCCGGCTCATAGCATCAAAGTAGAGGCAGACGTTGATCGGGTTTTTGGTGTCACCCAATGTTTGTAAACCAGTTGTGGAGTATAAAAAAAATCAGGTGCCGTGTCAATCTGCAAAAATAATTCTAGGTATAGTAACTGGATGATTATCAGAGTCCAGGTAAATTATTGTGTAAGTTTATATTTGTGTAGTATATGCACTTGTATTGGATGTATAGATTGTGTAACTTGTAGAGTAAGTGAAAAAGTATCAATTGAGTGTATCTGTGTTGGAATGGGTAAAACTAAATTTAAGGTAAAAAACAGCAAAAAGTTTAACCTTTTTAATCTAATTACCATATCACTACAAGCAATTAAAAAACATTCACACATGTTACGCAATAATGATATTTTAATGCAATGGGGCTATAGTCTAAAAATATTCAGTACAGCTACTGTGGTGTCTTGCCTCCTACTGGTTTATGTAGTATTTAATTTATTTCAACACTTTCCATACCACGTAAAAAATAAGTCATACTTTGCTCAAGCAGGTACAGCAAAGAGCCTGGAATTAAATGAACTAGTTTATGTTAAAACGTGTGAGTATAATGGTGTGAATTTCCTGACTTTATCCTAATATGAAAATTAAATCGAAACTTTTCAAGATTGGATTATTTAATGCAGGCTCTCTTGGAACTCGGCATGAGGAATTTTTGGTGGCGATGAGTGATATAGAAGTAGACGTAATGGCAATTAACGAAACCTGGCTTAAGGAGGGAGAAGAGGGGCTTGCTCCGCAGGTACCTGGCTACCGCTTTCTTCACTCACCTCGGCCGACAAATATAAAAGGGGGGCGCGGAGGGGGAGTGGGCTTTTATATAAAAAAAGGCATAAAATTTACTATCTGTGAGCATCCAAATCCCCATTCAGTGGAACAGATGTGGTTGAGCTTAAAAGCTGGTAGCAAAAAGATCATGGTGGGTACAGCTTACCGGCCACCATGGCAGGACATTGATTTATTTATTGACTCTATGACCCAGTCCCTGACTTTTTTCTCAAGTTGTGATACTCTAGTACTTTTGGGAGATTTCAATATCAATTTACTTAGTCCATTTGACAGTAAAACTAAACAGTTTAATGAATTTTTAAACTATATGAACCTCAAGCAGGTGGTCACGGAACCAACACACTTTACCGATCACAGTGAGACTTTGATAGATTTGGTATGTACGGACGGCTCGTCTCGAGACGTGGAGGTGCTTCACATAAAAGAGTTAGGTGGTCATGCCATTGTCACTGTCGCATTAAACCTGAAAAAGGCTAGAATAGCTCCTCGGTGGATATCTATGAGACCACTAAAAGATATTAATGCAGAGGACTTTAATGCGGACCTAAAAAAAATTCCATGGAGTGTCATTAATTCTTTACCTGAAGTTGAAGATATGGTATCTCAATTAAATGCTTATATTCTAACCTTATTTGACATCCATGCGCCTTTAAGAAAGACTAAGGTGACTGAGAAATCATGTCCTTGGATAACTTACACCATTAAGAAAATGATAGCACTGCGGAATCAAAGCCATTCTAGATATAAAAAATCAAATAAGGAATCGCATAAGCAGTATTACAAAGATTTTAAAAAACTTGTATGGGAGGCTATGGAAGCAGAAAAAAGAGCTTATTTTAAGACTTACATAAATCAGTGCATTAATAAACCACTTCTGTTATGGAAACATTTAAAGAAAAATATAGGGATTAAGAAGCAAGAGTATGATATACCTTCAACGTTATGTGACCCGGAGAAGTTAAACAAACACTTTTTGGATATTCCGCATAGTGTGAGATCCTCATTATCTAATCTTACATACTATGAATTTAACAGGTTTGGGCCAAGCATTTTTAACTTAAAAACTGTAACAGAAGCAGAGGTACTTAAAATTCTGAAAGGGTTAAAATCAAATGCTAAAGGCCTTGATGAAATCACACTAGAAATGCTATACTGGACATTGCCACAGAGTTTAGGTACTCTAACAGCTATTATAAATAAGTCTATAACAATGGGAACCTTCCCTAGTGCATGGAAAACTGCAATAGTCAAGCCTCTTCCGAAAGTAAATAATCCAACCAGTATGAAGGAGCTTAGGCCTATTAGTATATTACCATGCATATCCAAAGTTCTAGAAAAGGTTGTATGTGCACAAATGACAGCTTATGTAGAGGAGAACAACATTCTGCCTGTTCACCAGTCTGGCTTTAGGAAAAGTCACAGTACATCAACAGCTATCATGGATGTAATCGATAACATCTTAACAGCTCAGGACCAAGGCATGGGAACCATTCTGGTACTGCTTGATTTTTCACGTGCCTTCGATTCAATCGATACTTCGTTGCTGCTGTCTAAGTTGTCGTTCTATGGATTTGGCTTTTCAACTATAAAATGGTTCAGTAGCTTTCTCAGTAACAGGGATCAATTCGTACAAATAGACCGAGGTGATGGTACCCGCTTGATATCCTCAACATCTCCAGTACTTCGAGGAGTACCTCAGGGGTCGGCGCTTAGTCCATTGCTTTTTGCAATTTACACAGCAGATATTGTCAATTGTTTCTCCAACTGCAAATACCATCTTTACGCAGACGATGTACAGTTATATTTCTCTTTTAAGCCTCGGGATGCTGCAGATGCTGTAACAACAAAAATTAACAATGACTTAAATAGAATAGCTAACTGGTCAGATAAAAATTCACTGTTATTGAATCCTCTTAAATCTAAATACATGATTTTAGGAACGGTTAAAATGACAAAAATGATCGTAAGTCTGGATCCGCAAGTCAGAATAGAGAGCAATCCAGTAGAAAGAGTTTCTGAGGCTAAGAATTTGGGGGTAATTTTCGACTCAAGCTTACATTTTGAATCACACATTACAAATATTGCCAGAAACTGCTTTTACAGGTTAAAAGTACTGTACAAGATAAGATCTTACTTGAGTGAAGAAGTTCGAATACGGCTATGTGATTCATTGATTTTATCTAAGCTGAATTATGCGGACACAGCTTATGGGCCGTGTTTGCTGGAAAGAACCAAGAAATTAACTCAGAGGGTCCAGAACGCTTGCGCTCGGTACTGTTTTTCTATTGCTCCTCGTTCACATATAAGTCCTTATCTTAATCAGGCAAACTTACTAAATATGTCATCCCGGAGAAACTTGCATCTGGCTACACTGTTATTTGGCGTTATCTCTACTGGTAAGCCGGAATATCTCTTTACGAAAATTAAGTGGGCAAGACAGCATAGTAGATTTCCACCAAGAGGTCTGGCGTGTCAATTGGCTGTGCCAAGACACAGCACCGCCGCATTCCGAGGCAGTTTTAGGCTTGCTTTTTCCAGGATTTGGAATGTGATTCCGCCACCAGTGCAAAACCTTAAATCAGTATTCGCCTTTAAAGGTAAACTCAAAAAGATTTTATTAGACAAGCAAAAACTGGGTTAAAAAAAAAAAATCACTCACTTCACTTATGTTTAATTTACATCGCGATTCACTCAAATACCTGGAAGGGCAACACAAGTAGGTCGTAAGGTGTTTCTGTTGTCTATAAAATCTACTTTATCCATTTGTTATCTATTATTAATCCAACGTGCAATTTATGTTAAATTTGTTAAAAATAAAACCATAGAGTTAAGTACTAACACAGGTCACAGACTCCTAATCTAAAACCACAGCACAGATAGTAAATAGTAAGTAACACTGCCAAACTTCATAGAAATGCCTCGGAAGTCAGGTGGAATGACAATAATTTTATTTATAAATTAATATTAAATTTATTTTGATGCATATTTAAATTTATAATAATTGTCGTAGCCATAGCATTTAACATGTTCCTTTTTGTCATCGATCTATAATATTTTTGTTGACCAGCGAAGTCAAATCGACGGGCAGCCCGGGCCGGTCCGGGACGTCGAGGGTTTTTTTAGGGGCCGGCTGAAAATCAGCGCTGTTATGGTGTATCTACACCATCTCGGCATTATGCTGAGTCGTTGCCCCTTTTTGGGTTTTCTGGTCACAGTTTTCTTTAGTTTTAGTACTCTCTTGACTGTAATTTTGTTTTTCTGTGTCCATTTTCTAACCCAAATAAAGTTTATTATTCTATTATTATTATAGTGCACCTCCCGCACGTGCCGGTACAGCGAGGAGTACCAGCCGAAGGCGGCGCCGCACTGCGCGCAGCGGTACGGCGTCTCGCTCGTGTGTGCTACTTCACCTTGTAGTGCACCTCCCGCACGTGCGGGTACAGCGAGGAGTACCAGCCGAAGGCGGCGCCGCACTGCGCGCAGCGGTACGGCGTCTCGCTCGTGTGTGCTACTTCACCTTGTAGTGCACCTCCCGCACGTGCCGGTACAGCGAGGAGTACCAGCCGAAGGCGGCGCCGCACTGCGCGCAGCGGTACGGCGTCTCGCTCGTGTGTGCTACTTCACCTTGTAGTGCACCTCCCGCACGTGCCGGTACAGCGAGGAGTACCAGCCGAAGGCGGCGCCGCACTGCGCGCAGCGGTACGGCGTCTCGCTCGTGTGTGCTACTTCACCTTGTAGTGCACCTCCCGCACGTGCCGGTACAGCGAGGAGTACCAGCCGAAGGCGGCGCCGCACTGCGCGCAGCGGTACGGCGTCTCGCTCGTGTGTGCTACTTCACCTTGTAGTGCACCTCCCGCACGTGCCGGTACAGCGAGGAGTACCAGCCGAAGGCGGCGCCGCACTGCGCGCAGCGGTACGGCGTCTCGCTCGTGTGTGCTACTTCACCTTGTAGTGCACCTCCCGCACGTGCCGGTACAGCGAGGAGTACCAGCCGAAGGCGGCGCCGCACTGCGCGCAGCGGTACGGCGTCTCGCTCGTGTGTGCTACTTCACCTTGTAGTGCACCTCCCGCACGTGCCGGTACAGCGAGGAGTACCAGCCGAAGGCGGCGCCGCACTGCGCGCAGCGGTACGGCGTCTCGCTCGTGTGTGCTACTTCACCTTGTAGTGCACCTCCCGCACGTGCCGGTACAGCGAGGAGTACCAGCCGAAGGCGGCGCCGCACTGCGCGCAGCGGTACGGCGTCTCGCTCGTGTGTGCTACTTCACCTTGTAGTGCACCTCCCGCACGTGCCGGTACAGCGAGGAGTACCAGCCGAAGGCGGCGCCGCACTGCGCGCAGCGGTACGGCGTCTCGCTCGTGTGTGCTACTTCACCTTGTAGTGCACCTCCCGCACGTGCCGGTACAGCGAGGAGTACCAGCCGAAGGCGGCGCCGCACTGCGCGCAGCGGTACGGCGTCTCGCTCGTGTGTGCTACTTCACCTTGTAGTGCACCTCCCGCACGTGCCGGTACAGCGAGGAGTACCAGCCGAAGGCGGCGCCGCACTGCGCGCAGCGGTACGGCGTCTCGCTCGTGTGTGCTACTTCACCTTGTAGTGCACCTCCCGCACGTGCCGGTACAGCGAGGAGTACCAGCCGAAGGCGGCGCCGCACTGCGCGCAGCGGTACGGCGTCTCGCTCGTGTGTGCTACTTCACCTTGTAGTGCACCTCCCGCACGTGCCGGTACAGCGAGGAGTACCAGCCGAAGGCGGCGCCGCACTGCGCGCAGCGGTACGGCGTCTCGCTCGTGTGTGCTACTTCACCTTGTAGTGCACCTCCCGCACGTGCCGGTACAGCGAGGAGTACCAGCCGAAGGCGGCGCCGCACTGCGCGCAGCGGTACGGCGTCTCGCTCGTGTGCATCGCCACTATGTGGTACTTCAGCTTGGCCGCGTTCTGGTACGACAAGGAACGACATTACTTAAAGGTCACTTTTTTAACGTCTTACAAAAGCAATCCAGTGAGAGTACCCAATGCTATCCCCTGTTAAAAATAAAAAAAACATTTCACCACATATTTATTTATTATTTACGTTTGATAAAGGGTGTTTTGAAATGAAAAAAAAAAATATTTTTATTTTTTAACAGGAGATGGTAGGCATTGGGTACTCTCACTGGATTGCTTTTGTAAGACGATAATAAAGTCACCGTGTATAGTTCATTCGCTTTCATTTTGTCGCGTAGTCGGTTGCGGCGTCGGTATTCTCAAACTATACCTATACAGGTAGACGATTTACGTATAACACGTCGACTTCATTTCGTAAAGTAAAATGTTTAAAAAGGTTTATAGGCATTTACGCATTTAAGCAAACGATATTAAAATCATTATTAATTACCAACCACAAATAATAAAATAAAAAACCATAGTCAGATGCAAATTAATAAAACGGGGATTTTTGAAGCAACTTTAGGGAGTAACTTACTGGATAGGACTTGCCGCACACGTGGCACAGGTTCTCCTTCTTTTCTTTGTTGCGATGTACGTTTTGTAGATGCACGTACAGCGAAGTGTGGCATTTAAACGGCTGCGACACAGAATTATCCACTTTTATCATACTTTACTATATACTCTAACATTCAGGGGCTTCTCCTAACTTTGACGCTTTAGGGCCATGATTTTTAAAGAGTGATTTGTGATAAGTAATGATGTAATTTTTTTGGTCCTTCGATCCGGATAGTCTGTACAGCGCTCGCTCGTTTATTGAACAATACACACCTTGTTGAAAACCTGACAGCGGAAGTGAATCTTGTGGAGGCATTTACAGTCGATGCCGTCTCACATACAATTTTTTGGTCCTTCGATCCGGATTAATAGCTCAATTGTTGAATACACACCTTGTTGCAGAGCTGACAGCGGAACTTGATCTTGTTTAGGTGCTCCCAGTCGATGTGGTCTCGCAGCCGCGTCTTGTTCACGAACTTCTTGCCACACTCGTTGCACATGAAACTGTAAAATTTTGACAAAATATGTATTTATATCATCCACCTCTCTAGTGTTTCTATATAATCTCTCTTCATTCAGTAAAAACACTATTTCCATTGACTATTTTGAAAAGTTAAAGTTCTATGAAATGTTACAATAGTGAATTGCTCCATATCTGTACAGGCTAGCTCTATAGTTCGTTCAACGAACAAGCTTCACTGATACTTCAATTTTTACACGACTGCCCTAAAAAAGAGTGTGATGTTTTTAAGGTTCATGTAAGTATGTGTGAGTTTATTTATTCCACCATAACTTCTAAACGGCTGAATAGATTTGGACGTATGGGGTATTGTTAGAATCCTTATATCGTTCCGAGTAACATAGGCTATAATTTTTCGTGCAGTCGTGTTTATATTATTTACTTGTTAACAATCACCTAAGGTAAGATTTATATTGTGTTTAGTTGATAATAAATAAAGAAACCTCAGCCCTTACGTGAAGTCTTTCTCGGAGACGTGTCTCCGCGACACGCGCAAGTGCTGCCGGTAGGTGGCGACGGACGCGAAGCGCTTGTCGCACAGAGCGCAGTACAGCTCGTTGTTGTCGCGAGCCTGCGCCGAGGACGCGCCAAGTGTTAAATAAATCTCATCGTAGTAAGACAGTAAACGCTTAGTGCAAAAATACCAGAAAAAATGGCGCCACAAAATCGACATAAGTCGTTCATAAATACTAAGAATACGTGGGCCCTTCAATATATTTATGCACACTAGAAGCACAGCTAATTTAGCAGAGGAATTTCGTTGGATAGTTCATTATTAAGTTCCCCTAAATCGATTTTTTGGGTCCCTATTACTGAGACCTTACTTTTGTCCGTCCGTCTGTCACCAGGATGTATCTCTTGCACCGTGAGAGTTAGACAGCTGATTTTTTCACAGACGAGATATTTCTGTTGCAGCTGTAAGCAAATGCTAGAAATCAGAATAAAGTACATAGAAAGGGGGCCTCCCATACAAAAATCTTAATTTTTTCGCTTGTTTTTGCTCGATATTGTGTAACACGTAAAGGTGGTCGCCTTCGGCTCGGGTGGTCGTACCTTGTGGCTGCGCATGTGCCGGCCCAGGTTGGACTTCCACTGGTACACCTTGCCGCAGCGCGGGCACGGGTACCTGTTCTGGCCGCGGTGGAGAACGCTGCAACAAATAAACATCATCTCAACCCCTTCTTATGTCCCACAGCTGGGCACGGGTCTCCTCTCGGACTGAAAGGAGTTTGGCCATAGCCCACCACGCTGGCCAAGTGCGGGTTACACACGCGGTTGCGGGCGGGCTTCGCTCACCTTCGAGAACATTTTTGTGAACTCTTAGGCATGCAAGTTTTCTCGATATTTTCCTTCACCGCTAAGCAAGTGATATTTAGCCCAGGATTCGAACCCGCGACCTCCTTATGAAAGGCAGAGAACTACTAAGCTATCACTGCTTGCAAGTTGCAACTACGATAAACAAACTTTTGACTTGGCTGACTTGCTGACTGCGTTGACTGATGTCCCTGATAGACGGCGTCATAAGTCCGTTGGTACACGAATATAAGGCCCCATAATGGCGTTGAGCTTGGTAGTTACCAGGGGGAGGGGAGTGTTTAGGGGGTTCAAATCCCCCCGAAAAGTGTAGAGTGTATGTCTGTAATTTAGGGATATAAAAAATAGCTTAGGGCCTATAACTGTCAGACCTCTCCCGGAACTTAACTCTGGATACGCCCAAATTGCGCTCGGAAATAGACATTGGAGAAACGCCAACGCTCGCATAACGCCCATTCATTGTTCCCACTCACTTGAGGTGGTATCTGTAGGTCTTGCGCGAGCTGAACATCTTCCCGCATTCGACGCACTGGGGTTTGTCTGGCAGCGGCTCTCGGTTGCGCGGCCGCGGCGCGCCGTTCTGTTTCAGTCACTGCTTCTACTCACTTGAGGTGGTATCTGTAGGTCTTGCGCGAGCTGAACATCTTCCCGCACTCGACGCACTGGGGTTTGTCTGGCAGCGGCTCTCGGTTGCGCGGCCGCGGCGCGCCGTTCTGTTTCAGTCACTGCTTCTACTCACTTGAGGTGGTATCTGTAGGTCTTGCGCGAGCTGAACATCTTCCCGCACTCGACGCACTGGGGTTTGTCTGGCAGCGGCTCTCGGTTGCGCGGCCGCGGCGCGCCGTTCTGTTTCAGTCACTGCTTCTACTCACTTGAGGTGGTATCTGTAGGTCTTGCGCGAGCTGAACATCTTCCCGCACTCGACGCACTGGGGTTTGTCTGGCAGCGGCTCTCGGTTGCGCGGCCGCGGCGCGCCGTTCTGTTTCAGTCACTGCTTCTACTCACTTGAGGTGGTATCTGTAGGTCTTGCGCGAGCTGAACATCTTCCCGCACTCGACGCACTGGGGTTTGTCTGGCAGCGGCTCTCGGTTGCGCGGCCGCGGCGCGCCGTTCTGTTTCAGTCACTGCTTCTACTCACTTGAGGTGGTATCTGTAGGTCTTGCGCGAGCTGAACATCTTCCCGCACTCGACGCACTGGGGTTTGTCTGGCAGCGGCTCTCGGTTGCGCGGCCGCGGCGCGCCGTTCTGTTTCAGTCACTGCTTCTACTCACTTGAGGTGGTATCTGTAGGTCTTGCGCGAGCTGAACATCTTCCCGCACTCGACGCACTGGGGTTTGTCTGGCAGCGGCTCTCGGTTGCGCGGCCGCGGCGCGCCGTTCTGTTTCAGTCACTGCTTCTACTCACTTGAGGTGGTATCTGTAGGTCTTGCGCGAGCTGAACATCTTCCCGCACTCGACGCACTGGGGTTTGTCTGGCAGCGGCTCTCGGTTGCGCGGCCGCGGCGCGCCGTTCTGTTTCAGTCACTGCTTCTACTCACTTGAGGTGGTATCTGTAGGTCTTGCGCGAGCTGAACATCTTCCCGCACTCGACGCACTGGGGTTTGTCTGGCAGCGGCTCTCGGTTGCGCGGCCGCGGCGCGCCGTTCTGTTTCAGTCACTGCTTCTACTCACTTGAGGTGGTATCTGTAGGTCTTGCGCGAGCTGAACATCTTCCCGCACTCGACGCACTGGGGTTTGTCTGGCAGCGGCTCTCGGTTGCGCGGCCGCGGCGCGCCGTTCTGTTTCAGTCACTGCTTCTACTCACTTGAGGTGGTATCTGTAGGTCTTGCGCGAGCTGAACATCTTCCCGCACTCGACGCACTGGGGTTTGTCTGGCAGCGGCTCTCGGTTGCGCGGCCGCGGCGCGCCGTTCTGTTTCAGTCACTGCTTCTACTCACTTGAGGTGGTATCTGTAGGTCTTGCGCGAGCTGAACATCTTCCCGCACTCGACGCACTGGGGTTTGTCTGGCAGCGACTCTCGGTTGCGCGGCCGCGGCGCGCCGTTCTGTTTCACGGACTCCTGCAGATAGAAACTCTACTTATACAGGGTACTCTGGATCCTTGGCCACAGTGGTAACTAAGGGCGATACGGTCGATAATCTAGCACGAATGGCTACAAAAATAGCAGTGGCAAGACCGGTGGGCTGATTCTGTATCGTTCACTTAGTTAGTTAGTAACCCGCACTGGCTTATTAACTAAGAAAACGGAGGCAAAAATCCTATTTTTGTATTCTTTTTGTACAAGATATCAACTAGCATGGTATATTTACATGATACCACACCGACCTAGGTTGGTAATTTGTGCAAAAATAGGATTTTTGTCTTCGTTTTCTTAGTTAATAACCCAGTTAGGGTTACTAACTAACTAACTGAACGATACAGAATTAGCTCACTGACCCCATTATCCCAATCGTTCAGTGAGTACAAAACAGTTAAGTAGTTGAGAACTCTGCACTCGAAATTGTAGAATACATATACCTGGGACATACAGTCCAGCTTGGTAGGTCCAATTTCGAGAAAGAGGTGAACCGCCGAATCTAGCTCGGTTGGACATCGTTCGGGAAGCTTCGTGATGTCTTCTCTTCCAATATCCCTCAGGGTCTGAAGACTAAGGTCTTCGAACAGTGCGTGTTGCCAGTGATGACTTATGGATCCGAGACATGGTCTTTTACTATGGGTCTCATAAGAAGGCTCAGAGTCACTCAGCGGGCGAATGGAGACAGCTATGCTCCGAGTTTCTCGACGTGGTCAAATCAGAAATGAGGAGATCCGTAGACGAACCAGAGTCACCGACATAGCTCAACGTATCGCGAAGATGAAGTGGCAACGGGCGGGACACATAGCTCGTAGGATTGACGATCGTTGGGGATCCAAAGTGCTGGAGTAGCAACCCCGCACGGGAAAGCGCAGTGTTGGCAGACCTCCGACCAGATGGACTTATATATCAGATGGATATACAAGTTAGTACTTGACTGCAATCTCACCTGATGGTAAGTCCATGAATGATGATGATGCAGCCGAAGATGTTAACATACTAACTTGGAAGGGGTAAGTAAACTCACCCCAATGGTTTATACACATATTATACTTACTTTTATGGAATGTTGACTGTCTATATGTCTCGCCAACTCGTCCTCATCTCTGAAACTCTGCTGGCACAGTCCGCACGGGAAGCCCGCTTCTGTACCGCTCTCTGTTGCATCAAAATCGGCGCAGTCGCTGCCTGCGTCCGAGCTCTCTTTGATAGCCAATTTCTCCTTCTTTCTTTTTAATTTTACCTTCTGTTTTGATTTCTTTTTTAAAGTCTGAAACAGAGATATTAATCAAATGAGAAGATATTAATTCCATCAACCATGTTTGGTAACACGTTTGACGATATTCCATAATAGTGTCATGATTTAATTACACGACTGCTCAAAAAAGCCAAAATTTTATATTCTGTAGTAATCCTATGAATATTTTTGATTGTCTTTGACAATGTTTACCGCCATTTTGAGAGAACAAATAAACCTTACATGTCATCTATACTAATATTATAAAGAGGAAGCGTAACGATGTTTGTGACGTTGTAAGGGGTAATCTCTGGATCTACTGAACCGATTTTCAAAATTCTTTCACCAATAGAAAGCTACGTTATTGTGGAGTGTTATAGGCTATAATAAATTCCAAAATTAAAAAAAAAAACGCATCTTTACTTAAACTTGAATACTGTAATCCAAGTCGTAAAAAAATTGCTTTTATCGCGTACGCCGCGGAAACTATTGAGGATAGAACAAAACAATGTTCTACAATATTCAAGAACGTATCAAAATCTGTAAAAAAAGTCCACGATGGCATATGCCTATCTCCTACGAGTAACTCACAATAACGGCTTTTAGTGTTAAAATTGTGGTTAAAAAATAAATAATTTTTGTGTAGCGTATTTATCCCATATGGTACTAATTTATATCTTTGTAAATATGTTTTTCAGAACGGAAATTTTATGTAGAATATTTGTGCCTTTTACGTTATACAGTTTAAACAAATATCTTCAAAGACATTAGCAAAATAAAAACGCGCCGCCCCGGCCGTTGCGTGGCGATAGAAGGCAGTCCGCAGTATCTATGCGAATGCCTCGCTCGCGTCCAGCGCTGTGGGCTGTGGCATACTGTGTTTCGTGGCTGTGGTTATAAGCAAGTGTAAGGCCCGGTTTCCACCAAAGCGAAATGGAGCGGAGCTGTGTTTGAGTAACCAATCAGATTTCGTCATTTTAACATCTCCGAAACTGAGGGGAGAGGTGATGTCGAAATGATGAAATCTGGTTGGTTATTCAAACACAGCTCCACTCCGCTCTGCTTTGGTGGAAACCGGGCCTTATGCTGGACAAACCGGCTAAAACTATTTTTAACGCGGAACGGAGTCCGCGGGCACTGCTAGTTGGTCAATAAAGTTCCCGCTCATTTTTCTCAACCAATGAGAACGTCTCTAGTAAAAACCAATGAAAAATCGAGTAGGCTATGGCAGAAAGATTATGGAATTGTTTTGATGAACACAAAAGCAAAAACTATATAATTGATATTGTACTGATATGAATAAAAAACTATGTAAAGTGCTCATTGCATCGTAATACAACAAATAAGGCATATGTATGTCAAAGTATAACGATAAGAAGTTTAATGTAATACGCTAGTTCTTGTAATAAGGAAAATAAAGTGTATACTATGAAGTCTGGATTTCATTCACAAAAATAGGGTAATTGTCTCAAATCAAAATGCTGGTGGTAACTAGCCACGGCCGAAGCCTCCCACCAGACCAGACCTGAGCCAATTTAAAAATTATAAAATTCCAATTCCAAATTTATTATTGCTACCTTTTTCTCCTTTATCCCTTTAGTTATTTCCACGTCACCGGCCACTTGAAGGTCGTTGACAAAGGTCTCTGGCTCGCAGTGGGTGTCGCTGTCTTCCAGAGGTTCATGCTTGATGCCTGGGTCCACCTCCACCTTGACAGCAGTACTGGCAGGCTCGGGGTAGCTGATGCTGTGGAGGTGATGTGTCGAGAGGCGAGACTTGTGCTGTCTGCGCGTTGAGCTCTGTGAGAGATTCATAAATTTATTAAGGGGATTTATTGAATTTATTTTTGTCTTTGTCACTCCCACAAATATGTTGATGGGTGCGACATGCAGCGTTGCGGAAGAATATAACAGAAAAACGACCTTTTACCTAATTTCTCTAAAACTAAGCCAGTTATTTAAAATCTGTTTCTCAACGTTTTTAGATATTATTATTACAGACACATTAAAACAAAAATTACAATTACATCCATTGTAGTTTCAGAAAAAAAGAAGAAAACCTGAGATTTTCGAGCAAGTTTTGGGAGAACTTTCTATCGAAAAAATTTTATCTAATCGTGTTTCTGCTTCTCAACGATTTAAGATTAAAGACCCAAAATACATGACGTATAAATTTAAAAGTAATTGTCTCAATAGTTTTTAAACTAAACTTCACTAAAGATCGCTTAAATACGGCTTCTACGCCGTTAAAGTTGAATTCTTTGGTCTACCACCAAAAAAGCTAATTAAATTGTTGCGAGTTCGCGCGACACTGTGCCGCGCGCCGCGCCTTTGCCACTTGCCGATGTTACATTATATAATAATAATAAATAAATATGTATAAATATGTATCAGGACATTATACACATCGCAATCTAGCCCCAAAGTAAGCGATAGCTTGTGTTATGGGTACTAGATAACTGATAAATATACATACATACTAATATACATAAATATAATATATTGAAATACACCCAGACACTGGAGAACATTCATGCTCATCACACAAACATTCTCCAGTAGTGGGAATCGAACCCACGACCTCCGACGTAGAAGCAGGTTCGCTACCGCTACGCCATTAGGTCGTCATTGGCAGAGTAAGTAGAGTAACTCTGTGAAATATTGAATATTTGTTATTTCTCAAAATATCAAGTAAAAAAAGGCATAGAACAAAAGTTGTTAGTTTTTATGTAAACAAATACAGGTCGAGAGCGATTTGGTATTTTTATATAACCCTGTATAACATTGCACGCTATCCACGCGCAACGGGCTAACAATCGCCTACTTGCGGATAGAGAACATCAGAGAGAAGAGAGAGAACATCACGCTATGGCTAACAGGAGGCTTTTCCCTAAAAGTGAATCAACCAGGATGTATTTACAGTATACACGGTGAAAAATAAATGGTTTTAGATGTGAGGCGAGGTGAATCGCTATTGGCAGTAGGTTATTTAAATATTTTTATTTTGACCCCAGTAGTAAAATATTTTTTTTTTCGACAAATTTTGTTTAAAAAAATTCGCAAATCAGTAGTAGTAGGTACCGCACTCCGCGCTCGCGGCGTGAGGCCACATACGGGAGGCCACTACTATTGGTTATCACTTTTTCGAGTTTATCTCGATTATTTTTTTGCAATAAAAATAAAAATGCTTACATTTCTGAAACAGTGCAGGTAATTCGATAGTACTGGTGATAATGATTCACCCTGCTTAACATCAAAAACCATAAATTTTTCACCTTGAATATGAGAGTATACCTGATACGTAGCACCCATTAGCTCTGTACAACATTCCTGCGCTTGTCTCTTGAACCGCTGGAAGCGTCTGAGCAGTGCGCAGCACTCCCAGCACACCTGCATACACGACGACAGCATCCCACTGGACACCTGCAAAAGATTTGCTCGTTAGTTTGCTGGATGTTAGTTACTCCTTTACTCAACTACTACTCGCCAGAGCCATGCATTTTTCCAGGACAAAATGTAGCTATGTTCTCTAGGATATAATCTCTAGGATGTAATCTCAGATATCTATATCCATTCCAAATTTCAGTTAAAGCAGTTCAGTGATTGTAGTGTGAAGGACTATTTCTCCATATTTTGATTTTTAAATAACAAAGATTCTTGGAACAATAGTGATATGCTTCCATCTCCTCACGAGATATCTTAATATCGTTTCATACTAAGTACTTAAAATTGAGACATTTTTTTGAAAAGAGCAAGTACCGAGTTTCTTGCTAGTTCTTCTCGGTGCAAACCTGCTTTCCGAACCTGGCGGTAGAGTCTCGACATTTCATGAGAGCTTATATCTAAGCCTATGTGAAATAAAGAATTTCATTTCATAAAAACTTTGGACCCCACATTTCAATCCCTAAGGTGAGTTTAGAAAATCTTTTTTGAATTCACCCCTAGACTTTATAAGGAGCACTTGTGCCAAATTTTGAGTCTCTACACCCAGGAGTTCGGGATGTGCATTGATATGTCAGTCAGTGTCTTATTTTATGTATTTGGAATGTAGATAGCTTGTACACTGACTATTTAAACTACTTTTTAACCTGGAAAACCCACGGTTTGTTAAACCTGCGAGGTTTGTACAAGGCTCAGGTTTCCTTTGGCTGGTTATTAGTTGGCAGTTCATTTTTTTTTTACAGATGGCTTATAATATATTAAACCTAGCACTAAAAGGTTTTAGCGCGAATCTCAGTAATTTACGAGAAATAAATTTTTTAAAAATTACGATTTTCTATATGAAATTTCAGACAAAATTGATCAATGACCATAAACTAAAGACTGTTTTGACACGTAGTTGTCAAAAAACGTTTCGTTTTTCGTATTCCATTCATGTTAAGTGTTTAATTTTTTTTAAAAGTTAACAATTTATTAATATTTTTTGGAAATACATTACGTAAATATATGAAACTAGTAGGGCGCGTGGGAGCGCGGGCCACATGTGGCCCGCGGGCTGTCTTCTCTCCTATAAAAGAATCGCCGTCATCTCCATCGCCAATTGGAATCCGATTGGCAGTGGGCTAAAAGAATTACCTCGGAGCACGGTCATGGCTTTAAAGATAGTTAAGGGCTGTTTGAATAAAAAATACACTGAACCTCATCCGATGAGGTTCAGTGTATTTTTTATTGAAACAGCCCTTAACTATCTTTAAATCCATGACCTTGCTCCTCAATCATCATCCAAATGTAGACCATCATCTCTTCTCATAATTTTCATAGTTTTTCATAGGCCTTGTTTATTGTAGCATTCACATTTTCCATGGAAAAATAAATTCAACCACTTTGAATTTTTTTCATTCATCCCGTAGACCTTGAGTTTCTAATCACGTCTTGCAAAGAAACCACTCTCTTATCTTTTATACTTTCCGAGATAGGCAAACAGGAAATTTGTATGGCGGCCATCTTGAATCCGCCATTTTGAATTTTTTTTCAGCTAACTGCCAATTGGATGACGTTTCGAGTTACATTTGGTCGAGCACCCCCCACCTATCTTCGATACCCTGGCTGTGCTCTTCACCCGTCTCCGAAATCTTCAATCGTCAGCTCTCTCCATATTTTTCTCTAGTAAATCTCCGAAAAACCGCATCACAACCTTGCATAATTACCAACTGTTAGTCTCTTCAACATTCCCCATACATTTTCTATGGAAAAATATATTCCGCCATTTTGAATTTTTTTTTCTATCCATCAAATAGACCTTCGGGTCCTGGTCACTTCTTGTCAAGAAACCATTCTTCCATCTTTTATACTTTCCGAGATATCGGCGAAATTCGTATGGCGGCCATTTTGAATCCGCCATTTTGAATTTTTTTTTCAGCTCACTGGCAGTTGGATGACATTTCAAATGACATTTGGTCGAACACCCCCCACCTATCTGCAATACCCTTGGCTGTGCTCTTCACCCGTCTTCGAAATCCTCAATCATCAGCTCTCTCCGTATTTTTCCTCCGAATGAATTTTTTTCTTCCATACGACCCTATCCATGAAAAAAAAAATTTTCATACAAAATTGTTCAGGAGAGGTGATCAATGAGTGAATGAATGAATCAGCACAAGCAGCTATATATATAGTAATAAAATATTTCGTTTGCTGTACCTTTTTAAAATTAGAAATTCAACTATTTTAATTATTTTTAACTGTCATTGACATTCTTTTTATTATAAATTATAGTATGGACACAAAATCGAACTGGATTGATTTAGGTCGAAATAGTCACAGAACCGAACTGCCTAACCCCGACACCAAGCAGTCTTGTTTGTCCTACCCCTAGAGTGTTTTTTTTTAAGTCGGAGGCGCGGAGGGAGTGCAGCCCCCGCCCGCCGTAGCACAGCACAGGCACCCGGGCGAGCCGGAGCGGCCGAGGCTGGTCGCCGAAGGCGACCAGCATGCCGAGGCTGCGGAGGTGAGCGTGGGTGCCTGTGCTTTGCTACGCAGGGGCGAAGGGGCTGCACTTCCCGCAGCGCCGGAGAAGTCACAGATCTGAATTGGTCCCTATTTTAGAGCTGTCATTCATCTGATTTGAATACAAAGGTTGTAAGTATACTTATGTAGATCTTCTTAAAAAAATACTTAAAAATAAAAAAAAATACATAAAATTTCCCTTAGGGGGGTTGGGAAGTGGGCTTCATCTTCCCCTTTACCCTCCCGCGCCCCTTAATCCAGCCCCCTACCCCTTCCGCTGTGTAAAGTACTCATTATAATGATCGAAATAACCTAAAAATTTAAAAACTTTAAAAAATTTTTTCTCTAAAACTATTGAGTTTCGCACTTTTTCACTTGGAGGGGGGATTCACCTCCTCCCCGCCTCCCCCCTCCCCCCGCCTCACCCCTCCCCCTGTAACCAGCCAAAGGAAACCTGAACCTTGTACAAACCTACAACCTACACAGGCGAAGCCGCAAACTAAAACTTAGTTCGATAAATCATAATACATCACGAAACTTTAACTTTGTAAACGTGTTTTGCAATCACATCTAATCACATCATTAACATATTATTTAGTACATTAAATTTGCACAAAGCTCTGTATGTTCTGCGAAGCGAACTGCGAAGCTTTTTATACAACTTACCGATATTTCATTTAGAATTTGTAGAAAAAGATGTTCCATGTCTGTTCCTTCTATAATGTATAGATTCCGCCCGCCACTTAAACAAGTCGTACACAACGCGTTCATATTTAGCTTTTTCTAATTACATTTTTGTCAGTAATTATGTATCGATTTTGTTTTCTTTTCTACAAAACAAGCAGCAGCGTCCCTTCGACACTTTTGTTTACAACCATAGACATAAAACACCAGGTACATACATATTTATCTATGTAAAACACTGATAAAACATATAGGGATATTTACAACCACAGACCACACGGCACACAGACCACAAAACTATAATTTATTCTAGAGAGAACTTACAACCCACAGAAGTGCCCACAGAATATTATTACTTGTTACCCACCTCCACACAGCTCACGAAGTTGACCAAAGTGGGACGAGTCACTTCGGACTCACTTCGGGCAATTTCCATAATCCATTTGTTGTCGGTTTTTGCGCCCGAGTCAAAGGACGTCAGACGTGCAAGTCGTAGTTCTCGCGAAGTTAACCGAGTAGTGTAGTGACATATTGTACTCGCAGCAGTAGCTGATTTTTCTGGTGCTTGGATAGTTGGATTCTTCTCAGCGGCAGGGCGCGTTTGGAACCCTCGTAAACTAAGTTTTAAGTCGACTTGTAGTTATCATCATTATTATGCAAGAAATGTCATACCGACGTTCGCAAGAGCCTGTATGTTAGGCCTATGTGAAATAAAGATATTTTGATTTGATTTGATTTGAGTTTTCCCATGACACTCATGACAACCGTCTCCGACGACGTACGCCTTGCAAATGAGAGCATGCGGTATTTAGCAAATAGCACAGTGTAAGCTTGTCTAATTAGACTCTAGCAATGGACTCTAGCACGCTAATCACCTAGCGCTCTACAGACTTATCCATGCAGACGCGACATGGGCAAAGATTATAAATACTACCTACTCTTAATCTTTGGACATGGGAATAGCCGAATAGCCGGCAAAATTCAAATTATGCGCCCTCTCAAGTCCTCTTCACGACCCGTTCGTAGAAGCCATTTTATGGCTTCGATTAATAGCTTCCCCTCCCACGAGGGAAGTCATAAATCGAAGACGAGCGCGGGTTGTGGTAGTTAAAATCTGTGGTGGTAGTATGAAGTGGGAGGGAAAGTCATCTTCTGAAGTTGAGTGAATTGAAGCAAGTCTGTCGATGGTCGATGATGCCATACCAATGATTGGATTGGTCCATTGGTCAAATCCAATGACGAAACACGCTTCGCTAATCACAATAATACCTATTAGAATATGCCAACACGTATACAAAAAAAAAACAGCAAAAAACTTTTTCATATATATTTTTTGAATTACAGAACTTATGATGTAGACAATTGTCTAATAAATACTATTTTGTATTACATACTCCCAAAAAATCTACCCAATGTTGTCTATTAGTTCATTTCTCGCTTATTACCATATCTTTATCTTTATTTTTCTTATGTTTCTTCTTTTTCTTTTTGTTTGGGTCTTTTTCTTTCTTTTTATGCAAGTCGTTGTATTTGACTAATCTTTTGTACATTTTCAGCAACTGCTTTGCGTCTTTTTCCATTTCTTTAGTTACTCCTTTGATTCCTTCTGATCCTTTTCCTTCTATACACTTACCTTCTTCTGTTTGTTTCCCTTCTTTATTTTCAACTTCTTTTGGTACTTCTGGTACTACAGGATCTACGTATTTTGTAGATCCTTGCAAAGTATTAAAATGTTCGATTGATCCTTCGACGAAATCACTTATTTTTTCCAATACCTGTTTTTCACCTTCTGTGACTTCTTCTATCTTCTTTTTAGATTCTTCCAACTTCCTTTTAAGTTCTTTATTTTTCTTCCTTAAAGCGTTAAGTATGTTTGATGTTGTTAAAACTCTTTTAACTTTATTGCTACCTAAGTAACGGTCACGCCATGATATGTTCTCTATTTCTTCGAATGTACTCTCATTATTTCCCAAAGTTTCGGTATTTTCTTCGTTTATTAAAATGACGTCATCTGTATTGATTTCATCTATTTTCGCAGATAAAGCTGCTATTTCAGCAGCAGTGGGTTCTTTGGACACCGTAATACCCTCAACTTCATAACATGAAGAGTCATCAGAAATTTCTAGTATTTCGTAAATGTCATCATCATCATCATCTAATGATACTACATCATCATCACCTTTATTATTAGAATGACCTTCGTCAATCATAGTATTATTTGGGTTGTCTTGGTCAATAACATCTTCTCGTATTATAATTGTATCAGCTTCTCTATAAAAGTTTTGATCGGCACCTTCACGAAAATCCGACTTGGACTTCTTTGATTTCTTTTCCTTTTTAGCCTTTTTGTCTTTCTTTTTCTTCTTTCTTCGTTTATCACTGTCCTCGTCTGAAACACATACCACATCCACCTGGTTAGTTTTAGACTTATTAGTCTGTGTTTCTTCCTCTTGATCTGTGATCTCTCCTTCGGATAAGTCTTTATTTGTATTTGTTATTTCACCTTCTTCTATAGACTCAATGCTGTCATTAGCACTAGCCGGTAATTTTTCAGTTGCTTTTTCATTTTCAGTACACAGATCATGGGATTCAGTTCTTTCATTTCCCACTCTAGCAACAACAGATCTTATAGCTTTATTTGTTTCCTTTTGCTCAGTTTCAGTAAAATTATCATTTTTCACTTGGATAATAATAGACTCTATAACTGTAATCTTTTCTTTTGGTTTTTCTGTTGCTGTACATACTTCTTCAACGCTCTTATCAGTTTCAAATTCAATATCTAGATTTTTATTGGTATTAAAATCACCTCCTATAGTTTTATGTATAGAGTTTTCAGGACTTTTAGTTTTTTCACGTACAATATCTTGACATTCATTTGCATCTATTTCGATGTTAGGATTGTTTTGAGAAATATCAATATTATTGATTTCGGAAGAATCTTCTGTAGGATCTATACTAGGGCTTGTTTCTTTCACACCATCAGATTCCATCTCACCTTTTTTATTATTGGAATCACCCATTAATTCCATATTCTCTTTTCTGTACATATGAACGATATCACTATCAGTTGAAAGCTTTTCCTTTTCACTCATATGGATAACCTTATCATTTACACTTGTTTCGTCTACATTTTCTAGACGATTACTATCTTTTACGTCATCATCAGTACTGTTATTTTTGTTGACAGTTTTATTACTTTCTCGACAATTATTTTTTTCCGTATCTTTATTGTCACTATTTATCATAGAATCAACCTGTTTACTGTTTTCCTGACCATTAATAATATTTTTATCATTGCCACTATTATTTCCAGGAGTTATATTATCTTTTTCATTAATGCCACTAACGACGGTAGAATCTTGTGACGTATCATGTTCGGAATCACTCTCCGAGCTACTTTCTGAATCTTCACTAGAGCTGGTAAAGTTGTCATAGTTTTTCCTATCCAAGTCTTCGAGGAGATCCATTTTCTCTGTATCGGATAACTGTAACGTAATTTCATCGTGGTCTTCTTCTTTGTCTGATTTATTGTCTTTTTTCTTTTGCTTCTTTTTCTTATTAGATTTGTTATTACCTGTTTTTGCAGAGCTATTACTAGTTTCACCTGATACTTTACTTTTGTCGTGTGTAACGCTGTTAGTTGGTTTTTCCTTACTACTGCTTGCTTTACCGGGATCTGCAGTAGTGGGTTTGGATTTAGGAGAATCAGTTTTGCTTTTATCTTTTGTTGTTGATGTCTCGCTATTATTGGTAACGTTTTTATTTTTTCTATTCAGCACTATTTTTCGACTCTGTGTAGTCTGTGGCACTGTGACAATTAAATCGTTGATTCTTTTTGTCACTGTGTTGGAGTTGCTTTGTGCTTGGTCTTCTTTATTATTAGCACTTGGTTTAGCTGTAAAGGAAGAGTAAGATTAAATTTTTTCTTCTATACTAATATTAAAAAGCTAAAGAGTTTGTTTGTTTTTTGAACGCGCTTTATGAAATTACATTTAAGAATTTAAAAATTATTTTTGTGTTCTATAGACCATTTATCGATGAAGGCTTATAACACTACGCGTGGAGCAGAGCATCAATGAAAAACGTACGGAAAAAATGTTCCTTTTTGAGAGATTCTGCTGTATACACAGCCAGAACTTGGTAAAAACGGTTTTTTGATGGACCTTTTTTAATTTTTTACTCCTTCAAGGAGCCACTTACTAATTATTCATGGGTGGCAACTGGCAACGATAATATTATAGAATAACTTTGTAATAGTTATAGTAATAGTGGACAACATCACATACATTGCTCCGATCCCTTAGTAAGTAGCTTATGCACTTGTGTTAAGGAAATCAGAAACAACGAAGGTACCACAACACCCAGACCCGAGAAAATGTAGAAAAATTATTTTTCTACATTGCCCCGGCCGGGGATCGAACCCGGAACCTCAGAGATGGCGGCGCCTTGAAAACCGGCACGCTAACCTCGGAGGTAGTCTTTGTGAGAGACTCGTGCTTTATAGAGGACCATAAAAGACTTGAAAAAGGATTGAAATGATGACAGTATGTTTGTACTCACGGAGCAGATCCTCTATCTTGGGCTTCTCGTCCTCGCTGCTGATCTCCACGACTTCGGCCGGCTCCTCTTTAATCTCAACCTCATCTTCCGAGGTCTCGTCCTTCCTCTTCGTCTCGGCTTGCTGCCGTTCCATTGGAGCTGCTGAACAAAGAAGACTTTTTGAGAAGAAGTTAAGAGATTTTTGTTCTATGACTTTTTTTACTAGATATTTTGAGAAATATCAAATATTCAATATTTTACAGAGATACTCTACTTGTTCCTACCATGTAATGTAACATCGGCCAGTGGCATTCAAGGGAGCGGCGCGCGAACTCGCGGCTCGAAATCGCAACAGTGTAATGTCACATTACGGAAATAACAATTTTTAGTATGAAATAAATAAATACTGATATTGCTGTATGTGTTAGCACGTGCTAACTAATAGGGCCTGTCGCAGAGGGGGTTAAATTTATGATTTCTATACCAATTAAGGAGCACACCACGGGTGTGCCCGCGAAATTCAAATTTTTTGTGGTTTTTCGCGATTTTTAAGCTAATAAGACAATAATAGGCTTATGGCCGTCAAATTGCGATAATCTCAATATCTTCTTCACGTGTTTATATAAAAATCTCTGCTCGAAAGTGTCGAGTTAAAGAAATTAGTCCGAGATTTGCGAGTTACTCACATAAAACTCGATACTCGGACTAATATCCTAGGATACACATTTTTATGCAAATATTTTGATATAATCATGTAAAGATGATCCTTTGCTTGAACTTGGCTTGACACGCTGCCGCGTGTCTTGATACTGCCATTCTCGCAAATTGATTGCCATAAGCCTATCATGTCTAATTAGCGTACAAATTGCAAAAAACCACGAAAATTTTGAATTTCGCGGGCAGACCCGTTGATTTCACGTTAATAAATTTTTTACTAACATTAGTTTAACGTGTGTGTTTGTTTACTTAAAATTATCGTATGATCCTAGATGGTTGAATTAGATGAGTTTCATATTCACACAGTTCCCGAGTGAATATATTGCTTTTGGTTGAATTTCGAAAACAGTTTTTTTGACCTGGCAGATCAGGGTTAATCGCTAGACCCATAAGTATCGCTGATAGCAGTTTGTGCTTGGAATTTCACGTCTACTGGCGAAAATCGCATCAAAATTGGTGCTTTCAGTCACAAGAAAATCTCAAATAATATGAGTCTGTCGACAAGTAAGCAAGCAAGCAAGAGTCGTACCGATAACACAACTTGCAAACAACCTATCGAATTCGGGGTTTTTCTATCAATTGGTAGTACTAACCCGAGGAGCAGTATAGTTTTTGGTGAAATTTGGATGGTCAATAGCCGAGATATGGGCAAAAAACTGGGCGAAGTGTACTTCTATAGTAGTAAACTTTTATGAATGGTGTGAACATGCCCGCGATGACTTGTCATTGATACTAGTTATATATTTATTTATACAACGTGTAACAAAAAGTTGAAATAATATTGAAGGGTATATGACTGTACCTGATAATGAATCACCCTGTATATTATACAGTGTGTCCGGGATCGAACTAGCGATAATTTAAGAGAGTGTTCTATAGCTCATTACAAAGCATAAAAAGTCCTATAAAGGGGAGGGCGCCCCTCACCCCCTCCCCCTGAGAGGCATTTCAATTTTGGTTACGTTTTTTTGGGTATGTGCAGACTGATTTTGATTTTGTGTTTTACAAAATCAGTGATAACTGAATATGCTTTTTTTACAGGGTGATTCGTTATCATGTACCCTTTAAAATTATTTCAACTTTTCGTTACACCTTGTATAATAATATTTAAAAAAAAACTCCCGAGGTTCAATATGGTGACAGACTCAGCTCACCAGTAGCATGGTCCTGCTGCAGCTGCGCCCGGATGGCCCGCGCGCGCGCCTGCAGCTCCAGAAGTTCCAGCACGGTCAGACCAGCCCGCGAGGCCTTGGACCGGTCCTCCTCCTCCCGAGACTCATCGCCCTTGGAGTCCTTGGAGTCCTTGCGCTTGTGTTTATTCTTCTTGCTGTGCTTCTTGTGTTTGTGCTGGAAAATATTAATCGGTCTTCGATAGCTGATGATAGATGGTGGTAATAATGGAACCCTTATGGTGAGACTTTCTCCATTTCTTCCATCTGTCCGCCTGTCACACTTCATTATTTGAAAAACTATTAACACAAACTGAAATTTGGAACAGTTATAGACAACAGTGGCCCTAAATCAGAGCAATCATAAAAAAAAATACTATTTTTCTTTAATAAAGGGGAAAGCCAGGGTGTCAAAATTAAAAATGAGATAATAATATTGAGTGGGGTACAAGACAGGGCGTTACTCGTATTTTCTAAAAAAAAATTTTTTTATTTTTATGTCTGACAGTTTTTTATTTAATTTATATTTACATCTGTAAAAAAATACTGTCCTATCCCGTTTCACCATGTGTTAATCCAGAGTGTAATCCATATCCATTTTTCAGCCAAATAAAGGAGTAAGAAACATATAAACTCTTGCTTTCATAATATCCGTGTGATTCATAAATGAACTACCTTTTTCTTGGAGCTGTGCTGGCTGAGCACCTCATCATCGGAGGAAATACTGTCCAGGGATATGGTCTCCAGGTTGTGATCCGAGCTGGAAGATTCCGTGTCCGTGGGAGGGTCAGCTCCGTCCAGGATGGCGCAGAGTCGCTTCGAGCTTATGCCGAGCAGCTGAAGTAACGAAAATTAATTCATAAACTTAGTTTGATCCTAGATCTAGACAGATCATAGATGAGCTGAACAATATATTACATTCCGATGGGAAAAAATATACAGAATAAAGAAAATCACATAACATCTGCTCATAGTCTTAGGACTGATCACATGATACAAACAGAAAAAAAAACTGAGTTTTTAACTGTGATGTCTCTGGCCCTGCGGGTATTGCAGCCCCTTTGCCCTTGCGTAGCAAAGCTTAGGCATTCACACTCACCTCCACAGCCTCAGTCACTCCGACTCACCCGGTTGCCTGTGCTTTGCTACAGAGAGCGGAGCCTGCCCTCAATCCGCGCTTCCAGCTTCAAAAAATACTTTTGGGTAGGAAAGAAATAGGGGTTAGGCAGTTCGATTTTATGACATGTTCGGTTTAATAGTAAGAAAAATATGCTAAAAAATATAAAAAAACTTTTGTGTTTTTTTTTACGTTGTACAAGTTAGTACTTGACTGCGATCTCACCTGATGTGTAAGTGATGATGCAGTAGAAGATGTTAGCGTACGTACTTGGAAGGGGTAAGTTATGTCACCCCAACGGTCTTTACACAGCATCGTACCGGAACGCTAAATCGCTTGGCAGTGCGTGTTAGCTGGTAGGGTGGTAACTAGCCACGGCCAAAGCCTCCCACCAGACCAGACCTGAGCCAATTTAGAAATTATAAAATTCCAAAGTGACCCGTAGCGGGAATCGAACCCGCGACCCCCCACTCGAATCCGAGCGTGCGTCTGCGCCACGGAGGTCGTCAAAATATAAGTGAATTGGCAAAATATGCAATAGGGGTCTGTAAAGTTGAGCTCAGCCCTTCTGCCACCAGACGATTGCTAAACGTTCTCAGCTCACCTCCTCAGTGCACAGCTCCTGTAGATCGACCACGGAGATGTCGTGCACGCACTCCGGCGCCATAGCCTTCAGCTCCTTCGGCTTGATCACCGAAAACACCTGGTGCATCAACTCCACCCTGTCGTGGATATAGTACGCCAAGTCGTGCTCCTCCCGCTCTCGGGAGCGCGACGTGGAGCTCTCTGGCACCTCTTGCTTTATTTTATGACGTTTTACACGTTTCATCTTGTTTTCTAACAGTAATTTTAGCTAAAAAATCAATTGAATATAAATCGCTCCACTTTGTTTACAGACTTGTAAGACGGATAAATTGAAAAGTTGTTAATAGGAATAAAAATATAAGAAACCTTAGCATTTTTTGTTTAGTTGGGTTATACCAATATGACAGTGACAAATATCATGCTTGTCCATCTGACAGTTTGTTTTTTTTTTATTGTTTTGCCGGTTGCGTTCAAGAAAACCTTATTGTTCTTCAGTATAATAATTGGTTTTAAAACTTAGTCTTTCAGATGTCAAAAATTAAATGTTTCAAAACTAATGATAAATTAGCTAATTAAATACGATTTAAATCTTTGATGTGAAGATTATAATGTAAAATAATTATAATTAATTGGTATCCAAGAGCAAAATGCGTGTGGAGGATATCTTGAACGTATATTTTGATAGAGCCCTACAAATAGCGTTTCAAAGTCTTCTATTGCACGTTTTTCCGAGGATAACCGCCCTACTTTCATTAAAAATTGAAAAGAAAAATCTATTGTGAACATTAAAAGGCAGATAAAATAAGATCAATCTGATTTTAAATTTCGCGGTATTTTGTACATAAAATTTTAAGATGGCCGTCCCCAAGCTTTTCGAAAATGATGATTTTATCATTGTAAACAAACCATACGACATGTATATCAATTCGGATAACGAAAATGAAAAGGTAATTTTCTATTTCTTGTAGATTCTTTCATATAATGTATGTTTTCCGTAAGTTCAATCGGAAATCGAAACTTTTCATTCGTGTTCGGTGTTTTTAATGTTTTGCGGTTTTGTTGTCATTTGTCAACTGTCAAGCTCTGCTCAAGTGTCAAACGAAGGACGACCCAAGGCCAAAACGCCAAAACCCAAACGTTAACTGTCGTCTTTCAAATGCTGACATTTGAAAGCGTACACGTAGTGTTGGGCCTATCAGATTGTCGATAAATGAAACATTTGTATATCGATTATTGCATTTTATTTTACTGCAAAGTTTAAGTCGGAATATTTGTTACTTCTTCAGGCCACAACAACTAAATGTATTTTGGCGAAATTTGGAGATACAATAACCCGGCTTAGCACGTGGGATTCAGTTCCCTAGTATTTCGTTAAAAAAATCAAACGTTTTATGTTTCTGTGACATTGTAGAATACTGTGACATGCCACATCGCGTCGCATGACTCTCACTTGTCGACATCTTCGAGCCCGCTGTACTTCGTGCAACGTCTGGACTACTCAACCAGCGGGATCCTCTGCATAGCTAAAAACAAGACGGCAGCGGCGCGCGCAGGCAGGCTTTTCGAAAAGAGACTGACAAGGAAGTATTACCTCGCGATAGTCAGAGGACACGTGCGGTTCGAACTGGCTGATATACACTACGCTGTGGGTAAGTGGATTAATAAAAGCTTAGCCGTTACACAGACACAGCTGCAAGTGCAACACACTTCAGTGTGCAGTCACTTGTTGCGTTTTGTACATAAATTATTAACGTAATAAATAATTTTCATTTATCTGGCTTGTTTTCAATCACAGAAAATCCTGGGGAAAATATGCTTATATATTAATCATATAAATCAACGGTCGATTAAAGTATTTTTTTAACTTTTTTAAAATTATAATGATACCTACTGAATTGAGTCAAACAAGGGGTATTTCAGGAGAAAACCATAGGCAGCCCCTTAAGAAATTGCGTTTCTTTAAATTTTTATCGCCATTTTATCGACTGGAAGATACGCATCATTTTCTGATAAGGGATCAAAATTCCAGCAACTGCCATTACGAGCCTAAGTTTTGTATAAATTTAATTTTTTTTCAATAATCCAGGTGCAGATCCGTCACCCGAAAGCGCACACAAGATGTCTCCAGTAATCAGCTCGGCGAGCTTGTGCGGTGAGCCGCGTGACGCTCACACGAGGCTGTTGTTGCTAGAGACTGGCAGCTACTGTGGAGACCCCATTTCAGTAGTGCTGTTAAAACCCATCACAGGTTAGTAGTTCATAGCCTACATTGCCAGGAACGTCGCCAATTTTTCCACGCTACTGTAATCAATGCCTGCTTCTATCGAAATTAATTGGCACATGTAATAGGTCGACGGCATCAGCTGCGCGTACACTGCAGTGCTGTCGGTCACACAGTGCTCGGTGACTACACGTACTCCGACAGAGTGGATAGCGCGCCGCATCGTATGTTCCTGCATGCCATGAGGTGAGTCCAGGAGCGATCGTCTACTTCTTGTGGCCGTGCCGGACTTATGGAATCCATCACCGCCAGAAAACTACCACTAAGATGTATAAAGACATCATTAATTCATAGACTTTGTGTAGAATGAATGTGAATTGCATGAATATCGATCGTGAGTTACGTAAGGCTCCGTAACAAAAGGATGTCAACAAGACCTCATTACGTTCCTGTCTCTATAGTGTTACTATAGGTTCATAGACTTTTTAGAAGTTTTCACAATTCTTATTTCTATGACCGTTACAAGTTACAACGGTTTAAGAATAAAATGAATGGAGGTCGCCGTGATATTTAACTTTTGAATCGTTCGGTTCGTTTCTTCATAGAGTCTGACTGTTGGCCAATTATTAACTATTCAGTCATCATCAGTCAGTCATCTCAACCCCTTTTTACGTCCCACACTTCACACACCTTCGAGAACATTTTTGTGAACTCTCAGGCATGCAGGTTTCCTCACGATGTTTTCCTTCACCGTTAAGCAAGTGATATTTAGTTTCCTAAAACGCACATAACTCGGAAAATTCAGAGGTGTGTGCCCAGGATTCGAACCTGCGACCTCCTTATGAGAGGCAGAGGTCAGAACCACTGAGCTATCACTGCTTTTTTAACTATTGCACACGCCAAATAGCTGGTTAAATAGTGACATTTAAGTATGGGCGTAGCCAGGATTATGTTTCGGTTGGGGGGGTTTCAAGAAAGTACTTAAATGTTTGATGAAAATATATTATATTAATTTGAAAAGATGTGAAAGATTACGGTAGGTCTGACAGTAGGTCGTAAGCTATTTTTATATCCATAGTTGACAACAACGTTTGCCGGTCTGCTAGTATTTATCTAATATTCTGCATTTGGGGGGGGGGGGGGGTTTGGTATGAACTCCTGAAACCCCCCCACCTGGCTCCTGGCTACGCCCATGCATTTAACCCAGAATAACTCTTGAGTTACTCTCTTCATCCTAGGTTAACGCACAAATGTTTTCCTTAGGTTAATACTGCCATTTCCCGAAGAACCCCTGGACATTCAGACGCCTGAGCCATTCTTTGCAGAGCCCGATCTCTGTACGAAGTGGCGGCCGGGCCACACGCTGTTCAAGTACCGGACGCCGGACGAGTTCGTGGCGGCATGTGACGTCATCGACAGGAACTACACCGTCGGCATCAAATACGAGGAGTTTTGTCTCAAAAAATAAATGCATTGTTTGCTTTGTATAGCGCATTTTATTTGGAGTTGCTGGTAGCCTTTATCCACTAGAAATGACAACCGATAACCGTTGCTTTGTTTATCGGTTTTGAGGTCTTATTTTTAAGTTATCGAAGTCATGAGGACAACACTAGTCTTTATTTGACTATGTACCTTTACTATTTTTCACCTAATTGTCAAATAACAATTGTCAGTGTCAACAGTCAATGGTCAACTGTTAACTGTCACGGCAAGGCGGGCGAAGCGAAGTTGTTTTGAAAATATTACCTATACAATGTCGATTCAAGTAGAAAATAACATAAAGAAGAGTGAAAACCAGGAATTATTCGAGCAAAAGGCACACTATATGCCTTGCCAGATAGAGGCAGACGGACCGGCGAATGTTAGTGAATATTTCGAACCCTATGTGGTCAGAAACGGCGATGGAGGTAATCATTTCATATTTTCTTTATGGTTTTGAAACTGAATAAAAGACGTATATATAATATCCTGGCACAGGGCAAACCCCTGGACATAGAGGCTCCAAATTTGGCACGTAGGTTCCTTGTAAAGAAGGGGCACTAAGGAAGGATTTTTCAAAATTGTCACCCTAAGGAGCTGAAACGGGGGTCCATAGATAACTTGGAGAAATACTCCTTCACATCGCGACTACTAAGCCGATTTGGCTAAAAGGATAATGACCATGAATGTATGGAATTCTGTACCAAGCTTATTCAAATCCAACCTTTATTTTTTTATAGACTACTGTCTCCATATAAGGCTCCTACAATTATTATTATTTCTATTAACATCTGGATTTCAAATTTATGGCAAATGAATAATTCGTACTTCTCATTAAAATCAGTACGACAGGAAATATGCATTGAAAACAAGGCACATTTTTGAATGGAAAATTAAATTCCGGATATGAAAAAAAAATCTTAGTGTCAATGGTTCTTAAAAAACACTTCTTTATTTTCCTAGAATATTTTGGTTCATGAGAAAACTTGATACAAGCTGGACATTCTTCTTTGGAATGGCGATAGATTATACCTTGGATTAAAACATAAACTAATTGTTATCCTGGAAAAGTCCACAGTTTCCAATTTGTGGAAAAATGAAATTCACACGAACGAAGGCACAGGCTTTCTTGAGTTTGTTAAATATAATACTTACAATTAATTTAATAACGTTAATTGCTTGTAGAACTATCAGCTACGTTCCGAGGGCATCCCATGGATGGGGTAGAGCTGGCTTTGCCGGAGGGCTACCGTGGTGTCATCCTCACGGAAGGCAAGAGGCCCTTGTCCGAAGATGCTGACAGGAAGTTTCAAGTAAGTGACAGATGTATATCATTAATCTTCTCAGCGGCAGGGTGCTTTTGGAACCCTCGTAAACTTAGTTTTAAGTCGACTTGTAGTTATCACCATTATTATGCAAGAAATGTCATACCGACGTTCGCAAGAGCCTGTATGTTAGGCCTATGTGAAATAAAGATATTTTGATTGATTGATTGATTGATTAATCTGCAATGAAGCTGAGTGAAAACTTTTTAAGGCACATTGAACTGGTTGCAGTAACCTCACACAGTAACTGGACACCTGCAGGGCTAGACAATGTAACATTAGCGTTAAGTGTTGACGCTTGTAGAACAAAACATATGAAAGCAGAATGTACTCTACGCGTAGCACTGTTGCTGCTGCAGCTGACAGTGTTGGTTGTCGATAGCGCAGTATAGATCAATAGGAGTTAACGTATATTTTACAGGAAAAATAAAACCAACTCTATTATACTTTTTTTGATAATAACAATAAACCACCAAAAACAAAAATAGGTTTGCGGTTCTCCAACAAAAGTACCTACATGTAAATTATACTTGTAAATTCATAAACAAGTGATTCTTCTAAGGTCTTACTTCTTTATAGTATGGAACCCTCGGTGCGCGAGACCGACTCGCACTTGGCTAGTTTAAGTTTAAGGTTAAGAGTATTACACCATACAGACCAGACCACATTCATAATACTAAACAAAACTTCATATATAATATTATACTTGTAATTAGGTTAAATATTCTAGTGTACTGTGGTTAATTTAGGTTTAATACTATGTTCCAGGTCTCAGGTGGCTTCAAAAAAATAATTTATTGGAACTGGGACAAAACGCCTTCAAAGAATGACAACATGGCCAAAGCCATGGTCTGGATGGACTTGGCGGAAGCTGTGAGTATTAATAGACTAGCTGTTGCTTGCAGCTTGCCTGCATAAATTCTGTTTATTACATATCCCATTATAATAAGTCAACCTAAATAAAAAGACGTGTGGCACTCGGAGACTGCCGCGGTAATACTATTGCATAGCATTTGTTATCAATTAGGTTATTTTCGTTACGGAATTTCTGGATTGGGTCTCCATGCTCAAGGCCCGCGATAGAGGGGGCCGGTAGGAGTGGAGGTGTTAGGTTATTTTCGTTACGGAATTTCTGGATTGGGTCTCCATGCTCAAGGCCCGCGACAGAGCGGGCCGGTCGGAGTGGGGGTGTTAGGTTATTTTCGTTACGGAATTTCTGGATTCGGTCTTCACGCTCAAGGCCCGCGATAGAAGCTATGCAATAGCTTAAAAACTTTGCAACGGAAGCTCTAGTCTAAAGGAACAATTTTTTCCCATGCTTACAGCAATGCTCTGCTCCTACTCGTATCACACTAATATTGTACTGGCGAAAGTTTGTGTAAGTGCGTGTGTCTGTATGTTTGTTACTCCATCATGTCGCGACTACTGAACCGATTTGGCTGAAATTTAGAATGGGGATAGATTATACCCTGCATTAAAATAAAGGTTACTTTTTATCCCGCAAAAATCCATGGTCCCTAACCCTACGGGAATTTTGAAAATCCGAAATTCACGCGGGCGGAGCCGCGGCGTCCGCTAGTTGGTTCCTATAGCCTTCCTTGATATATGAAAAAATACTGTTTTCTTATTTGAAGTACAGATTTTGACGACCTCCGTGGCGCAGGGGACGCACGCTCGGATTCGAGTGGGAGGTCGCGGGTTCGATTCCCGCCAAGGGCCACTTTGGAATTTTATAATTTCTAAATTGGCTCAGGTCTGGTCTGGTGGGAGGCTTTGGCCGTGGCTAGTTACCACCCTACCAGCAAAGACGTACCGCCAAGCGATTTAGCGTTCCGGTGCGATGCTGTGTAGAAACCGTTGGGGTGACTTAACTTACCCCTTCCAAGTTAGTACGCTAACATCTTCGACTGCATCATCACTTACCATCAGGTGAGATCGCAGTCAAGTACTAACTTGTATAGCGTAAAAAAAAAGATCCCTAGAAATGGACTTCGATACACATGTTATTAACTTGTTAATTTTTTTTTATTTTCAGATTCACGGCGACTAAACAAAGATATAAACTGAATGTGACACTCGCGCAGATATAAAGTCGGCTTAGTAATCTATGGACGACGGGTGTAATATAAAATTCACGAAAAAAAGTGTCCCGAGAAAACCTAACAAACTAAAACAGTGTAATTTATGTCTTAAACCATTACTATTCAGCCTAATTTTCAAACACGAGACTGAAGTGCGATTGTATGTCTTTTCTCGTTTTGTATGTCATTCGGTTCGGACACTTTTTAGCGCTGACCCAATCGACATCTACTATAGACATGGCGAACCGCGCGATAAAATGTTGCCAGTTTATGGGTGTCTTTAAGGCCACGCGGTAGTTCGCTCAGCGACAGCAGCGGTATTTCGACAGATGGCGCTACTGTTTGCTTGTATGAAAAAGATTTACGTAAATCGTTCGGATGCCCATATCTTGAGCTTAGTAATCAGTGGCTGACCCACAATCCTTAGTTTATAAATCAATGATCGAACTTAGAATTTTGTAAAGTCTGGGATAAATTACACTTATTTTTGTTGAGACGAACTTCACAGGTCTACCCACAAAAAAAAATTTGAATGGGGAATTAATTTTTAGCTAAATCACACCACCATTTTTTTGCTCTTTTTTATCAAACTATAAAATTGTTTATCTACGCTCATAGCTTAAAGTTCGAATTATGAAATCAAAATGTGTCACATATTGACCTACTTTATTCACAGAATTCTATAATTATTAAAAAGTTATTCATTATAACATAGCTGTACTATGGAAATATCTCTAGATTGTTGAATAATTTCTATTACGATACGCGGCTCTGGGTTCCTGTATTTTTGTGTGTCGTCATCACAGACCAGGGAATAACTTTCTTTTCTCTGTGGTCGTCATAGCCAAAAGAGAGTGTAGAGCCAATCCTCAATTTTGTTTTTTTTTTTATATAAGGAGTCCACAGACAACATTTAGTTAGTAGTCATGATCGACCATAGACAACAATTAATTCACGGAAACAATAATTTTTCCCTGCCTTATATGACTGATTAAAAAGTGTGTTCATACAGAATATTGAAAAGAATTATGTATAATTTTTGATTATTTAATTATCCACTCAAAATATAGTTTATCTGACTTGTATAAATATTTTTCTACTCTTTTTTGTTTCATGACTTTTTTAACAGACTATACGCAGTTTGCAACTGAATTTTGGCGCCATACCTAACTTTTAACATTTCAATGTGTTATTTTTGTTACTTAGTCAAAACTTAGCGCGGAAAAATGTCTAGCAGTGAAACGTACTAAAGAAAATTTAACTCCACCTGACATTTAAGTAATTGCAACAAAAATGACCCACAATCTTTTACCAACAAAGTGAAGGATTTACGACACGTTAGCAAGATTTTATGGTTTGGATTTATGATAATTTGAGCGTAGATAAAGTAGTGTATGAAACTCTACATAATTAGGTATTAAAACACTCGTGTGATACTATTAAAAAACTCGCCTGCGGCTCGTTTTTTAAACTCACACTCGTGTTTTAATACCCCCCATTATGCATCAGTTTCATAAACTACTATTATGTCATGTAATATCAGATTGTTTTCAATAAAACACGTACACAAAATCAAGATGTTTTATTTCTTTATTAATAAACAGAGCCTATATTTAACACAAGCTTACAAGCTGGCAGAGACACTTTATACCAGAAATTAAACTGTGTTGACAAGCTTAAAAAATAATATGCTAATTCTGGTAGTGGCCCCCAAAATAAAATTTGAAACTAAAACCAGGAGAACACCACGGGTGTGCCCGCGAAATTCAATTTTTTTGGGGTTTTTCGCGATTTTTAAGCTAATTAGACATAATAGGCTTATGGCAGTCAAATTGCGAGAATCCCAATATCATCTTCACGTGTTTATATAAAAATCTCTGCTCGAAAGTGTCGAGTTAAAGAAATTAGTCCGAGATTTGCGAGTTACTCACATAAAACTCGATACTCGGACTAATTTCATAGGATACACATCTTCATGCAAAGATTTTGATATAATCATGTAAAGATGATACTGCCATTCCCGCAAATTGACTGCCATAAACCTCTGATGTGTAAGTAACGTAAAAATTACAAAAAACCATGAAAATTTTAAATTTCGCGGGCAGAGTCGTTGATTTCGCCTTACAAAAGCTCACAAGCTGGCAGAGACAATTCTTATCAGAAATTAAACTGTGTTGACAAGCTTAAAAAATAATATGCTAATTCTGGTAGTGGCCCCCAAAATAAAATTTGAAACTAAAACTATTGACATGAAGCGAGTTCACTTTTCACTAATGCCAGTAGTTTGGCAAGAAAGGGACAAGTAGGTACTCGAAAAGTTAAATACGGTATTCTACTCCATTTTTTATTGCTTTATTGTAAAGTAGATTAGAAATAATGTCATGCATTGAAAGTATGGCGTTACGTGGAGTTATTATGGCATATTATAAATAAATGAATAAAGGAGAATGTCGATTTTTGTATGAAAATTGGGCTATACCTTGCATCCAAATCATCGGTAAAACATTAGAGATATTCTCAATATTATGTAAAAAAAAGATTAGTAAGTGGTTATTTCCGAAGTTTTATAAGTGGCATGGTGGTTCCACATGTTTCGAAACGTTTAATTACTTTTTTTATAAAACTTTTGAACCCCTTTTCACATTTCACTAACATAAATATATGCAATATTAAAATTTGAAAGAAGATTCTTCATGCATACGTGCTTGAGACGCAGAGTGACGCAAATCTAGCCCATTTTCTGGCATTTTCCTTTGCTCGATATCATTTTTGTTTTTCAAAATTTTATTTATCATTGAATATTGTTACAAAAATGAGTTAATGAATCATTTTTTTCGATTGAGTAAAATACCCTATTGTACCGACATATTGCATTGTTTGATTTTTAGTACCTAGCTTAAAAAAAAGTAACTAAAAACTAAGTAATTAAAAACATGCCTTTTAAGGTTTAAATAACAAAAATTCTTTTTTTATTAAATAAAATTCTAGTAATACTATTTCATAACTTTTTGCAATTTCATAGTGAATTGCGATATCTTTCTCTGGTTAGACAATAGACAGGGTCCTATAAGCAAAGGAGATATTTCAAATTGAGCTAGGTCTTGTACGTTATCTTAAAAAATCGGAAAAATCTGATGAAAATGGGAAAAATAAAATTATATTATTTAAAACGAATACTTTCGGTGTACAAAAATATCTTTTTTTTTTCATTATTTATATGATCGATTTTCAATATGACGTCGCTGGCGTCGTACGATTTGACGCAAACCACAAATGCACAACCTTTCAATATTTGACATTTCTGTCAAAGTCAAATGTCAAAATTTCACAATGAAAGACATATTACCGCCATGATGAATCGTTGTTAAGTATTGCAATTATAACCAGATATACTTGTTTTGTACACCGAAAATAGCCATTTTTAAAGAAAATATATATAACTGTTTTTTGTAATCTGGACTATGCCTAAGTATACCGTACAGACCTGGCCCAGGTCTCATACTTTAATGAAACGTCTCCTTTACAGGGCTATATAAAAATACCAAATCGTTCCCGGCCTGTTGCTTACATTAAAACTAACAACTTTCGTTCAACGACTTTTTCTTTTACTCGATATTTTGAGTAATATCAAATATTTAATAACAGAGATACTCTAATAATTGTTACTAGTCTGTAATGTAACATTGTGAAACTGTATAAATAAATTAGTTCATAATATTCGAGAAGCTATTATGCCTTCACTTATTATTGCCTTCAAGACTAGACTATAAGATTTACATATTTGTGTTCTACCAACTAAATGGGTCTGCCCTGCCACCCAAATTCAAATATTATTTACTTTTGTAAGCTAATAAGAAATAAATAAAAAAAAGGCGTGTGGCAGTCGGAGACTGCCGCGGTAAAGCTATTGCATAGAATTTAAAGTTATTTTTAGTTTTGCCATCAATCGAAAAGTAGAACTTTTGGTACCACGCTAACTTCACACTTTTTTGTGTGGAGTTAGCCTCCACAAAAAGTTGTGGAGTTGTGCTCCTTGCTTTCATGGTAGCCTAGTACCAAAAGCTCTACTTTAGGAGTGCCAGGCTATTTTCGTTACGAAATTTCTGCATTCGGTCTGCAACGTCAAAGCCCGTGATAGAAGCTATGTAATAGCTTATTAAAAATTTTAAAGACTGTATTTTAAAGACATTATGCAATGAATATAATATAACGAAATATGTATGACATAATATGTCTCATTTGCTTTCGAAATAAATGCTATTTTTAATAACAAATAAGGGTTCCATTTTTACCATTATGGTATGGAACCCTAAAAATAGGCTTACGGTAGCTTATGACACATTATAGGCTTATGGCAGTAAATTTCTGGAATGGCAGTATCATTTTCAAATGTGTTATCACACGACTGCCCAAAGAAGGAGTGTAATGTTTTAAGGGTTCATGTATGGTTTCTTTATTCCACATAGATTTGGACAAATGGGGTATCGTTAGAATCCTTACATTATTCCAAGTAACATAGGCTATATTTTTTTTTGGAAAAAGTCGTTTTACCACAGGGCAGTCGTGTTTTTTTAATTTTTTTAATTATTTACTTGTTTTTAAGAAATTAATCCGAGTATCGTATTTGACGCCAGTAGCTCATTTATTTATTTACTGGACATTTTCAAGCAAAGATTTTTACATAAAAAACTGAAGATGTCGCTATTCCCGCAATTTTACTGCCATAAGCCGACATGTTATTAGCTTACAAACCACGAATAACAAGATAAATAGTATAAGTATTATACTGCACTGCTTACATTCATTTTCTTTCTAAGTAATTCTTTTTTCTGCTGTCTTTCCCTATATTCTTTCCTACTTATTAGTATATTTCTTTTATATTTATTATTATCTTCTCTAACATTATTGCCTATTCCCTTTTTAACACTAGGTTTCGTAATTAATTTACTAGGATTCAAACTAAAACTCGTTTTGGATCTACTGAACATACTTGGGTTTGAGTTCAAATGTATTTTAGAACTACCCTCATTTCTCGATGAATTCGAATTATTTTTAGATCTACCCTCATTTCTTGATGGATTTGAATGATTAGTTTTAGAACTACCCTCATTTCTCGATGGATTTGAATAATTAGTTTTAGAACTACCCTCATCTCTCGATGGGTCTGAATCACTATTTATAGAACTACCCTCATTTTTCTGATTAGCAGCGGGGTCATAGAAATAATTTCCGAACGCGGTAAACTGTTCCAGATCCGAGAAATCATTGACGTTTTCCCGCGTGATCTTGTTGAAGATCTTCAGAAATTGCCAGAACTCAATGTCGCCGCCTTTAATGTTTTTTTCATAGAAATCTTTTAACTTCGGATCGCATTTATGCTTATTGACTATTGGTTTTGGTTTCTCGTATCTATTTTTATTGTTTTTTCTTATGTTTCTGCCTTTTTCCTTGTCTTTTTGGAGCTGTTTCAGTTGTTCCTCCGTCAGTTTGTGTTTCCACACTTTTTTCGCGAACGGTTTAGCGTTGGGGTCGTGTCTTCGTAAGTGCAACTTCAGTGCGCTCAGAGTTTGGCAGATTTTTTCGCATTCGTTGCAAGGGAAGAGCATTTTGTGACCCTTATTCTTCGCGATGTGATATAACTTTCGCATTTTAGCACAGTATTCCTCAGAAGTCAGTTCTTTTACATCATTTTGACGTGGATTCTCAGGTTTGTCAGCATTTTCTCCGGATTCGTCTCCACCGTTTTCAGTATTACCACTTTTATTATTTTTTTCTACAGTTTTATCATTGTTTTCTATATCACTGTTATTACTGGTCGATTCCTTTTCGTTATTTTTAAGTAACTCTTCAACTTTGTCGGGGAGCAGGTAATTTTTTGTGTTTATAAGCACTTTTTCTACTATCCATTCGCCATCTTTTTTGACCAGCTTAGTTTTCTTTACTTCTTTGTCATTATTTTTGCGTCTTTCTCTGTCTATTTTGAGGAAAGCTTGTCTATTCAGGTTCTTGATGCTCGGTATGACCTCAACCTCTTTTATTGCATCATCTGTGACGTTAAAGTAGAACCTTGATTTTGCGTTGTTGTTCTTTCTGTCTTTGAGAGTACCATAGAGATAGTTTAATTTAATTTTATGCATGAGCCGGACATGTCTCACTAGATCGCTTCTAGTGGCGAAATCGCAGAGGGGATATTTTTTGAGCATTTTAATATTGCAGACGTCGAAATGTTCCTTGCAGTGGTCCAACAGCTTCTCTTTTGTTTCGTATAACTGGAAAAAAGATGAATTAAATTGTGAGTGAGGATTAAACTTTAACTACCCGACCGCAGGCGAGTATTTTAAACGACTACTTGTATTTGTGTATTTACAACATATTCATATCCGAAAACTCATAAATTGCTTATTTTCATCATACTTCAGCACTCCTGGAGTGCAGATAGAAGTAACGTTAAAAAAAGAAACAGAGGTGTCGGTAACGTTAGAGTAACGAGTTTAATGGTTTTTCCATTTTAAAAATGCCAACGTGGATATAGAAGTTTTCGCACCAATAAAAGGGAACAATAATTACCTTAAAACAGACGTAGCATTGGTGCGTGTTGATTTTAAACTTATTCGATTGATTCTTTTCTTTCACCGTTTCATCATCAGGTACAAAATCCTCATCATCTTCATAATCATCACCACCGGAATCATTATGAACATCATTGCATTTATTACGACTGTTTATTTTTTCCTTGACTTTCCTTTTAAGAATTCTAACACTTCTCCGAGTGTTATATTCACCTCTTTCTTCTAAAAGTGCTAGTTCTGTATTAATGTCGTCATTTTCTGTTGAATTCGTCTGATCATTTTCTATATTTGTTTCCAAAGTTACATCACTATCTAAAAGTTCTTCACTATTATCCATTATCTTTGCTTTAAGTTTGTCTATGCCACAATTTTTAATTCTAATATTGTTATTATTCGTAATTCTTTTAGATTGCTTCTTCCTTGGTTTTCTATTAACTTTTTTCTCCGATTTGCTATTGATATGTTTATATTTATTGCTCTCACCAACTCTGGTTTCATTATTCGATATATCATGAACTAAATCACCAGTTACGGTTAATTCGTGTTTACTTTCTTCAATGTTAATATCTCTTTTTCTTATTTCATCATCATCACTACCGGGATCTGTGTAATTCATTTTCTTTGCGTTCCTCGCACATTTCCTTTTATTAGTTTTAACCAGTTCCGCTAAACTACTTTCATAACCGATATTTTCGAAAGCATTGGATTCACTAACTTCTTTTACACTGTTTTCTATTGGTTCTAAGTCTTTAGCTATCTGATTTACGCTACTTGTTCCTTCATTATTTATACCTTCATCACCAATTAATCCTTGATTATCATCTGCTGTAATTAAATCACCTTTTTTGTTCTCATTATTATGTAATGACGCTTCATCATTGTGAGCTTCTTCAAAATCATCAGGACTTCTCTGTTTGCCGACAGTTATTGTCTGAGCCGTTTTAATGAAATCATCAGTTGTTGGTATACTATCACCGCTATGGTTTTTCTGACTGAATTTTTGATTTTCATGTTTATTGTCAACTTTTTCGGAATCGTATTCCGTTTCGCTGGAGACTGTAATTTCGATTTTTTCTGTAACAACAAAATATGTTTTACGAAATATATTTTTAACCATAAGGAAAAAAGTACAAATAAGATTAAGAACAAACTCAACAGATTATAAAAATAGTGTGTGACTTGGGCAGACGGGACAATAAGACCATGGCACAGATGGTATCATGTTATTGTTAGCATTAAAAGAAAACGACAGTAAAAAAATGCACATAGCGTTTTGACCATAACAAAAATACACATACCGTTGTTGGCCGTAACAAAAATGCACATACCGTTTTGACCGTAACAACAATACACATACCGTTTTCGACCGTAACAAACATGCACATACCGTTTTTGGCCGTAACAAAAATGCACATACCTTTTTTGGGCGTGACGTTGGCACGTTTGGCGCTTCCATAGAACCTCTTAAGCTTGACGAACGGCTTGGCGGTCGGGTTGTTCGCTCGCCACCGCCGCAACATCTCTGCGCGTACTCGTTCCGCCTCCCTCTGGCATGCCGCGTCCACGGATACATCCGTCTCTTTCGCTCTTTCGCTTGCTGAAAGTTAAAGTTTGACCCCTTGACAAAGACCACCCGGATGGTTGTCGGTGTTACCACCGAAGTGTGATATTCTTCCATGAAGCAATGTCATTATATTAAGCCTGTGCTAGACGGTTGCCAACAAGCCCGTATGCAGGGGTGACATTGCAGATTTCTGCCGTGTAGCCAGCGTTTCTGCAATGTTGACCGATTTGACATTCAACAACCTTGGTCAGGAGTCTTGCTCTGCCGACAGTGGTGGGAGAGCGCGGTTGCAAACCGTGTAGCCGCGCGTTCCAACCAACTTCAAAGACAGTCGCGCTCTGTCTAGCAATGAGCGAGCACGTCTTTTCTGATAATAATTGATGTGATATTATTGAACTGTATCTGAGATCTCTATATTCCCTTCCAGTAGCCAGATATCTTAAAGTACCTAACTAGAATTCATTCTTTGGCAGATATAGCTGGTCTCATATATTTTGTATCCTTTTTTTCTATGAATGGTCGAACCATTTCCACCAACTCGTCAAAAAATTATATAAATCATCAAAATCCAATAATCCTATTAAATTTGAGTGACTCAGAAGTAGTCGTTCTTTTAGCCATCGCTTCATTCAAATCCTCTTAGGCTTTTTTCTTTATCTACAGCACACAAGAGTGCCAGCGAAACACCAATTTTTGAATTTTTGATAACGCGGGAGCCATATCTACTCGTCGTGCTCCTACCGCAGTTGTAAACACACTGAAGTTTGCAGCCGTGTAGCCGCAACGCGCGACGGCAGTACCAACCGGCCCTCCAACCAGGTCACCCCTGCATACGGGCTTGTTGGCAACCGTGTAGCACAGGCTTTATCATACAATACTAACTGTTGACAGTCGCGGCTCCGCCCGCGTGAATTTTGGCTTTAAGAGTCACCTGACCCGCGGTGTCTCCCATACAAACGTAATACCAAAATCATTTGTAATTCGTGCAATTTTCGATCATGTTGTGGTGTTATTCGGGTTCATATAGTAATAATCTATGCTCCTGGCCATATTTGGTTCCGAAATACTTTTATTAAACGAAAATGTAAACGAATTTAGTTTTGCTTATTATTATGTCAAAGAGGACATGTTTTCTACTTAATAAAAACAACACTATCTCACGTCGCATTAGTTCAGGAGCACAGTTTTTATTGTCCAGCTAAAGAAAAATACCAGTTAATAAAGAAAGTTACAAGTTTTCATTCATAATTTTTGGTATTACGGAACTCGACCAAAGTTATAAAAAATTTGATCAAAATTGATTATTATTTCGTTTTAAAGAAGTATTTCCGAACCAAATATGGCCAGGAGCATAGATTATTACTATATGAATCCGAATAACACCACAACATGATCCAAATATGCACGAATGACTAATGATTTGTTATTTTGAATGAATGGAGAGGAGACATTGTAGTTCACAGGCCCCTTAAGGGTTCCGTACCAAAAGGTTAAAAACGGGACCCTATTGCTAGGATTTCGCCGTTTGTCCGTCCGTCTGTCAACAGGCCCCTTGAACCATGGTATTTACAGACTTGAAAGGAGAATGCCGATTCTTGTATGAAAATTGGGCTATACCTTGCGTCTTAACCAAATCATCGGTAAAACATTAGAAATATATTCAATATTATGTAAAAAAAAGATTAGTAAGATATTAACAGGGACATTGTAATAATCTGATTTTCTAAGTGGTTAATTTTCTAAGTTTTATAAGTGGCATGGTGGTTCCACATGTTTCGAAACGTTTAATTACTTTTTTTATAATACTTTTGAACCCCTTTTCACATTTCACTAACATAAATATAAGCAATATTAAAATTTGAAAGAGGATTATTCATGCATACGTGCTTGAGACAAATCAAGAGAGTGAAGCAAATCTAGCCCATTTTCAGGCATTCTACTTTTCGCAGATGATGTATTTCTTTTGCTGGTATAACAACAAATACTAAAAAGAACAGAATAAATTAAATATTTAAGGGGGCCTACCATACAAAGAACGTGTTTTTTTATTGTTTATTAAAACAAAATTACATTAACATCCATTGTAGTTTCTGATAAAAAATTGAAAAATGGAGATTTTGGAGCAACTTTTGGGAGAAATTTTTATCGAGAAAATTTTATCCAATCGTGTTTCTGCTTCACAGCGATTTTAGGTTAAAGACCCAAAATACATGACATTTGTTGACGATATGACGTCAAATTAATTATTTAAAGGCATTGACGTATACTCTAGACGGGGCGGACCGCACGAAAAAATGTCGCCAGTTTAGGGGAGCAAAACCCCCTCCAGCATCAGTAGTAAGCTGTAAGCCTACGCAGTATTTCGCAGGAGTTTCGTCACATGGCTGTACATTTTCTTGTATGAAGAAGGTTTACGTAAAATGTTCAGATGAGCCTATCTTGACTATTATTATCAATGTTTAAAGGACAATGACCAAAGGTGGTATCAAGTTTTCGCATGAACCAAAACCAAAATAGTCTAGGAAAATAAAATAGTGTTTTTAAGAACCATTGGTACTAAGGATTTGTTTTTCATGTCCGGAATTTAATTTTACATACAAAAAGTCATTTGCTTTTCGATGCACATTTCGTGTCATACTGATTTTACTAAGAAGTACTACTTGTTTATTTGCCTATAACTTTAGAATCCGGATATTAACTAAAAAAGTAATACTTGTAGGGGTTAATATGGAGACCGTAGCCCATAAAAAATAAAGCTTGGGTTTGATTCAACTCGATACGGGAATCCATGCATCCATGGTCATTGTCCTTTAAATTGAAAGTAATTATTTTTATAGTTTTTAAACTGATAGTGACTTAAAATCGCTTAACTACGCCGTTAAAGCCTACCTCTTTTTTCGTCTGCGGCGCAAGTTGGGGTTATAACGTGCTCTACGAAGAAGTCCGCGAGGCTCTTCTCAGCAGCACTAGCGTCACGCCCCGACGTCTCTCCGATTAAAACCCCGGTTGAGTATTCCACGCACTCTCTCATTAAGTTTTCTTCATTATCTGTAGAAAGTAATTAGGTACGTAACAATTCACTACTACTTTAAAATTGGAGTATCTGGGTGACCAAGCTTCGCTCGGTAGTTTAACTACTGGCCAAAAGATGGCAGCAGGAGTCATATTTATATTTTTTTCTTGGTAATTTCGACATTTTCTAAAAATGAATCCTAGCTAGATCGATTTATCGCCCCCAAAACCCCCTGTATACTAAATTTCATGAAAATCGCTCGAGCCGTTTCCGAGATCCAGATTATATAGAAATATATATATTATATACAAACAAAGAATTGCTCGTTTAAAGGTATTAGATAGATTAGATAAAAGCTTTTATTTAAATTGCAATGTATGATTGTTCGGGTGGGATCTTGCAATGACGAAATACGCTACGCTAAGAGGACGGGAAAGATGTGACGTATGTTGAAGACAAAAATTTCTCAAATATGGCGTCGCGCGTCGTACATTTCGTTTCCACTGACAGCACATACCGCTGTCAGTCACATACATTAGCGCCATTTTACAGTTTTGACAAATTAAAAATCCGGCTTCAGGGAGCCCAAAAATGTATGCGTGACGTCAGTAAATGCTGATCCTTTAATATGTTTAATCACTGGAATCTTGCAACTCAATTCTGGGACTCTATTCAGGTACAGTTTTCGCACACTGAGTGATGTGAATCAAGAAATAAAATAATAAATTAAGACTGAAAAATAAACTTTACGTATATTGGTTTAGAGTGTAAAATTGAATGTGTTTCGTGATTTCAACATAGGAAATACAATGCTCGACTTTGACGCGCTTTAGTAAATTTAATTTAAGTTTTAAAAGACATTCAACTTTATACTTTATGTCAATAATCGTAAAATTAATTTTTCAGTGTTCGCATAAAATATTTGATTTCAATATCGTCTGCCTGTATACGTAAATGGAATCTACAAGCAGCTACCATGACCATTTCACTTCACTGAATATAGAATAATATATCTTTTACGCGAATCGCCTCCCCGCGCAGGGAACTGAACTCGCGACCTCCTTGAAAAGAGAATATCTTACCACTGAGCGGTTCAGCTTTGATGTCGTGCAATAGTTCCAGGGCTGATGTTTCTTCTATTATGACATTCTTCTTTTTCTTAGGTTTCCTTGCTCTGAAATAAAAAACATCCGAGGTGATAATAAATATATAAATAGTGGACAACATCACATACATTGCTCCAATCCCTCCATTGCTCCAATACAGAAAGTAACTTATGCACTTGTGTTAAGGAAATCAGAAACAACGAAGGTTGAACAGAAACACAACACCCAGACCCGAGACAATGTAGAAAACTTATTTTTCTACATTGCCCCGACCGGGAACCGAACCCGGAACCTCAGAGATGGCGGCGCCTTGAAAACCGGCACGCTAACCACTCAACCACGGAGGTAGTCAAATCTATCGTTTATCCCCAAGCCGAAAAAATGGTTGCTACCAAAGACTTAAATCGCAAGATGCGCCCTAAGCCTACATTGCACACATCGAGAATGTCCACAAACATGTTGAGTGAATGCTCTCAGCACGCTGTAGTTGCACTTGTGACAGACAGAGTGACAACTTTTCGCATACAAGACAAAAACGTGGACGTTTTTGGAGGTTTAGGACTCATCTAGCGATTTAAATCTTTGGTTTCTATAACCGGGTTACACACATTGCTTTTCGTCTTGATTGCGAAGAAGTTATCTCCAGCAAAATTATTTGTAACAGTAATTCAGAGACAAAATGACTCTTGTTAATTCAGTTGGAATCGGATTTTGTTATTTTTTTTTGTAAGAGATTTTCGTTTTTCTTGTCGCGAATAAATAAATGTTTATCTTGCACAAGCTTACATAAGCAAATTAATAAATTGCAACAAACATATTCCTCACAAAAGTTATGCCCAATGCTTAAGAACTTACAACTTTTGTTTTACGACTTTTTTAACTCGATATTTTGAGAAATATCAAATATTCAATAGTTAACAGAGATATCCTAAATCTTACTACTCAGTAATGTAACATTGGCAAGTGGAGGCGGCGGCGCGTGAATTCGCGGCGATTGGTTTCACAGAGTAATGTGACTATACAGAAATAACATGATTTCTTAATTTTTTGTATACAATAAATTAATACTTACTGAATTTCGAGAAGTCGTTAAGTTGTTAGTTTTAATGTAGACAACTACAGGCCGACAGCGATTTGGTATTACTATATATATAGCTACTCGTGCTGATTCACTCACTCACTCACTGATTGATCACCTCTCCTGAACAATTTTGTATGAAAAAAAAATTTTTCAAAGACCATTTCGTATAGAAGGGAAAAATTCATTCGGAGGAAAAATATGGAGAGAGCTGATGATTGAGGATTTCGGAGACGAGTGAAGAGCACAGCCAAAGGTATTGCAGATAGGTGGAGGTCGCTCGACCAAATGTCATTTGAAATGTCATGCAATTGGCAGTGAGCTGAAAAAAAATTCAAAATGGCGGATTCAAAATGGCCGCCATTTGAATTTCGCCGATATCTCGGAAAGTATAAAAGATGGAAGAATGGTTTCTTGACAAGAGTTGATCAGGACTAGAAGGTCTACGCGATGAATAGACAAAAAAATTCAAAATGGCGAAATTTAATTTTTTCATAGAAAATGTATGACGGATATTGAAGAGACTAAAAGTTGGAAGGCAAAAAGGGGGGAAGACGGCACGCGGGCCACATGTGGCCCGCGCCCTCACGCGACCTACTAGTTTTATATACAGTGTGTCCAGGATCGAACTAGCGATAATTTAAGGGAGTGTTCTATGGCTCATTACAAGCAAAAAATTTCCTATAAAGGGGAGGGCGCCCCCTCACCCCCTCCCCGTGAGAGCCATTTCAATTTTGTATGCGTTTTTTTGTATATGTGCACACAATATAATAACGGTATCTGAATAACGGTTCCGGCTGAAAATCAGCGCTGTATGTTTTTGTGCTTGCACTGGATATACAGCATTATGCTGAGCCTGGACCATTTTTCGGGTTGTGCCATACGTGATAGGTGTATATACTGTATGCTTGTTATGTGTGGCACAATTTGGAAAAAAAAAAAAAAAAAAAAAAAAAATATCAGTAATAACTCTAAAGTCTGTTGATTCACATGTTCTCAAATGGTTTCATTCGACTGGGTTGAATAATTTCCATCGCTAGATACCTAATAATAATGTAAAACGTTAAAATAACACAGCCAAAAATGCCTGAAACTAAAAAAACATTGCCCAAAAAAATTTAAACTTGGAAGTTATTGGTAAATTTTGCAGAAACGGGATCGCTAATTTTTTTGTAGTAAACGAAAAACAAAAATACGCTGAACCTCATCCGATGAGGTTCAGCGTATTTTTTGTTCAAACAGCCCTTAACTATCTTTAAAACCATGACAGTGATCCTTGGTAATTTTTTCAGCTCACTGCCAATCGGATTCCAATGGGCGATGGAGATGACGGCGATACCTTTATGGGCGGGAGGACTGGGTGCGCGGGCCACATGTGGCCCGCGTTTTTACATATGACCATGTATATTCTTCTCTCTCTCTCTCCCTCTTTAGTGTAATAAACATTTTGTGTCTCACTCACTTGTGCTTGTTCATTTTGTATTTGATGCTATGTGTCCTCCAGTAGTGTAGCTTCAGGTACATGTGTTTCTTGAAGGTTTTCTTGCAGATCTTACACTTTCTATCCTGAAAATTAAAAGGTTATTGTTTACACTCCACAAGTTAGTACTTGACTGCGATCTCACCTGATGGTAAGTGATGATGCAGCCGAAGATGTTATCGTACTAACTTGGAAGGGGTAAGTAATCACTAATCTCACCCCCAACGGTTTCTACACAGCATCGCACCGGAACGCTAAATCGCTTGGCGGTGCGGCTTTGCTGGTAGGATGGTAACTATAGCCACGGCCGAAGCCTCCCACCAGACCAAATCTGAGCCAATTTAGAAATTATGAAATTCCAAAGTGGCCCGTGGCGGGAATCGAACCCGCGACCTCCCACTCGAACCCGAGCACGCGCCACAGTGCCAGGGAAGTCGTGGAAATAGCATGACTTAATTACCTACACTACTACAAAAGCACTGTCTGTCTGTCTGTGTGTGACTGTCACTTCTTTTTTTTATACTATATAGGTTTACGCTTGACCACAATCTCACCCGATGGAAAGTGTCGATGTGGTCGAAGATGGAGCGCGCTTACCTAGAAGATGCCTATTCACTCTTTTTTTAAAAGCACCCAGGTCGTAACATGCGGGGAAAACAGATTTCGGGAGAGAATTCCAAACCTTAGCCGTGCGTACTAAAAATGAAGAAGCGAATCGCTTCGTGCGTACTGGTGGTATGGCGACGACATAGGGATGAAAGTTCTTTACGTTAGTAATATTGTAATATATTCGGTGGTGCTATAGCTTGGCAACTTCGTGCGGGACCCTCCCGCGCAGTGACAGACGGTGGGGGAGGCAAGGAACTTAGATGTCAGCGGTTAGCGGGCGGTGTAGCGGGGAAGGGGACGCTTCTCTGCATGAATGCGTTACCGCGCCCCCCGGCCGTCTGTCACCGCACGAAGTTCCAAGGAGGGTCCCGCACGAAGTTGCCAAGCTATATAGTAAGCGACTCACCGTCTCCGAGGCGTGTCCGTGCTTAAGGTGCATGACCAGGGACGGCTTGTTGTACGTGACAAGCCCGCACAGGTCGCAGATGTACGGCTGGCGGTACATGTGCTTGCGAGTGATGTGCGCGGCGATGTAGTTCTTGTTGTAGAACCTGCAATCAAACCTTTCAATGTAGCACAAATATGGTATTGTCGTCAGCAGCATTGCCCCATAGTAAGATGCCGATGTGTGTGATATACACATTTTCCCGCACATTTTGTAGAACAAGAATTAAACGTGAATGAACAGCCCTTTACTGTAGCACAAACATGCTATTGACGTCAGCAGCATTGCCCCATAATAAGATGCCGATCTGTGAGATATACACCTTTTCCCGCACTTGTTGTAGAACAAAAATTAAACGTGAACGAACAGCACTTCACTGTAGCACAAATATGCTATTGACGTCAACAGCATTGCCCCATAATAGGATGCCGATGTGTGTGATCTAGACACGCGGCAGCGTGTCAAGCCAAGTTCAAGCAAAGGAACTGGCTAGCCAGCGCCGAGTGTAATATTACACGAACCATACACATAACACAACTCACCATTTCCCGCACTTATTGAAAACCTGGAATTATATGTGAACGAACAGCCCTTTACTGTAGCACAAATATGCTATTGACGTCAGCAGCATTGCCTCATAATAAGATGCCGATGAGTATAATATACAACTCACCCTTTCCCACACATGTTGTATAACCTGGAATTAAATGTAAACGAACAGCCCTTTACTGTAGCACAAATACAAGGTTATATAAAAATACCAAATCGCTCTCGGCCTGTATTTGTTTACAGTTTTTTCAATATCAATACCAGAAATATCAAATATTCAATATTTTAAAGAGATACTCTACTTGCTCCTACTCTGTAATTTAACATCGGCAAGTGGCAACGGTACGTACCGCGGCGGCGCGCGGACTTGCAGCGCGATACCGCAACAGTGTAATGTCACTGTACAGAAATAACATTTTTTTGTATGTAATAAATTAATACTGAATTTCGGAAAGTCGTAGAACAAAAGTTGATAGTGTTAATATAAACAACTACAGGCCGAGAGCGATTTGGTGTTTTTTATATAACCCTGTATAGTATTGATGTCAGCAGCATTACCCCATAGTAAGATGCCGGCATGTGTGATATACAACTCACCCTTTCCCGCAATAGTCACAAAAGACGCTCTTCCGCTTGGCGCGATGCTGTCTCTTGTGCGCGCGCATGCGGTGCAGGCGCGAGAACCTCTTGTGGCACACGTCGCACTCGAAGTGCTGCTCCGGGTAGTGGACTATCGTGTGCTTCTTTAGAGAGCACTGCGAATACACCGGAATACAACTTAACGAGACTATCGCATAGTGCATACAATTTAACGCTGATGAAAAAATTTCAAAAATTAAAGTAATACACGGTGTGGGTTAATTCGTATAGTGTGCCCGCAGCAAACCTTTTAACTTGATCCTAGAAACACATTGACGTGATAAGAAGTCCCAATTATTTTATTTTATTTTCAATACAAAAAATATTATGTCATTCAGAGAAATAAAATTTAGCAACCCTAACAGTGATATCGACGAACCTCATAATCATTTACATTATTACTAGTTCATTGATATTGAAACAGCTGTTTTTAGGGATGTCACTTAAAATATATGGTACATTTTTGAACCCACTATAGTTCCCTCAGGATATGAGCTACTTCTAGTGATATTTGTCATGAATCTATACATCGTTCCCTACTTTTCTACTAGGCTTTCAGCTAATTAGGACATTTAATCAACACGTTGTATATTTAGTGAATTAACAAGTCGTGTTACCTTGTCCTTGTACCTCTTGCTGCAGCCCTCGAAGGAGCAGGCGAAGGGGCGGTAGTCGATGTGCTTGGTGAGATGGGTCGCCATGTTGTATCTGCTCGAGAGAGTGACGCCACAGATCTCGCATTTGCACGCGTACACCCTCTCGTGAGCCCTCTTCTGCAACAAACGATTAGACAGTGACCACGAATCCACTGTTTACCGCGTCTTAAGAGTCCTGTGATCTACGATGTCTCCATACATTCTAAATACCACACACATAATATTGTACTTAATTTACGCATACTTTTTTAGTTTTGTTTTTATTATGTTTACTCCGCATATCATGTTTAAACTGCTCCCACGTCTAGGGCATCTGGAAGAGGTCCTTATTTGTAGCGATAAGATGTCCTTGTACATGTCCACTTTATGTTTATGTGTTTTATATTGTAAAATACCCATTGTGCAAAATAAATAAATAAATATTACGGAACTAGACCGAAATTATAACAATTTTGATCAAAATTGAATTATACTTCGTTTTAGAGAAGTATTTACGAACCAAATATGGTCATCAGGAGCATAGATTATTATTATTATATGAACCCGAATAACACCACAACATGTTCGAAATGTGCACGAATTACAAATGATTTTGGTATTACGAATGTATGGGATTCATCGTAGTTCAGGGCATCCTTAAATAGCCGTTTATGTCGTTAAAAAAATTGGTCAAGTGCGAGTCGTGCTCGCGAACCGAGGGTTCCGTACCATCAAGAGTATATTCCCTTTCTCTATAGTATTAAAATAAACTGAATACCCCTGGCCACTAAATCAAAAACCGTGTATAAAAATCACGTTTGTTGTATGGGAGCCCCCCTTAATTTTTTATTTTATTTTAATTCAACTATTTATTTCTACAGTAAGTATATAACTAAATATTCTGTGAAAATTTGAAGCGTCTACCTGTTACCGTTATCAATATCGAGCAAAAACAAGCAAAAAAATCACGTTTGTTGTATGGGAGCCCCCTTAAATATTTTTTTTATTCTATTTTTTAGTATTTGTTGTTATAGCGGCAACCGAAATACATCATCTGTAAAAATTTCAAGTCTGTAGCTATCACGGTTCGAGAGATACAGCCTGGTGACATGGACGAACGGACAGACAGACAGACGGACAGCGAAGTCTCGCTAATAGGGTTTCTTTTTCACCCTTCGGGTACGGAGCCCTGAAAGGTTTTTTTTTACGCTATACAAGTTAGTACTTGACTGCGATCTCACCTGATGGTAAGTGACGATGCAGCCGAAGATGTTAGCGTACTAACTTGGAGGGGGTAAGTTATGTCACCCCAATGCTTTCTACACAGCATCGCACCGGAACGCTGAATCGCTTGGCGGTACGTCTTTGCTGGTAGGGTGGTAACTAGCCACGGCCAAAGCCTCCCACCAGACCAGACCTGAGCCAATTTAGAAATTGATTTTTTTGATTTTGATTTTTAAAGGTCTTTATTATGAAAAATATTTTACAAAATGTTAAGCAACAGTTAATATACACGTATTGCTAACAACTATAATGAACTAATGTTACCTAGGCTTACACACCCTTATAAACATATACATTGATTACCAAAAAACAAAAATTATTATCATAATGTAAGCTAATTACAGAAGCGCTTCATTATATGAACAACATAACTATGCGACGTTTGCAACCATTCACATTTAAAGAAAATAATAATACAGTAGAACTAAAACTAAGAAATGTCACGCCTACCTGCGTGAACATTTAACTTAAAATTTTAAAAATGTATTGGTGTTATACACATGGTAAACCAAAACTTAATATTTTAAAAATATTCAAGATTCAGCGGGTACGCAGAACAAAAATCGAGCCACAGGATCGGCAACGAGTATCGTATACCGGTCGCTTGTATTGTCTTAATGTTATGACTCACCAAGGAAGTAGTGATGGGGAAGTCTGTACCTGTTGTAAGTATCGACGTATGATAATGTACTATATCTACTTCTACCAATTGTTGAGACCAGAATATTTGGATGGGCGGGATTTTTACGTATATAAAAATTTTGGGATATTCTTAGGATAAAATCTTTTAAGAATGGATATTTAATATTACTGTGCAATTTTTTAAGATTTGTACGGAATGAAGTGTTGTAAGCTATTTTAATTGCCTTATTTTGTATAACTTGTAATTTTGAGTATTTATTATCCGTGATACTACACCAAACGGGGGCTGCGTAGGTTATACACGGTCTTATTAAAGTGGAGTAAATTCTTAATTTAGTTGTAGAACTGAGCTTCGACTTTCTGTTTAATATAGGTCGTAATGCATTTGTAGTTTTAGCTCCTTTTAGAACAAGGTTATCAATATTTTTACCCCAGTTTAGTTTGTCATCCAATATTGTACCCAGGTATTTAACCTGGCGACTCCAAGGTATAGAATAATTATTAAATTTAATTTTTCTAGCAGGAACAGATCGTTTTCTAGAGAACATAATGCTTTCTGTTTTATCGGTATTTAATTTAAGTTTCCACCTGGTGAAAAAATCACTTAATAGTTCCAAGGAAAGTTGTAAACGCCCGATAACGAGGTCACTATCCTCAGAAGTGGTATAAGTTGCCGTGTCATCAGCATATATTGCAAGCTGCGTATGTGGCTGTTTTGGAATGTCGTTGATAAAAAGCGTGAATAAATAGGGACCCAGAATCGAGCCTTGGGGTACACCAGCTGGTGTGTATTTAAGAGAGGATCTTTGGTTACCTATGGATACTGAAAAAGAACGATTTGTCAGATATGACTGAACAAGTTTAACTAGACACAATGGAACGTTATTGACTAGTAGCTTGTGTAGTAGGCCATCATGCCAAACAGAGTCAAAAGCCTTTTCAATGTCTAACAGAATCATGCCAGTGCATTTACCAAGATTCATACCATGAACTGCATGTTCAGTTACTCTAGCCAGCTGATGTGTTGTTGAGTGATTACGACGGAACCCAAATTGCTCAGGTATTAGTAAATGATCTGTAGTGGTTTGAAGACGAGTCAAAATTAAAGATTCGAATATTTTACCCATGCTAGGCAATAAACTAATTGGTCTGTAACTGGAGGGGGAGGATTCATCTTTGCCAGGTTTCTTGATTGCAATCATTTTTGCAGTTTTCCATGCACTCGGAAAGTACGCCAATGACAAACATCCGTTATAAATCTTAGTTAGTAATACTAAGCATTTTTGTGAGATGTGCTTGAGAAGACAGTTAGTTAGACCATCATAACCTGGGGCTTTACGGGGTTTGAGATTTTTAAGTAGTTTGCGAACTTCACGTGGTCTCACAAGTTTATTTAATTTATCGCATTCAAAGGAATCTAGCTTAATGATTGATTCAGATACTATGCGTTCGGTTTCAAAATCGCTATTCCAAAGTTTGGTGAGATTCATGTTACCGAGGAACGCTTCAGCTAAAACCTCGCATTGGTCTTGCGTAGAAGAAGTGAAAGAATCATCTGTCACCTTAAGAGGAGGGATTGTATTGACTTTAGGGTTTAATGATTTCACTAGTCGCCATATGTCTGAAGAGGGATTATCGACGTTAGCTAATTTGTTATCCCAGAGTTTGTCGTTAAATTTTTGTATTTGTTGATCAATTTTAGATTTCAAAGCATTGAATTGTGTTAGGTAAGATCTCTTAGCGGCTTTATCTTTCTCCTTTAAGGACTGTCTACGGCAGGCATTCTTAATTTTTATTAGTTTTCGAATGTGCCGAGGTAGCTTAATTTCGCTGTCAACTGATATAACAGGGATACTGAAATCACGAGCAGCTGTAAGGGTGTTTGTTAAGAAATCTATATTACTGTCTATTTCGCTTATTGATTTAAAAGGTGGTATGTCGAGAGTAATATTTTGATCTAAAAACTTTCTAAATTTGGGCCAGTCAGCTTTTTTGTAATTATAAGTTTGAAAAGATTTGCGCTCATAAGTACCATCGATTGTGAAAAATACGGGAAGATGATTCGAAGACAAAGCAGTTATGGCTTCCATGTCTGTGATGTCTTTAACACCTTGCGCTATGACTACATCGGGTGTTGAAGGTGTATGCGAACTGTCATAGTGAATTAACGTAGGCGTACTTGGTGCAAAGACGTCATATTCATTGTTAATCATATGATCGAATAAGATTTTACCATGTAAATTAGGGGTGGAAGGGCTCCAGTAGGGATGCTTTGTGTTCAGATCCCCCATGAGAACCATTGAAGGAAATGTGTTGATGATAATGTCTAAATCATTGCATAACAAAGGATGATTAGGAGATTGGTAAGCAGCTATAAAAGTCACGATTTTACCAGAAAGCCTTAGTTGGATTCCAATAGCCTCTAGATTGTAAGTCCGAGGTATTTTGACAGGAACATGAGGTATGTCCTTCTTTATTAAAATGGCTACACCTTGTCCCCGGTCATCAGTCAACTTGTCTTGGCGGTAACAATGAAATCCAGGAGTATTAAGGTGTACGTTAGGAGATATTCTTGTCTCACACAAGGCAATAATATCGACATCAAGAGCTCTTACCAAATCCTGAAGCTCAACTATTTTTCTGCGGATGCCGTCTGCGTTCCAGAACAACAAGCGTAAATTTAGACTATTATACATATTGACCTAAGTGGGTTAGAACTAATATTACTTTATCCATCATATTTGTACACTCAAGAAATTGATTCTTGATAGATTTGATTGCTTTTAGTATGGAAAGTATGTCCATAGTAGCTTGATCATTATTAATGTCGCAGAACTGTAAGTCGTTGGCTTTACTTAGTGGATTCTTTCCAGCTGTAACTTCAGTCCAGGATCGGCCATCAACTTTACCACTTACAACTATTTTAGGGGGATTTTCTTTAACCATATTTTGAGTCTTCCTTTCTTGTATTATACGAAGGTATTTCTGACGCTCGTTACACTGTCGATAGTTTGCTGGATGGTTTTCTCCACAGTTACAGCATTGAGCTGGTTGGGTCCGATCCTTTTTCGGACATTCACTGGTTAGGTGAGGCTCTGTACATTTGACGCATCGCGGCGTTAGGTTACAATTTTTCGACGAGTGCCCAAATCCTTGACATCGAAAACACTGAGTTCCATACATGTTATTTGCCTGGTATTTGCGTATTTGAATAACACAGTTGCTAATATATTTAATTTGTTTGAAACGTTTGATGTCACTGCCTGGAGGTAGTTGGACGAAGAAAGGTGGGCATGCAGCATTCCTGCTATTAGGTACCTTCATTTTTCGTACGATGACATCAGGGAATCCAATAGATGCAAGTTCGTCCTTCAGATGAGCTTCAACATAGGCCGGTAATCCAAAAATGACAGCTTTTGATGTTCTTTCATCTTTACGGGAGAAGGTATAATATGGTACATTTTCAGAGGCTAAACCCTTTTTGACAGCTTCATGACTCTCTGGTGAGTAACAAATAACTGCAATTTTGTTATTTCCTCTGTACTGCAGATGAAAATCTTTATTATATCTGCTAATGAGGGTCCTTATAAACTCGTGTGTCCATTCTTTTCTGTTCTCGATGATAATAGGTGGTGTCCTTTTTGAATTTTTGCGGGCAACAGTTGCTTCTTGAAGTCGTCGAGCTGATGTCTCGGATTCGTCTTTTTCGGGTGCTAAGAAACTGAATCTATTTGTGGTGTTCACAGGAACTGACGAGTTGGATTCATTAGAACGTGCCGTCCTTTTAGGTATTTCCCATGCTAAAGTATCACTAGAATTGTCTAGGGGTCGCTTTCCAAGTGAGTTGGATCTTTTTAAATAACGCTCCATGCTTCCAACTATCGCGCTAGCCGGGATTAACGATATCGATAGATACGTTTCCCATCACTAAACTGCGGACGCCGGAACGGGAGGGAGTTTGTGTGAACGCGTGCGTCGACGATGCGCGCGCGTGGTTGCCACTGAGAAATTATAAAATTCCAAAGTGGCCCGTAGCGGGAATCGAACCCGCGACCTCTCACTCGAATCCGAGCGTGCGTCCCCTGCGCCACGGAGGTCGTCACTAATGTGTAGGTGTTGATAGTTGATACTCACGATATGGTTGTTGAGGCGTGTCAACGAGGGGAACATTTTACCACACTGCGCGCATGGCTTTGTCTTCACGTCCAGATGTAAATGCGCCGTGGACACGTGCGTCTTGAGCGCCCTCTTCGACTTGTAGCTGCGAAACAACACCAATTGGGTATTGGCTTGCGGTTTTTTTTAAAGCATTTCCAAAGTCAAACTCGTATTAGGTACGTGTCATGTCAATGTCAAATGTCAAAGCTGAAGACTTTTTTTTTGGGTGCTATACCAATTTGGTAAAAATGGAACCCTTATGGTGAAACTTTCTACGTCCGTCCGTCCGTCTGTCACACTCGATTATTTCAGTAACTATCAAAGCTATCGACTTGAAATTTGGAATAGTTTTAGGTAATAATGACCCAACGCCATTGCAATCATAAAATATTGAAAATTGTTTTTATTTTTTATTATAAAAGGGGGAAAACTGGGACTTCGAATTTTCAAAATGAAATAACAATATTGAGTGGGGTATCATATGAAAGGGCGCTACTTGTGTATTCTAAAACCGATTTTTATTTATTTTTATGTCCGATAGTTTTTGATTTATTGAGCAAACTGTCGAAAAAAATACCGTTCCCCCCCCCCCTTATCTCCGAAGTTTACCAATCGAAAATTCTGAAATAATTATGATTAATAGGGATCAATGTATATTTTACGGGAAAAATAAAATCAACTCTGTATCTATTATACTTTTTTTGGTATCTTATACCTTTAAACGAGCAATTCTTGTATATATATTTCTATATAATCTGGATCTTGAAAACGGCACGAACGATTTTCATGAAATTTAGTATACAAGAGGTTTTGGGTGCGATAAATCGATCTAGCTAGGATTAATTTTTAGAAAATGTCGAATTTAGCAAAAGAAAAATATGACTACTGCTGCCATCTATTGGCCACCGAGCGAAGCTCGGTCACCCAGATATTTAGCAATTAACCTCATAAAACAAAGTTAAGTTTGCGGTATATACTATGATAATAACATCAAGATGAGCCATCCGAACATTTTACGTAAACCTTCTTCATACAAGAAAATGTAGAGCCATGTGTCGAAACTCCTGCGAAATACTGCGTCGGCTTACAGCTTACTACTGACGCCGGAGGGGGGGTTTTGCTCCCATAAACTGGTGGCGATAATTTTTCGCGCGGTCCGCCGGGTCTATAGTATAGGTGTCTTTGGGTATATACCTACCTCTTGTCGCAGTGCGCGGCTGTGCACTGGTACAGGCGAGTGACGCCGGCGTGTCGCTCCTGGTGTTTACGCAGCGTCGAATTGTCTCGACACGCGTACTCGCAATAGCTACACTTGTATGGTTTAGCGCCTGAAACAACATGCCAATCTGTTATGGGCAGGCCAGGTTCACTTATCACGTGATCGACGAAGCTACAGGTAGCCGTCTCGACGTACTTTTTTTTTACACTATACAAGTTAGTACTTGACTGCGATCTCACCTGATGGTAAGTGATGATGCAGTCGAAGATGTTAAAGTACTAACTTGGAAGGGGTAAGTAAAGTCACCCCAACAGCATCGCACCGGAACGCTAAATCGCTTGGCGGCGCGTATATGCTGGTAGGGTGGTAACTAGCCACGGCCGAAGCCTCCCACTAGACCAGACCTGAGCTAATTTGGAAATTAAAAAATTCCAAAGTGGGCCCCGTAGCGGGAATCGAACCCGCGACCTCCCACTCGAATCCGAGCGCGCGTCCCCTGCGCCATACTGAATTCAAGAATAGACAGAAACGGGTACACTATAGCTTTCAGAAGCCCCATTAATTAGGAAATCTGTTAAGTAATTAAAAGTAAGAGTAAAAAGTTGGACATTAATCAAAAATTTCATGTTTTGGCATGGCCAATTAACTTTTATTTCCTGGGTAGGTTGACTACAAAATTGCTTTTGGCATTTAGTATTGGTCCTTTTAACGGTTATACATATTCCTACAAAACTATACCTAAATACTGATAGCGATTCGTTTTTAGATGCTCTTAAATTAGCGTTTCTTAAATTAGTACTAGTATAGTAGGCACTTTATTATAATTTTAACCCCCAAAACAAAAACTTTTAATACCCCCTGTGTTATATAAGTCTGACTTGTCTGTATGTCTGTCTGTGGCATTGGAGCGTCCGAACAGATTTAGGTACTTTTTTTTCGAAAGGTGAATTAGTCTGAAGTGTTTTTAATTATGTTTGTTAAAAATCGGTCCAAGATGGCCCCCGTCACAAAATGGCGGACACTCAACATTTTTTCACAATAAACTCAATATGGGTATCAAATGAAAGGGTTTGACTAGTAGAACTAATACACTACGGCAAAGAAATCCAAGATGGCCGCCATTACAAAATGGCGAATTGTGATGGTCAGGGTTTTTAAAAATTTCTAATTTTTTTACAGTAATCAGGTTATTGAATTATTAAACAGTTGGTATATTATGTTGTAATGGTCGTGCTAAATTTAGAGACACTAAAAGTCTAAAACCAAATCGCTAACTAAAATCGCTATTGTTAATTTAGAAATTGTTAGGTGTTTTTGAACAGGATTTCAAGATAATGCAAAAATTTTATCAGCTCTACGGAAGTACAGTAGAAGCATTTGTTGCCTATGTATTTATTTATGTGGTTCAAAGTGGTGGTAAGTAAAAACGTGAATTTTTGAATTTTTGGTGTGTATAAATATATATCCTGGATAAAAACATAGGCTACATTTTATCTCGAAAAAATCTACAATTCCGCGGGATGCTGAAGAAAACAAAGAAAAAACCCAGTTTGTCCCCAAATGCAATTCAATTTGGGGACAAACTGGATTTACCCCCAATTTGTCACCACGTTTTATCCCCGCGTCAAAGCATCCCTAAAACCGAATCACTGCCAGTAAATTGCTTTATTAAAACGAAATTAGTCGGTACACTTGTGTACGGCGAAAGAAAATTTATTTTTTGACGAAGAAAATCCACAAAAATCCCAGCCTTCACAGTTCACATACTATTTGAAACACTTTTTTATAGTGCCCACGTACAAAAAGTATCCGCCGTTGCAATGCAATCAAGTATGATTAGGTATGACAAACTTGTTAGCGCGAGATAACTCGACTAAGCGCTATCTATCGGGCGGTGGATAAACTTCTTTGAAACCGAGTGTTTTACTTAAGGGGCATGCCACGGGTGTGCCCGCGAAATTCAATTTTTTTGTGGTTTTTTGGCGATTTTTAAGCCAATAACACACACTAGGCTTATGACAGTCAAATTGCGGGAATTCTAGTATCATCTTCACGAGTTTATATAAAAATCTCTGCTTAAGTGTCGAGTTTAAGAAATTAGTCCGAGATTTGCGAGTTACTCATTTCAAACTCGATACTCGAACTAATTTCCTATTGCAGACATTTTTATGCAAGGATTTTGATATTTAAAACATGTGAAGATGATACTGCCATTCTCGCAAATTCACTGCCATAAGCCTATTATGTCTAATAAGCGTACAAATTGCAAAAAACTACGAAAATTTTGAATTTCGCGGGCAGACTCGTTGATGTCACGTTAAGGTGTTGCGGCCCTACCAGCCCGCGAAATTCAAATTTTATTTAGTTTTTCGCAAATATTAGACTAACTACACATTGTAGATTTATGGCAATGCATTTTGCGGGCCTGCTTTTTATGCATCTACACGTTTTTAATAGAAACTTTGCTCGAAAGTTCCGACTCATCTGATATTGGTTCCCGAAAGATAATTTTTTGCAGTTTCCCAGATTTCGAGCTATCGGGAACCAATATGAAGTAAATGAGTATTGTTGAGCAGAGTTTTTTGTTAAAAACATGTAGATGCATAAACGTTGTGGCCGCAAAACTCATTACCATTAGCCTTCGATGTATAATTAGCCCACTATGAGCGAAAAACTAAATAAAATTTGAATTTTCGCGCCCGGATGGTACCCATCGCCCTTAATATAGCATTATTTCTTCATCGTCTAGAAGCGCGAGTGTTCTGTCAGGACTCGAACGCGCGACCCTGGGTACCCCTGGGCGCCACCTGCCCCGTGGTCTGCGCGAGTGTCGTGAGTGCTATAGACAAGTATCCTTTTTTATTTCTATCGTATTTAAATACAAATATCTGGGTGACCGAGCTTCGCTCGGTGGCAAATAGATGGCACCAGTAGTCATATTTTTTTTTTCTTTTGGTAAATTCGACATTTTCTAAAAATGAATCCTAGCTAGATCGATTTATCGCCCCCAAAACCCCCCATATACTAAATTTCATGAAAATCGTTCGAGCTGTTTCCGAGATCCAGATTATATAGAAATATATATACATATATACAAGAATTGCTCGTTTAAAGGTATAAGATAAGATATGGCCACGGAATAACCAATAGTACCTATCGGTACAGAAGGCTCACATGGCAAGATGATTTAAAATTAAAAATTTAAAAACACGACTGCCCTGTCGTAATATTAGTTTTTCCAAAAAAAATATAGCTTATATGTTACTCGGAATGATGTAAGGATTCTAACGATACCACATATGTCCAAATCTGTTCAGCCGTTCAGAAGTTATGGTGGGATAAAGAAACTCACATACATACATACATACATACATACATACATATTATATACATGAACCCTAAAAACATTACACTCCTTTTTTTAGGCAGTCGTGTAAAAAATAGCGACTCTAGAGCTGACACGAAAAGTGCAATTCAGTTCGCAATAGCGCCTGAACACGCCTCCGATAAGAACACGCAACAAACGCAACGTTGTGGTCTCTTTCTATCGCGTAACTTCATCGCATTCGACGTACTAGGGCTACCTCGTCATCGGGCGCAAGCAGCGCGTGAAATAGACCGTACCCGAACTAACGCGAGCAAAGTATCCGGCGCGCGGCGGCCGTCTGAAATTATTACGTCGAGACGCCTACTCGTAGTTTCTCGATCACGTGATAAGTGGACCTGGCCTGATATGGCTAAAGCTCAAGGTCACTTTGCGAAATGGGTATTTAACTAAAAACAAAATAGTCAACTAAATTAGCAAAAAGCTATGAGCATTTTAATATTATTTTTGAGATGGATTAGATGGAGTGAAGTCATACAAGTTTTGCACCGGTTTAAAGATACTGGCAAAAAACATCTAATAAATCAAGGTTACTACACCATTGAAGAATTTTTAAATAACAAAGATTCTTGGAACGATAGTCATATGCTTCCATCTCCTCACGAGATATCTTAAAAATATTGTTTCATACTATGTCCTAAAAATTGAGACATTTTTTTTTAAAAGAGCAAGTACCGAGTTTTTTGTCAGATCTTCTCGGTGCAAACCTGCTTTCCGAACCTGGCGGTAGAGTCTTGACATTTCATGAGGGCTTATATCTAAGCCTATGTGAAATAAAGAATTTCATATCATTTCATTTGTGTGAAAAGAACAGGAGATAGTCTAAACATTAAAATACCTTTGTATTTCTTTGTTTTTTTTTCTGTTTATTCTAGTTTACAATAAAGTATTTTTTTTTAATTTATATTCTACACAGATTAATCCTTCTCGACTACAAGAAATCTATAAAAGAACAACTAGGAGGGCGTCACGTGTTGAATAAAGAACTTAATGCTAATGACAATAAAGATTACGTTAGAATGAAAGCAAGGCGAAAAAAATTGTCAACACAAGACGAAAATGATAAAAGTATTGCGGCTTCAGATGAAATTCTTAAAAACACAGAAGTAGATAGAGATGATAAAAAACCAAAAATAAGCACAGAAAAAAATGGCAATGCCAATTGTTTATCTACAATATATAAACTAATAAAAATTAATGATAAAATCAATAATTTAAAAATGTCTTTGAATGGAAGTCAATGTGATGAATATAAAAGTAATGGCGTAATAAAGTCTGGTGAAAGAAAACATTTAAAAGCACTTCCAAATAATGAACAAGTTACTATCGAAGGATTAGACAATTTCGATGAAAATTTTGAAAAATCAACAGATAACAAAGAACCATTCGAAGTAAACGACAAACAAACTGAAAATAAGAATGGAGTATCGTACTATTTAAAAATACTAGAAAGTATAAAAAATGTTAAAGGAATTTTGCGTAGAGCCGGCAACATTGTGAGAAACTCTACTGTAAATTATCTCAACAAAGATTTCGAGGAAAACAAATATAATATGATTAAACGAAAACATATCGAAGACAAGAAATGCTGGATTTTGGAAAAGTTCAAACCAAAGCTTTTAATAGGTTACAACTTTTTACATAATATGTGATCAATATTTCAAATCGAGTAAAGTAAAGTAAAGTAAAGTAAAGTAAAGTAAAGTATCCTAAAGTAAGATCCTGTACAATCCTTACGAATTTCAATTCGGAGAATCTGCAAGTCTATTCACGTTCTTATACCAATTTCATCTCAAAGTTCGTTGATTCGAAGTACCTACTTCACATTGCAGTCAAGTCAGTGACGAAATACGCTACGCTAAGACAACGGGAAAGATGTGACGTATGTTGAAGCCAAAAATTTCTCAAATATGGCGTCGCGTACCGCTGACAGCACATACCGCTGTCGGTGACATACATTAGCGCCATTTTACAGTTTTGACAACTTGAAAATCCGGCTTCAGGGCGGAGCCTAAAAATGTATGCGTGACGTCAGTAAATGCTGATCTCTTAATATGTCAATGGGTCAAGTAGGTACATTTCACTCTTACTTGAGCTTGCCAAACGAAACACCGCATTACATTTTTGAGCGTGTGCTTCGTAATTTTTTCAGTGCAATGAACTCTCAAGTGAAGTGAAACCGTTTCCGCCAGAATGAGACCGAAAGACGTGAATGCGACGAAGTTTCAATTCAAAATCGTCTGTGAAATTATTGCCGAATTACAAAAATCGTAAGGCCCGGTTACCACCAAAACGGAGCGGAGCGGAGCTGTGTTTGTGTAACCAATCAGATTTCGTCATTTCGACATCTCCTCTCCCCTCAGTTTCGGAGACCACAGCTCCGCTTTGATGGACACCGGGCCTAACGCGTCGGCTACATTCCGTGAAGTTAAATGTTTAAAACAGTCACGGCATTTGCGTATATAAGCAGACGATATTGAGACCAAATCATTTTTTAGGAACACTGAAAAAATAGTTTTACGCCTAGTGATATAGAGCGTAAAATTGAACGTAGGTCCAAACGCAACAATCAAAAATAATGTGAGATAAAATTTACTCAAGGGCGATGGGTACCATCCGGGCGCGAAAATTCAAATTATATTTAGTTTTTCGCTCATAGTGGGCTAATTATACATCAAAGGATAATGGCAATGAGTTTTGCGGGCACAACATTTATGCATCTACATGTTTTTAATAAAAACTCTGCTCAACAATACTCATTTACTTCATATTGGTTCCCGATAGCTCGGAATCTGGGAAACTGCAAAAAATTATCTTTCGGGAACCAATATGAGATGAGTGGGAACTTTCGAGGAAAGTTTCTATTAAAAACATGAAGATGCATAAAAAGTAGGCCCGCAAAATGCATTGCCATAAATCTACAATGTGTAGTTAGTCTAATATTTGCGAAAAACTAAATAAAATTTGAATTTCGCGGGCTGGTAGGGCCGCATCGAAATCTAGCATTATTGATTGATTATATTTCCTATGATGAAATACACATTCAATTTTAGACTCTAAACCAATACATGTAAAGTTAATTTTTCAGTGTTCATTTTTTTTTCTTTTTCTTGTTTCACATCACTCAGTATTTGAAAACGTCACGTGAATATCCCCCAGTGGCGATTTTTTGCAGACCTCCCGCTCAAATCCGAGTACACTATTAACTTCGTCATTGTAGAATTCGGCAAAAAGGTGGTATTTTGTTCGAAACTTCGAACCCCATACATACAATTGACGATTATGTATTCTATTGTAGGTAAAGTCGTGCGCAGGAGATGCAGCAGACGCTCCAACTTCGATGCGAAGTTCGTCTCGGTGATGACCGACGTGCTAAACAAATACGTGGACAGCGAATTCAGATTCACGGACGAGATGACCGAGGTCAATTTACATTCATTCAAAATACCAGATCATTTGTAATTCGTGCATATTTCGATCATGTTGTGGTGTTATTCGGGTTCATATAGTAATAATCTATGCTCCTAGCCATATTTGGTTCGGAAATACTTCTTTAAAACGAAATAATAATCAATTTTGATCAAAATTTTTACAAGTTTGGTCGAGTTCCGTAATACCAAACATTATGAATGAAAACTTGTAACTTTCTTTATTAACTGACCAATGACGAAATACGCTACGCTAAGAGGACGGGACGTATGTGACGTCTGTTGAAGCCAAAAATTTCTCAAACATGGCGACGCGTCGTACATTTCACTACCGCTGTCGGTCGCAAACATTATCACCATTTTACAGTTTTGACAAATTAAAAATGATGCTTCCGGGCGGAGCCTAAAAATATATGCGTGGCGTCACTTAGTGCTGATCCTTTAATATGTTTAATCAATGGCTGTGACCAACCCAACCAGATCCTCGTTTGCGCCACTTCCCGCGGATTCCACAGATGGCGCTGACTAGGGGAATTCTCGAGAATGCGCGGGGATTCCCCGGAAGATGCGCACCTTTTTTTTTGCTCTTATTTAATTTGTAAAAAAGCAACTCGCTCGGATTCCAGATCCTTCTCGAGAACATATTCGGCAGGAACACTGACTTGCGGAACAACATTTTCGACGTGAACAAGCTTCTAATGTACTTGCGCAAGTCAGTGCACCGGCACAGGGTGCACTCTCACAGGCACGTCATCACCTTGCAGTCCAGGCGCTGCCTCAGCGTGGCGATGCCCGGCTGCTTCTGCAGACCTGGGTGAGTGATGGTCTTGTACAAGTGCGTGCACCGGCACAGGGTCCACTCTCACAGGCACGTCATCACCTTGCAGTCCAGGCGCTGCCTCAGCGTGGCGATGCCCGGCTGCTTCTGCAGACCTGGGTGAGTGATGGTCTTGTACAAGTGCGTGCACCGGCACAGGGTCCACTCTCACAGGCACGTCATCACCTTGCAGTCCAGGCGCTGCCTCAGCGTGGCGATGCCCGGCTGCTTCTGCAGACCTGGGTGAGTGAGGGTCTTGTACAAGTGCGTGCACCGGCACAGGGTCCACTCTCACAGGCACGTCCTCACCTTGCAGTCCAGGCGCTGCCTCAGCGTGGCGATGCCCGGCTGCTTCTGCAGACCTGGGTGAGTGATGGTCTTGTACAAGTGCGTGCACCGGCACAGGGTCCACTCTCACAGGCACGTCATCACCTTGCAGTCCAGGCGCTGCCTCAGTATGGCGATGCCTGGCTGCTTCTGCAGACCTGGGTGAGTGATGGTCTTGTACAAGTGCGTGCACCGGCACAGGGTGCACTCTCACAGGCACGTCATCACCTTGCAGTCCAGGCGCTGCCTCAGCGTGGCGATGCCCGGCTGCTTCTGCAGACCTGGGTGAGTGATGGTCTTGTACAAGTGCGTGCACCGGCACAGGGTCCACTCTCACAGGCACGTCATCACCTTGCAGTCCAGGCGCTGCCTCAGTATGGCGATGCCTGGCTGCTTCTGCAGACCTGGGTGAGTGATGGTCTTGTACAAGTGCGTGCACCGGCACAGGGTCCACTCTCACAGGCACGTCATCACCTTGCAGTCCAGGCGCTGCCTCAGCGTGGCGATGCCCGGCTGCTTCTGCAGACCTGGGTGAGTGATGGTCTTGTACAAGTGCGTGCACCGGCACAGGGTCCACTCTCACAGGCACGTCATCACCTTGCAGTCCAGGCGCTGCCTCAGCGTGGCGATGCCCGGCTGCTTCTGCAGACCTGGGTGAGTGATGGTCTTGTACAAGTGCGTGCACCGGCACAGGGTCCACTCTCACAGGCACGTCATCACCTTGCAGTCCAGGCGCTGCCTCAGCGTGGCGATGCCCGGCTGCTTCTGCAGACCTGGGTGAGTGATGGTCTTGTACAAGTGCGTGCACCGGCACAGGGTCCACTCTCACAGGCACGTCATCACCTTGCAGTCCAGGCGCTGCCTCAGCGTGGCGATGCCCGGCTGCTTCTGCAGACCTGGGTGAGTGATGGTCTTGTACAAGTCAGTGCACCGGCACAGGGTCCACTCTCACAGGCACGTCATCACCTTGCAGTCCAGGCGCTGCCTCAGCGTGGCGATGCCCGGCTGCTTCTGCAGACTGTTTAACGTTTAACTGTCAGTCAGTCAGACTGACAAGTGACAACAGTGAAATTTCGTTTCCAGGTTTGTGGAGAGTTCGGGTCAGTGTGTTAAACCAGAAGACTGCATCACAGATGAGTATTACCTGCAATACTTGAAGAGGATTGTTGTGCTTTGACTTCGAGAGCTGCAGCGTTAGCCATTATGACTTATCTACGAACGTCACAGAAATCTTTCGATCACTTATAACCATTACACATAACTAAAGAGTATATGGAAAGAAATAAAAAAATATATATATATATGAGAATGACAGTTGCCTTTGATAAGTCGTTCTAAAAATTTTCTTAATGTCAAATAAAGTGATCAATTTGTTGATCGAATTTATCACTAACATACATTTTTGTATTTCATTCTATTTAGATATGGAATGGGCGATGTTATATGTTAAGTTCAAGTGTTCTTACCTGTATGTAAATGTTTGTGACACCGGAGGGAGAATTTTGAATTAAAACCCTTGTTGCACACTTCACATTTGTACGGCCGCTCATCTGCAGACACAATAAAGGAAATGAAAGTCATAATATAGGACGTGTACGTCAAACTGTGGGGTTTTGTGTAAATGCCAAAATATTGGGAGTTAATGGGAAAATGTAGGGAATGAATGTCTAAATGTAGGGGATGAATGTCAAAATGTATAGGTTGAATGTCAAAATGTAGGGGTTGACTGTAAAAATGCAGGGGATGAACGTCAGAGCTCACCTGTGTGCGTGTACATTTGCTCAGCAAGCTCTTACGTGAAACCGCTTGCCATAGAGCGGCACTCATGGCCCATGACAGAGTATGTAATAGAGTGAATGTCAAAAACGTGGGGGATTAATGTGTCAGACGGATGAGGCAAAAAGTCAATTTGAGGAGGTGAATCTCAAAATGTAGAGGTGATTGTCATATGTAGGGGCAAATGTAAAAATGCAGGGAGTTAATGCCAAAATGTAGGGGATGAATGTCAAAATGTAGGGGATGAATGTCAAAATGTAGGGGATGTATGTCAAAATGTAGTGGTTAAATGCCAAAATGTAGGGGTTGAATATAAAAATGCAGGGGATGAACGTCAGAGCTCACCTGTGTGTGAACATGTGTTTACCCAGCAGGCTCTTGAAGTGTAACATGTAGGGTTGAATGTCAAAATGTGGGGGTTGAATGTAAAAATGCAGGGGATGAACGTCAGAGCTCACCTGTGTGTGAACATGTGTTTACCCAGCAGGCTCTTGAAGTGTAACATGTAGGGTTGAATGTCAAAATGTGGGGGTTGAATGTAAAAATGCAGGGGATGAACGCCAGAGCTCACCTGTGTGTGTGTACATGTGCTTGCCCAGCAGGCTCTTGAAGTGGAACCGCTTGCCGCAGAGCGCGCACTCGTGGCCCGTGGGCGGCGTGTGCACGCGCGCCGTGTGCTTGCTCAGGTACTTCCTGGTCTTGCACGTGTACGCGCACAGCTCGCACGCGAACGGCCTGCTGGCCGCGTGCAGCTGCACGTGGTGCGCGAGCCCCGACCTCTCCAAGAACACCTGTGAACAATATTAATTAGGGGGCGTCGTTATCTGTCTCTCCTGCCCCCCTGGTGAGATGTCGTGAGATTTTATTGCCCAACCCCCTCCCCCATCCCCCAATCTCACGTGAGATTTTTCAAAATGTGGGATCCGTTGGACTGTTATCGTCAGTAGATGTATAACTTCGAAGTATGAATGAAATTATTTTCTTTCGAAGGAATTGGTGAACGATCATAATCGTATTACGATTACGCTTAAGATGTAGAATCTGAATTAAATGGACTAAAATAGTATTTATTTTGTTTCAATCAGAAAAAAAAATTGCGTGATATTTGCCAGGACCCCCTCTCTTCCCAGAATATTCAGAATATTTTTATTGAAATGTTACAATGAGACTTAGCATTAAGTTTCATTGTAACATTGAAATAATTATAAAGTAATTAATTTATATTTTTGTTATATAGTGTTTCACACACTTTGTTGTAAAATATTTATAGTGTATCAAAATTATCGCTGCTAACAGGACTTGAACCCATATCATGTTCAACCAGCTCATGTTTAACCACAACGGTAAGCTATTTGAAATCGGTCTGAAATCGGTCGCCTTGAATATTTCTTATACATCTTTAATCATCTTAAACAGGGTGTCCACTCTAAATCGTCTAAACATTTCCCTGACTTTTCCCTGACTTTCCCTGACCATTTCTAAAATTTTCTCTGACCTTTTTAGCTGTAATTTTTCAAAGTAAACATGTTTCTATTGCGAATGATTGTAAGAGACAAAAATTAAGTCTTCACAAACACTCAGAGATTTATGTTATTGGCTTCCCAAGGTGTCCAACTATCAAGGTGACAATTTTCAACAATTTTCTATTCATTTTTAGACTTTTACATTGACTTTAAAGATCAATCATCAAAAATTCCTGGTTTTCCCTGACTTTTCCAGGTAGAGAAGTCATTTTCCTGACTTTCCCTGACCCACAATAGCTTCCCTGACTTTTCCCTGACTTTCCCTGACCTTCCAGGTCCGTGGACACCCTGTTTTAAAGGCCCGGTCGACGGAGCCTATTTCTGGGTGGTCATAAAAGGAAATAACCTCTCAGAAGGATCCTCTTCATCACCTAAATTATCAGAGGGCACCCTCCTCAAGTCCCAAACTCGCTTCGTTCGTTTTTGTCTTCTAAGTAATTTATGACAATAGACTTTAGCGTACGGGTATAAGGCCCTCAGCCTTGTGATAGCTTGAAGTTGACTCTTTAGTGTTCACTCTTTTTTTTTTAGCCCTCTTAAAAGCTTAGCTTTGAAGAAAAACGACTCGAATCAAATGCACCCAAGTAGGTGCTCACAAGCTAGTTACCTTTACTACCATGATTGATGATATATGTTTAAATATGTTTTCCTTAATTAAAACCTTCCTTTACCTTGCTGCATATTTTGCATTTGTATTCTCCAAAGATCCGCTTGGTTTTTGCCATCTTGACTTATTTTATTTTATCCTGTGTGATGTTTGGTCCAGGTACGGTTTGGTCATGATTATTTAATGATATTTAAAGCTGTCAAGTGTGAAGAGAAGTAATTAGTAATAGTTACAGTCCCAAAGTAAAGTATTCAAAAATCATTTTATTTTTTATTAACCTGTTTATTTATTGTTGGCCATGGCCATTCACTATTTCGATATTTGACAAATTAATTTAATCTGGATGTTTAAATTTCATTCACAAAAATTCGATTTGGTTTTACTTTTACCACACTTTTACGTGCTTTTTTTTATAAAATTAGGTATAAACATTGAAAAAACCTCAAAATCATAGACTATAATCCAATCCACTGCTCTCCATAGAGTTTCTTTAAGGCGCATTTAGACCAAGCGAACAACGAGCTAGAACCAGAGCAAGAGCATTCTTTCTTGATCTTTTGGTATAAACGAAGCGTTTACACCAAAAAAACAACGAGCAAGAATGTCACATCAAGAATGCTTGCGTAGATGTTTAGACCAGCCGAATATTTAGCCCGAACGCGCAACGAACAGCGGCAAGAATGCTCCAATGCTCATTTGATACCTACTATAGTTATTTGCACAGACCACAAACAAAAGTTATTTGCGAGTATTTATATTCTTTGGTTATTTGCTTTTGATTGTTTTGAGTCAAGTCAATCAAAGGTGTTTTAATTTTATTTTCTATCAACATTACGTAATACTTAATAAAGTAGCACAGGGTAGTAGTGCTTCATGCTTCGCCAGACGGTGTTCGCTAAATAAAAAAGTACCTACTCAGTGTTCCCTAATCACAAAGCTCGGAGTCGGTATGTCCGACGACATTTTAGCTGCTAGTGCGGCATTTATTATTTTGTCTCACAAAAAGAAAAGAAAGAAGAGACGTTGGTGGGTGACAAATTTAATGAAAAGAAGGTTAATGGATAATGTAGGCGCAACAATGAGGGATATGCAAGTACAAGAGCACAGTGGCCAATTCCAAAGCTTTTGTAGAATGGCCTCAGAAGACTTTGACCATTTATTATCCCTGATCGGTGATAAAATTCGAAAGTCTAACACGAATTATAGAAACTCTATACCTGCATATGACAGGCTAGCAGTAACTCTACGATATTTGGCAACCGGAGATTCGTACGCAAGTCTCATGTATTTTTCAAAAATGTCAAAATCGACTATTTGTAATACCATATCTGAAGTATGTGCTGCAATAAATGAATCATTGCATGACTATGCCAAGGTAAGTAAACAGAATAAATTATTCTCACTAGGTACGTAAATATTTTTCAACATGATATTGCTCTTGTTCCTTGTCTTTGATTCATAATGTTAGGTATCGCTTAAAATAAGGTAGAAGGCGTAGAAGCTACATAAAATTCTTCAGGTTTAGAATTTTTGGTACTATGGTGCGGCCAGAAAGTAGTAAGTACTCTCAGGAGCAACAATTTAAATCGTTGCTCAGGGGAGTTAAAGGTTGTGATTGTGTTGACATGTTGCCTGATTTTACTGTCTGTGGGTTTGGGATATTATGTTGAGTGAGACTGTGGGCCATTAGGATATTGCCGCAGCTCCATAATTCACTCATTCATCAGCCTTAAAGAGCAGCTTCTGCATAATATGCACCCTAAAGTAAAGTTTTTATTAATTTCAGACACCATCAACAGAAGATGAATGGCTAGCAATTGCTAAGGAATTTAATGAGAAGTGGAATTTTCCTAATTGTGTTGGTGCTATAGATGGAAAGCACTGCATCATACAAGCACCTATTAAAAGCGGAAGCGACTTTTACAATTATAAATCCACATTTAGTGTGGTATTAATGGCCATAGTAGATGCCAACTATAACTTTATATTTGCTGATGTTGGTTGTCAGGGGAGAATTTCAGATGGCGGAGTTTTCAAAAACACTAATTTTTATCAGAAACTTCAAAATGATGAATTAAATTTGCCTCAAGATCAAAGCCTTCCACAAAGACAACAGAAAGTGCCATTTGTATTTATAGCAGATGATGCATTTCCACTACAAAGTCACATAATGAAGCCATATCCTGGCACTCATGCCAAAGGGTCTGAAAAACGAATTTATAATTATCGTTTGTCAAGAGGAAGACGAATAGTGGAAAATGCGTTTGGTATACTTTCAGCAGTTTTTCGTGTATTGCGAAAACCTATGTTATTGCAACCAGATAAAGCTTCGGTTATCATTATGGCCTGCGTTCATTTACACAATTATTTAATGAAAAGAAAAGCATCAAGGAGGCTCTATAATTCACCAGGCATGATGGACAGCATTGATAATGGTGTCGTTACTTCAGGCCAGTGGAGAAACATGGACCAGATTACATCATTTCTCCCATTACCCAACACTGGACGAAGACATGCATTACGATGCGAAAACATAAGGCATGAATTTGTAGAATATTTTAATACCATTGATATTTTGCCATGGCAAAACAATATTGCATAACTTTTTATCTACACTCATTGCCTAAAGTTCAAATTATGAAACCAAAATGTGTCACATATTGACGTACTTTATTCAGACTTCTATAATAATAATAATAATAGTACATTACTGCAGTGGCCAGCAAAAGAGGCATTGATGGATGAACATGTCAGGGTTCAAGGATATAATATATCAAGCTGAGTTTGAGATATATATCCAACTAGTAGGGCGCGTGTGTGCGCGGGCCACATGTGGCCCGCGCACACACGCGCCCTCCTCGCTACACACACGCGTACGCCTCACTAGGTACGTAAAAAATATTTACGTACCTAGTGAGAATAATTTATTCTGTTTACTTACCTTGGCATAGTCATGCAATGATTCATTTATTGCAGCACATACTTCAGATATGGTATTACAAATAGTCGATTTTGACATTTTTGAAAAATACATGAGACTTGCGTACGAATCTCCGGTTGCCAAATATCGTAGAGTTACTGCTAGCCTGTCATATGCAGGTATAGAGTTTCTATAATTCGTGTTAGACTTTCGAATTTTATCACCGATCAGGGATAATAAATGGTCAAAGTCCTCTGAGGCCATTCTACAAAAGCTTTGGAATTGGCCACTGTGCTCTTGTACTTGCATATCCCTCATTGTTGCGCCTACATTATCCATTAACCTTCTTTTCATTAAATTTGTCACCCACCAACGTCTCTTCTTTCTTTTCTTTTTGTGAGACAAAATAATAAATGCCGCACTAGCAGCTAAAATGTCGTCGGACATACCGACTCCGAGCTTTGTGATTAGGGAACACTGAGTACTTTTTTATTTAGCGAACACCGTCTGGCGAAGCATGAAGCACCATGAAGCACTACTACCCTGTGCTACTAAGGCTTCATCATGTCTAGCAGAATATTTTAAAATTAACAGAAATAATCTTTTACCTACTAAGTCAAAGGTTTACTACAAATATACTTAACCAAAATTTTATGCTTTCGAATTTAAGTCAATATGAGTGTAGATAAATAAGTGTATGAAACTCTACATAATACCCCCATTATGCAACTAAATAATTAATGTACCAAGAATTTAATCTATACATTATAATAAAATTGAAGTGTCTGTTTGTAATATTGAAATAACCGTCTTTTACTACATGTATCTGAATATAAATACGGTACATACACCAAAATAACAATTTTTGTCTGTCTGTCTGTTTGTTCCAGCTAATCTCTGAAACGGCTGGACCGATTTTGACGGGACTTTTTGTACTAAGGAGTAACTTAGGCTACGTTTATTTTAGAAAGTTGACCTGGCAACCGTTGTTTTGCCATATAAACTCTTGAAATGGCTGGATCAATTTAAATGGAACTTTTTGGCGGGTAGCTGATGTAATAAGGAGTAACTTAGGTTACGTTTATTTTAGAAAGCTGACCTGGCAACCGTTGTTTTGCCATATAAATTATTACTATTGGTCATAGCGTGACGTTTATCCTAGTTTTAGTTTAGCCTTCCTCGATAAATGTACTATTCAACACGTTGAATATTTTTGTACGAGAGGACCTTAGACTTAAGCTTTTGTAAGCTTAGGCTACACAGTTAGGCTACGTTTATTTTTGAAAACTTAATTCTTTTATTTTAGAAAAATAATTATTTGTCCAATATCAAACTTAGCTCTGGATAATCAACAGATGGCGCTGTTTGAAATTAGCTAAGTAGGCGGAACGAAGTTCGCCGGGTCAGCTAGTGTAAAATAAAATACTTTACACTAGCTGACTATATATCTGCTGATATAATATCGCTGTACGGACATATGTGTATTTTGAAAATAAAAATTGTATTCTGTTCTATTTTTATTGACTAATATCTTCTTTTTGACTGATTTTAAAATAAAAACACTATTATAAATGATAAAAACAATTTTAATTTTCCTACAATTATGTAATTGTGTAATCACAGCACAATATCTTTAATACCCAATATATAAATAACGTAATGATATTATAATTACATAATACAATATGTCTTTAAGATAAATCGTTAAAAATAAATTCAACTTCTAAGTTCAATCACAGAGAAAAATATCTTTAAAAAAATAAAGTTAACTATACTTTGTATATCTGTTACTGGAAATGTGTGAAAACCAGGAATTGTACACAATTCCTGCCTTATTTAGGAAATGAGTGAAAGAAGAACTTTAACATCAAGCAATAAACATTGAACAAACACATTTCCTAAATAAATAGGTACCGAAATTTTATAGATTTCCTAGGAATTGTATAAAATTCCTGATTTCATACATTTCCTGTGACATATCTATGAAATAAATAAATTCTGAACTGAAGAGAACTGTTTAAATGTAATAAATTAAATGTATTGAATTAAGAACTGTTTTTATTTGTATCCACCAAGTATCCACAAAACTAGGTTCAATCCACAGAAGTCAGAACACATATACTCTCTATGGTTCAATCTCTATGGTAGAACACAAGAACGCTTTGAAGAGACCGCTCCGGGGAGCGAGCGCGCCAGAACACAAAAAACGGTCTAGAACAACTGATCGACGTTTTATAGCCATTTACACCAAGCGAAAGAGCATTCTAGGAATGATCGTCAGTTCTTTGCGAAAGCTGAAGGAAGTAGAGTGGGGATAGAAAGAGCGATACATTCGTCTGGTGTAAATGGGATTTCGAGACCAATCCGGGGCCGAACGCGCAATAATGCTCTAGAGCAACTGTTCGCGCGCTCTAGTGCCGTTTAGATGAAGCGAGCGAAATTTCCAAGAATGCTCTACCGTCTGTTTACACCAAAAGAATTTAGTAGAGTGGGGGTAGAACGGGCGAACATTCGTTTGGTCTAAATGCGGCTATATTCTGGATCAAAGAGTATATAATCAATACGTTTCTGGATAGAATAGAATAGCTTATGTAGGTCACAGAACATTATTACATGTAGGTACTCCAAAGAAGCAATGAAAGATTGTATTGTACAACTAGCTGTTGCCCGCGGCTCCGCCCGCGTGAATTACGATTTTTTTTACATATACCGTAGAATTCCTTGATTTTCGCGGGATTCTGGTGTGATGTTGTACAGAAACCTGTTCTTACTTCGCACGGGTTATCCTGTGGTGATTTTGAAAACTCCTTTTTTTAATAAAAAATATACAGTTTCATTAATACGTAGTTGAAAGATCAAAAGGACGATTTTAACTGTCGATATTTCGACCCAATGGCACATGTACTAATGTACCGGAATATCGACAGTTAAAATCGTCCTTTTCATTGTGATTTTTATTCTGAAACCACGAAATATGTCAAAAATTATTAAATCATGTGAAAAGTTGTACTGGTGGTAGAAATCTTCTTTCCGAGTTCGGCCGGGTAGGTACCACTGGGATAAAATACTCTACTAACAATATTCCCCAGCCTAACATAAGAGTCTGTTAAAAATCTTTGCTTCATCTCAATACAATCCCAAGTATCAGAATGGGAAATAGCTATATATTTCTTTACGTATAAAAAGACCTATGACGGTCAATCGGTTAGGACCAGTTAAGACCTGAGAGTTAAAAATATTCGTGAACCATTATTTTACTCTTTCCATGTTGCGGATGATAAAAAAAGACGTGGCACTCTGGGAATGTCCACAAAAGTGAAAACTTTAAGCTGTTCATGACTTAACAGTGCCATCTTAATATAATGTCAAGGAACAGTACATTACATGACAATTAATTATTATTTACAAAAATTCGGTAGTACCTATCTCCAAGTTTTACATTCAAGTTCCACATAATTTGTAGAGATGGCGGGATACGGTATAACGTGGTGATAAATTCATGATTTTTGTTCAACCTAAAAGTGAAAAATCTTAAACCATACAAAATCTTCTGCTAAGCATAATTTTATTTACGGCTGTAGGGTACTCCAGTCTGACTTGAGCCCTTACGTCCTAGCCCTAGGTGCTTGTCCATTCCGAGTTTCAAGTCACCTACTTGAACTCATCGATAAAGGTTCTGATGTCTATAATTTCTGGACTACAATAGTGATGATGATAAAATTTATACGGAATAATCTTTAAAGAACCTCCTTTCTAACAAAAAAAGAATGAATGAAATCGGACAGCGGGTTAATGAACTATAAGTAAATACACATTTTGACTTTGATGCCGTCTTCCAGGGAAACCATGATGAATTCCGGGACAAAAAGTATCCTATGCCCTACCTCGGAGTATGAACTATAATCATGTCAAGTTTCATTTAAATCCATCCAGCGGATTAGCCGTGATGCGCGGTCGTGAAACAGACAGACAGACAGACAGACAGACAAAAATGTAACAAATTACAGTTTTGGCTTCAGTATCGACTAAATAGTGTCCTCCAACAAAAATTTTTAAAATATCTTCAATGTACAGAATTCGACCCTTTACAGTTTTATCTATAAGTATAGATAGATAGTCATACAATAGGTACCTACCTAGTGGTATAGTCCTTTTCATGAAAGAAGTCTCGCGGCAGAAACATGAACTAAAATTGACAGCTGTTTACGAATTACGAGTGCGAGTGAGAGGGCAACATTTAATAACGTAGACAGAGAAAAGCTATAGACGCTGGTAAAGCGTGTCGCAAAAAGAGACAAAAACTAACCTTTAACACTACACCGCACCATGATTTTTTGTTTTGAATCGTTGTAATAATATGTGTAAGTTTATATAAAAGTGTTCAAAACCTAATTTAACTTGAATCGGACATAACATAATCGTAAAAACTGAATTATAAAGTAATACGATAGCTAACTGTTGGTCCGCTGTCAAACTTAGTTTAGCAAAGTAGTGTGACTAAAACATAAAAAACGTGACACGCTACGTGAAACAAAAGATCTTATCGTTCTATTTCTTTTCTTTACACGACATCGGCGTAAGTTGCTCTTTGTCTTGTGTGAATGAAACATAAGATAACAATTTGTCTATAGCTTTTCTCTGTCTACGTTTAATAATGTGATTACAGCGCCGCGTCTGCAGGACTTCTTTCATGAAAAGGACTTTACCTAGGTACCAATAGGTAGCTACCTACCATACATCTGACAGTTCATTTTTTGTGCCGATTTGAAGCGCCACCCCCGAACGTCCACGGTACTAAATAGACATTTTGTTACTAGAGACCGTCTATGAGATATCAATAGAATGGAGATGATGCATTCTATAGATTTTACAAAGTATAGTCTGTCAAAAAAGTCATGAAATTGGTTAACTGCGAGTCGTATAGTATGGAAAAAGTAGAAAAGTAGAGTATAGAAAAAGTAAAACCATAAGAAACTTCTCTTACCAAACTGCAAACTTAACTTTGTTTTTTGAGGCTAATTGCTAATTGAAGGTTTTTGCAGAGTAGTGGCGTAAGTTTAACTATAGTCAACACACATTGGATATTATAAAATAGATTTATTTTATATACCATAAGAAAATTGAGATTACACCATGCCAAAATTTATTAGACAAAGTAAACAAAAAACACTATGACAATTCTCTGTCACATATTTAAATATCTACTTTGTATTCGGTCAGTCGACATTGAACCTCTTTCAATTGCAACCAACCTTCTTTAACAACACTCCTCCTCAATGGAAGACTGCACTGAAAAAAAAATCTTCAGCATTCAAATCATCAACCAAATATTTATATCACTACATCACTATCATCATCATCAAGCACACAAGTTCATTCCTCTCACACAGAACTCGTTCTTGCATCTCGGTAAAGCTTTCGTCAAAATATCTGCAGTCATCTCTTCAGTCTGCAGGTACTCTACTTTCACAATGTTATCATTCAATGCTTCTCTGATGTAATGACATCTCACATCTATATGTTTAGTCCGTTGGTGATGAACAGGGTTCTTCGCGATTTGTATTGCTGACTGATTGTCACTATAGAGCATAATTGCATGACATTCCTTTGTGGTTAATTCTTCTATAAGTCTCTTCAGGAACGTCGACTCTCTGCATGCCTCTGACATTTGTTTACTAGTAGGTACATTAGCCTTGTATCTCTTTTCCCCCCCTGGTTCCTTTTTAATTTTAAAGATCCATTTGGAATCTACTACATTAAAATTATTAAGGGACTGATCCGGCTTGACTAGAGTCCAGGTGCCATTCTTCTACAAGGCATCAAGTTCAGCATCAATGGCCTCCTGCCATTTATCCTTGTCATTTCTGCTGAGAGCTTCTTCGACAGTTAGAGGATCATCACTGTGACCTTCTGTGACTTTATAAAGATAATAATCTCCGTAATCCTTAGCTTTTCTCTCGCGTTGAGGATATCTTCTCTCTTCTGCTTGTGTTTCAGGTGGCTGCTCCTCCTGAACATCTATAGTCTCAATCTCAAGTCTCTCTACTTGGATGTCAGGTTCTTCATTTACTGTAGAATCTGTAATACAATCTTCGAAGTAATCTTCTTCTGTATTAATAGTAACTGTTTCTGTTGTAGTTATCTGCTCAGACGGGTTACTATTCTCTTGTGTATACTGCTGTTGGATTTCATTTATCTCTCTCTCTAGATTCTGAAATCTTCTCACTGTATTCTCTCTTGGAGGTGTATTTTCTCTTTTGTTGAAGAACTGGTTCTCAAAGAATGTCACATCTCTAGATTTCTGAAGCTTATGATCGTGGGGGTCACAAAGTCTGTATCCTTTAGAATTCATGCAATAGCCTACGAAGATCATCTCCTTACTCTTCGCGTCAAGCTTCTTCCTTTTAGCTTTGTCAATATGCATGAAGGCTTTGCATCCAAAAACTTTAAGCTCACTTAAGTCGGGTTTCTGTCCAGACCAAGCTTCTAATGGGGTCACGTTAAGTGCTTTCGTAGGTGAACGATTCTTTAGAAAAACTGCAGTATTGATAGCCTCTGCCCAATACTTGGTGCTCAAACCAGCTTCTTCTAACATACACTTTGCTTTCTCTACTAATGTTCTATTAGCGCGTTCCGCTACTCCATTCTGTTCGGGGCAGTAATCAATGGTTAGTTGATGAACTATCCCATTTTCTTTGAATAATTGACTTACAGCTTTGTTCACGAATTCTTTACCGTTGTCAGACCGAAACTTCTTTATCTTCCTATTCGTTTGATTCTCTACTAGCGACTTAAATTCGAAAATACTTCGCTTTTCTTTTTCAAGAAATAAACAAAGGTGTATCGCGTTTTATCATCAATAAACAAAAGAAAATATCTCATGCCACCGTGTGATTCCATGCTCATCGGACCACAAATATCAGAATGTATAAGCTCTAGTATTTCAGATGATCTCGTTGTGCTACTCTTACTAAAAGGTGTTCGTGTTTGCTTACCTTTTAAGCAGGGTTCACATTGAAGGATATTCGGGTTTTTGAAACTTACTCCTGTCGCCATACCATCTCTCAACAGTTTCATGTTGGGTATGCCAAGATGTGCCAATCTCTTATGCCAAAGCTCATAGTCATCTGGCATCGACACTGTAAGGGCTGAGTTAGGTTTTGTAAGGGATTTAAATTTGTTAATTCCATTCTCACTTTTACAATTGCAAATCACTTTTCCTTTTATACAACATTCACTCTTGTCATATATATCACACCCTTTCTCGGAAAAAACGACTGTAAAATTTCTACTCACCAGTGTATCCACGCTTAATAAATTTGCAGACAATCCAGGGACATACTTTACCTCTCTCACTCCAAATTGCATATTTTCATCTTTAATGACATCACCTGAGCCACACGCATACAACTTTTGGCCGTTTGCTACATTAATTTCAACAACACTGCTAAAGTCTTTATAATTAGCTAGCCAGTCCTTGTTGTAGGTCATGTTAGAAGACGCTCCTGAGTCCACTACCCATTCATTGTCATTACTCTTGATGGTGCTATAAGCAGCTGGAAAAATCTGACCCTTTTCCTCTTTGTTTGCATTAGGATTCTTCGGACATATCAATGCTTTATGCGGTCCGTTGCATATAAAGCATCTTATCTCTTTCTTCTGCTTCTGCTGCGTTTGTTTCTGCTGATTGCCTTTATTGTTCGTGGAATTTCTCTTGTACCTTGAACGGTTATCTCTTGCAATCAATGCATTCTCAGTGGATGTCGAAGGTATAGGACTATCCTGCTGAAGCAGTTTTGTTTTTACGTAGTTAGATGTCAGTGTGATGTTCGCATTCTCTATCGTCATCTTTAAGGGAGTATACTCTTCAGTAAGTCCTTGTAACATAAGTGCTGCTAGCAATTCATCGTCCACTTCCTTACCAATATCTCGTAACTGTTGAGCTACTTTCAGTATTTGAGTAACATAGTCCTTCATACAGCTGAATTGCTCTAACTTAAAGCTCACAAGTTGTCCCAGTAACCGACATCTGTTTACGACTCCTTGGTCTTGGCAATTATTCTCTAATGCTTGCCATACTTCCTTAGTAGTTGTAGCTTCTCTAACATGTACTAGTAAATCAGTATTTATCATGAGGCAAATCTTAGCGCGAGCCCTCTGATCTTTCTTCGTTGCCTCTACATCTGTAGCAGCTGGTGTAGTTGTTACATAGCTCCATAGATCGTCATGTACTAGTGACATCTGCATTAAAAAATTCCATGTCGAGGAATTCGAAGATCCTTGTAATTTCTCGAATGCAGGTAGGTTACTAGTGCTCGTACTGCTAGTACTTGTGCCATTACTACTAAAACTCATGGTGTTGTTATGTTCTCTAACCACCTCAATAATCTCGATCTGTGTGTAACTTTCTCTATCCAGAAAAACTTACAGTTTTTGCGAAGTGCTGACCATAACCTGAAGGTTTTTGCAGAGTAGTGGCGTAAGTTTAACTATAGTCAACACACATTAGATATTATAAAATAGATTTATTTTATATACCATAAGAAAATTGAGATTACACCATGCCAAAATTTATTAGACAAAGTAAACAAAAAACACTATGACAATTCTCTGTCACATATTTAAATATCTACTTTGTATTCGGTCAGTCGACATTGAACCTCTTTCAATTGCAACCAACCTTCTTTAACAACACTAATACCCGAAAAAGTATAACAGATACAGAGTTCATTTTAATTTTCCCATAAAATATATTGATCCCTTTTAATCATAATTATTTCAGAATTTTCGATCGGTAAAATTCGGAGATAAGGGGGGGGGGGACTGTACTTATTTTGACAGTTTGCTCAAAACTATCGGGCAAAAATAAATATTTTTTTTAGAATGCACCAGTAAAGTCCTTTCATATGACACCCCACTCAATATCGTTATCTCATTTTGAAATTTCGACGACCCGGTCCCCCCCCCCCCTTTAAATAGAAATAAAAACTATTTTCAATTTACATGATTGCACTGATGGCGGGCCATGATTATCTACAACTATTCCAAATTTCATGTTGATATCCTTTATAGTTACTGAAATGAAGGGTTGTGACACACAGACAGACAGACAGACAGACAGACGGACAACAAAGTGATCTTATAAGGGTTCTTTTTTTTTATTTTAAGGTACGGAACCTCCCGGACAAATGAAAACCGGTTACGCTAATTATTTTCTAGACTTGCCGAATCCATATATATTACAGATCAATGGTGACCATCTTTTTGTCTTTTGATTGTCATTTGATGTGGTTCTGTGCTATGGTTCTGTGTTTGATGGTGTTTGATTTGCCACGCAATCCACAGCACAGAATATAAAAGTACTCTGTGCACAGAACATATCCCTATAGTGTTTTATGTCTATGATTATTTGCTCCTAGCACGCAATAATCAGCATTCAGATTTCAGCATTAAAATTTGATTAAAATCTAATATCTATGGCCCAGTAATAGTGTTCTCAATGTATCATCTCTGTGGTGTTCTGTGCTATGGCCTACCGCCTAATCGGACTGCTGACGTGATTATATACTCTTAAACGTAGTGATTATATACTCTTTGATACTCTTTGCCACTCTTTCACGGGTTGTTCACACCCCTACATTCGGCTCTACCCTTGAGTGTACCTAGAGCAAAATAGAATTTGACAGTTTCGAATACCACGTGACTTAAATTTGTGACGCCATTTTGTAAATCAGCTGTCACTCAGTCAAGATGCGCTGGAGTTTAAAATTGTATTTTAGTTTTTGTGTATTTACAATAAACTTATTACCTGGCATTTCAAATAATTTTACTGTTATAAGTGTGTGATAATATTATAAGTGTTGTGTTTCTGGATATACGCGAAAAGACGCTAGTAACTTGCATTACGTTTCGTGAGAAAAGACTCCCAATAGTTTAATTTTACTTTAATTTTTATTTTACTGTACTAGCATTTTTAATTAATGTTAAGCTAATTCTCATCGGAATTTGAGATGTACCTATATATTAGTGCTGTGTTCCTGGATGTAATACGCGAATGGACGCTAAATTGCACAAGTTCCCAAAATGTGCGAAAAGACTCCAAAATTGGCTTAATTTAATTAACTCTGATGTGTTGCGAAAAAAACCTGTAGAGCACAGAGTACATTGAATATAGGTAGAGGATTTGATGCGGTTGCACGTGTGTCATAACCACGTGTGTGTGCCACGGTCTCTCCTGTTCGAGGAGTGCTGGTCGGTTCTCACCACAGTTCCCTCAACGACGTCATCCGGTGGTCTCTTGCTTTCGCCAAAATACCAGCAGTTTTGGAACCGAACAGTTTGTCCCTAGGTAGGTCGCTTGTTTGGGATGCAACTTGTGTAGATACATTGGCTGCATCCCATATTCAGGCGACTAGCTCTGAACGGACCAAGAGGGGCAAGTATGAAGCTCACAATGTAAGCTTCATATTTGTGCTTTTTGGAGTTGAGACTGTGGGGCCCGGTGCTCGTTCCGTTTTTGATGACATTTCAAAAAGGGTAATTGAGTCTACAGGGGATCCAAGAGCTGGCAGCTACCTTGGCCAAAAAATAAGTTTGGCTATCCAAAGGGGCAATGCTGCCAGCATATTGGGTTCAATGCCTCGCTGCCTTGGCTTTGATGAGGCTTTAGTTTTAATTTTAATTTCATTTATTTTTAAATCTTTTACTGTAAAATTAATTTGTTAAACAAATTATAATCTGCCACCATGTAAAAAAATAAAATAAAAATAAAAATAAATGTGTTTTATTTCTATTTAATATAATTTAATAAAAAGTCAAGAAATAGAAACTAAGGGCACAGAGTTCATTGCTAAAGGGGTTGCCACTCTAAAAAAAAGTTAAATCTATTAGAATCCAAAGCATGCATTGTGTAAGTAAAATTAAAAAATAGTTGGCGGCCATGACACAAAGCAAAATAGATTTTGACAGTTCCGGAACTAACCTCAAGCTCCTAAATTTTCTATGGCCGTGAGCCATCTGAACGCCAGTGATATAAGTAATCTGTGCACTCTTTGCTGCTGACCTGTGCTGCTGACTGTGTATTTCCACCACACAAGTTATTTCTAAAAAAATAATTTATTTTAATTGATCATTTGACTTATTAGTTGTTACTCTCTCGTTAGAGAGTATACCTATATTGTGTTCTGTGTAAAGTCACAGATAGAAATTATAAAAGATCAATCAGAAGCCATCGAACATGGAGAATCAATCGGAAGCAGATATTTTGCACGGACTCGCAGACAGTAAGATGGAGTGCGAGGACGTAGCCGAGTTCCCGTGTGAAACTGAGTGCTTCAAACAGGAGCCCTCGGACGCGGAGAGTCCGGAGCCCTGCGCCAATGTGTACGACGCGCTGTTCGAGGCGGTGGAGCACGCGGTGTGCTGCAGCGCCGCAGAGGTGAGAACTGAATACTAAGGACAACTTTATAATAAGTTCCTCGGCGAGGAATTCATACATTTCAGTCTGTTTGTCAGGTAACAGCTTCTATTGTGTGTGTTTTCTGCAGGAGCTACATGGAGCTGAAGCCAGGGCCTGGCTGAGCCCCGACCACCGCGCTGCCTCGAGCACACAGCCGACAGTGGAGCACAGTGCACATGTGACCCGCAACACGTGCAACTGTACATGTGCAGACACGTGCAGTACAGCCAGCAGCCGCCCGGCGCCCCTCAGCGTGAGCCCCGACCACCGCGCTGCCTCGAGCACACAGCCGACAGCAGAGCACAGTGCACATGTGACCCGCAACACGTGCAACTGTACATGTGCACATACAAGTGCTGCAGACAAACACATCCTGACAAAAATAAGTAGGTTAAAAACTCTTAAGACGTCTCATAATGGAAAGAAGGCTTTTAAATGTAAGCTTTGTGACTATAAATGTTCAACAGCCTCTGGCTTAAAATCCCATAAGAAGACTCATCTAAAGTTCCACATGTTGACTCACACTGGAGAGAAATCTGATAATTTTAAGAATTCTAAGTTTCAGTGTACGACAGCTAGTAGTTTGGAAACCCCTAACACTCATTCCGGTGAGAAACCTTGTAAGCATGGTGACTATGAATGTTCTCAAGTTGGTAAGCTTAAGTTCCACTTGTTGACTCACACTGCTGAAAAATGGTTAATTTGTAAGCATTGTGACTATAGATGTACAAGAACTAGCGGTTTAAGAACCCATATTATGATGACTCACACTGGAGGGAAACCTTATAATTGTGAGCAATGTGACTATAAATGTTCAAAAGTCAGTGAACTAAAAACCCATATGATGACTCACACTGGAGAGACACCTTATAATTGTGACCAATGTGACTATAAAGGTAAAACAGCCAGTCGTCTTAAAATCCACATGTTGACTCACACTGGAGAGACACCTTATAATTGTGACCAATGTGACTATAAAGGTAAAACAGCCAGTCGTCTTAAAATCCACATGTTGACTCACACTAAAGAGACACCTTATAATTGTGACCAATGTGACTATAAAGGTAAAACAGCCAGTCGTCTTAAAATCCACATGTTGACTCACACTAAAGAGACACCTTATAATTGTGACCAATGTGACTATAAAGGTAAAACAGCCAGTCGTCTTAAAACCCATATGATGACTCACACTCGAGAGAAACCAGCTTATGTTTGTAAGTATTGTCACCATAAATATACAACAGCTCAATGGTTAAAAACCCATATGATGCTTCACACTGGAGAGAAACCTTATAATTGTGAGCAATGTGACTATAAATGTTTAACAGCCAGTAATTTAAGAAACCATATGATGACTCACACTGGAGAGAAACCTTATAATTGTGAGCTTTGTGGCAATAAATATAAAACAGCCAGTAACTTGAAAACCCATATGACGACTCACACTGGAGAGAAACCTTATAATTGTGAGCAATGTGACTATAAATGTTTAACAGCCAGTAATTTAAGAAACCATATGATGACTCACACTGGAGAGAAACCTTATAATTGTGAGCTTTGTGACTATAAATGTTCAAATGCCAGTAGCTTAAAAATCCATATGATGACTCACACTGGAGAGAAACCTTATAATTGTGAGCAATGTGACTATAAATGTAGAACAGCCAGTCGTCTTAAAATCCACATGTTGACTCACACTGGAGAAAAACCTTATAATTGTCACGATTTTGACTATGAATTTTCTACAGCCCGTTATTTAAAAACTTATATGTCAAAGTCAAAGTCAAAATCTCAAAAATAATATTATTTCACATAGGCCTAAAGTACAGGCTCTTGTAAAACGTCAATATGATATTTGTTGCATATGTATGGTGATAACTACAAGTCGACTTGAAGCTAAGTTTACGAGGGTTCTCAAATGCATTGTGCCGCTGAGAAGAAGCCAGCAACAAACTCAGCCGGGTTTTTAGGGTTTCACACCAAAATAGTAAAAATAACCCTTATGGTGAGACTTTCTCCGTCCGTCCGTCCATCTGTCTGTCACACTCGATTATTTCAGTAACTATTGAAACTATCGACTTGAAAGGAGAATGCCTGAAAATGGGCTATATTTGCGTCACTCTGCGTCTGAAGCACGTATGCGTGAATCGTCTTTCAAATTTTATATATTTATGTTAGTGAAATGGGGTTCAAAAGTATTATAAAAAAAGTAATTAAACATTTCGGAACCGCCAAGCCACATAATACTTAGAAAATTAACCTAGAAAATCAGATTATTAGAATTTTAATATCTTACTAATCTATTTTTTTACATATTAATATTTCTAATGTTTTACCGATGATTTGGTTAAGACGCAAGGTATAGCCCAATTTTCATACAAGAATCGGCATACTCCTTTGGAATAGTTTTAGGTAATAGTGACCCAATTTTATTGCAATCATAAAATTTGAAATTCATTTTTATTTTTATTTAAAGAGAGGGGTAAACCGGGTTGCTGAAATTTCAGAATGAGATAACAATATTGAGTGGTATAATATCTAAGGGCGTTTACTTGTGTATTCTAAAATTGATTTTTATTTATTTTTGCGCCTGATAGTTTTTCATTCATTGGGAAAACAGTCAGAAAAATACCGTTCCCCCTTATCTCCAAGTTTATCGTTCGAAAAATCTGAAATAATTATGGTCAATAGGAGTTGACGTATATTTAACAGGAAAAAAATGTTAGGTTTGCGGTTCGCCAACAAAAGTACATGTACATGTAAATTATACTCGTAAATTCATGAACAAAAGCGATTCTTCCAATGTTTTACTTCTTTTATGGTATGGAACCCTCGATGCGCGAGTCCGACTTACACTTCGGCCAAGTGTTGCCATCATTTAAAAAAAATAAGTATAAATGCTAAATAGGCTAGTAACTACAGAGTAATTTATTAACAATCACTCCCAAGGGCTTGTGTCGCTAGTATGCCTTACTATTATGAGTTTAGGCTTGACAAACCCTTTGAATTTATGTTTGCTCTTACTGGTTCGAAAACTTTCAAATGCAAGCATTGCAATTATTAAAAAAAAACTGGCCAAGTGCGAGTCGGACTCGCGCACCGAGGGTTCCATACCTTAAAAGAAGTAAAACATTGAAAGAATCACTTTTGTTCATGAATTTACGAGTATTATAATTTACATGTAGGTACTTTTGTTGGCGAACCGCAAACGTAACTTTGTTTTTGGCGGATTATTGTTATTTTCAAAAAAAGTATAATAGAGATTTGATATTATTTTTCTTGTAAAATATACGTTAACTCCTATTGATCATAACTATTTCAGATTTTTCGATTGGTAAACTTCGGAGATAAGGGGGGGAACGGTACTTTTTTCGACAATTTGCCCAATAAATTAAAAACTGTCAGACATAAAAATAAATAAAAATTAGTTTTAGAATACACAAGTAACGCCCTTTCATATGATAAGTACCCCACTCAATATTGTTATCTAATTTTGAAATTTTGTTGACCCGGTTTTTCACCTTTTTAAATAAAAATAAAAACAATTTTCAAAATTTTACGATTGTTATGACGTCGGGTCACTATTACCTATAATTATTCTAAATTTCAAGTCGATAGCTTGAATAGTTACTGAAATAATCGAGTGTGACAGACGGACGGACGGACGGAGAAAGTCTCACCATAAGGGTTCCATTTTTACCATTTTGGTATGGAACCCTAAAAACAATGTCCTTTTTGGAGCAAAAATAAGCAAATCGAAATCATTTATAATTCGTTTTAGATAAGTATTTCCGAACCAAATGGCCAGGAGCATAGATTATTACTATTTATATGAACCCGAATAACACCGCAACATGATCGAAATATCCACGAATTACAAATGATTTGGTATTTCGAATGTATGGAGACATCGTAGTTCACGGGACTCTTACTACTTTTGTCATTTACTAATTAAGGTTTATATTGTTCTAAATATTTAATACATAGTTAGTATAATTATCTAAATATTTAACACTTTTTTTAGTTTTACTTTATTAGTTTCTATATTATAGTAATTATTCTATATTTTATAGTTATTTACAGAAAAGTATTGTAAAATTCGGTAAGTGTCTTTAAATAAAATATTAATTGTACGTCGTGTCCGGTAGTGTTACTGCTTTCCTATAGAATTCTTAGTTGTAGGTACATACATTCTGAAAACTTAATAAAAGACTGTCAAAAGTAAAATATAATTTTATTAAATAATTTAATATTTTACTCACGCTAATAAACTCAATTTTAATCATTTATTAATAAAACATTGGATCCCTATTACCTACTATAAATAATTTTTGGCAAATTCTATCTTAAACATAACCCATATATTATCTTGTTATAGAAAATGATTATGCATAAAGTAAAGATATTTGAATCCGCGATGACGCGCCCCTCTGTCAAACAACATACTATTCGAATAAAACACAAGAGATTTTATTGAATGGAAGCAGGCGTTATTTTGCGGAAATCCATAATTAGCAGGACTGATTAATTTGTTTTGCTGTTATCCGCTACTTGAAAGGATTCTGTATGGTGCAATATGCAGGAACACCATCCACATGAAACACCACACACAATTTTCTATCACTTTCTTCGACGCACGTTTCGTCCCGACACCGGGACATCCTCAGGAGATGTTGACTTCACAATGCGAAATCGTAGAGACAAGACGCGCCCCACTCTGACAAGAGATTATGTCAGAGTGGGGCGCGTCTTTGTGGATTGAAATATCTGTACACATCTCACCGACTTTCATTTTTATCGACAGAAAGAATGATACTAAAGGGTCAAGAGCGAGTCGGATTCGCGCGAAGGGTTCCGTACCGTATCTATTCAACGTAGCGAGATGATGATGCTGAAGCCAGATGGCTCAATTACCTACTACTATATACAAGTAAGTTTATAGTAGTCATAGTTTTAGGAAACTAAATATCACTTGCTTAGCGGTGAAGGAAAACATCGTGAGGAAACCTGCATGCCTGAGAGTTCACAAAAAATGTTCTCGAAGGTGTGTGAAGCCCGCCAACCCGCACTTGGCCAGCGTGGTGGGCTATGGCCAAACCCCTCTCAGTCTGAGAGGAGACCCGTGCCCAGCAGTGGGACGTAAAAAAAAGGGTTGAGAGAGAGAGATATACAAGTAGAGTGATATAAGGGACTACTAGGGAGCAAAAAATCACGTTTGTTGCATGGGAACCATAAAGGATCCATTTTTACCATTTTGGTATGGAACCTTAAAAAAGGAAAACCATAAGAATCACCCGGCTGAGTTTGTTGTGGGCTTCTTCTCAGCGGCAGGGCGCGCTTGGAACCCTCGTAAACTTAGTTTTAAGTCGACTTGTAGTTATCACCATTCTTATGCAAGAAATGACATACCGACGTTCGCAAGAGCCTGTATGTTAGGCCTATGTGAAATAAAGATATTTTTGATTGATTTTCTTACCGGACCCTTAACTTTGTTTTACTAAATCTCGTTCGATACGGAACCCTAAAAACTAAAATAATAACACAGCGATTAGCAAACTGTACAAATCAACCGAGACGTTAGTCCTAGTTTTGGCCACCGGCTCAGCAAAAGTTTGTGGCGCTGTTAAACTTGTAACTTTTTCCGAAGGTAAAAAGGACATACTACCCGTTTACAGACGCTTTGCTGATGACTTGCCCTCCCACCTCACGCGACCGGCTGACCGCCACCCGAAGTCGTCTGATAACAGACGAGCGCGGATGGCGGTCGCAGGAAGTGAGGGGAAGTCACCGGCAAAGCGTCTGCGTACGGGTAGAATGTTCTTTTTATCCTCGGAAAAAGTTACAGGTTTTTAAGGTGTTGCGGCCCTACCAGCCCGCGAAATTCAAATTTTATTTAGTTTTTCGCAAATATTAGACTAACTACATATCTATTGTAGATTTATGGCAATGCATTTTGCGGGCCTACTTTTTATGCATCTACACGTTTTTAATAGAAACTTTGCTCGAAAGTTCCCACTCATCTCATATTGGTTCCCGAAAGATTTTTTTTTGCAGTTTCCCAGATTTCGAGCTATCGGGAACCAATATGAAGTAAATGAGTATTGTTGAGCAGAGTTTTTATTAAATACATGTAGAGGCATAAATGTTGTGCCCGCAAAACTCATTGCCATTAGCCTTCGATGTATAATTAGCCCACTATGAGCGAAAAACTAAATAAAATTTGAATTTTCGCGCCCGGATGGTACCCATCGCCCTTAACACTAAAAACTTTTGTTCTACACTTTTCAATATTCAGTATTAATTTATTACATACAAAAAATGTTATTTCTGCAAAGTGACATTACACTGTTGCAGTTTCGCGCCGTTGCCACTTGCCGATGTTACATTACAGAGTAGGAACGAGTAGAGTATCTCTGTAAGATATTGAATATTTGATATTTCTCAAAATATCGAGTAAAAAACAAAGTCGTAGAACAAAAGTTGTTAGTTTTAATGTAAACAAATACAGGCCGAGAGCGATTTGGTATTTTTTATATAACCCTGTGTATTCTTTATGCAGAATCACAATAAAAAGTATTATCTTAAAACTAAAACCCGTTGTAATACAACCCAGTTACAGTGCGACAAGGCTATTTTGGCGCGTGGCCAAAGTCTGAACTAACGCCGCTATCTTGTGCTACTGTTTGATAGTTCGCTCTGTCAGTATATTCTATGTTATGTTATTTTTGCTTACTATTAAATATTTTAAACTAAAATTGAAGTAAAAGTGAGGAGATTATATTTTATGGCTGCCTTAGTTTTGCAACAGCGCCCTCCTTCAAGTGCCAAGAGAGCCTTGTCGGACTGTACATAAAGGGCCCGTCCATTGAAAACGTGTTTTTTTAGCATTTTATACGTACCTAACATACAACACCAAATCACATGCATATTTTATACTTACAAAGAATAAATTACAAATTAAAATTTCTAAAATATTATATTTATTATTAAAAAACGTTGTTTTGCCAAACCCACATCCCCCCCTTCCCCCCTCACCCCATTTAGAGCATATCCTCATTAATGGACGTCCCCATATTCATTAAAATAAAATAGTACTCAACACACGGAGTGGAAATAGCTTCCGACACTCTCTTATAGTCTGTCAAGAAACATTTGGTCAAGAAAGTCTTGAAATGAATTCACAGAAAAAATATTTTTCCTTACCTCATAAGACTGATTATTAGGAGGTTTATATAGAAATATAGAATTATGTACAATGTACAAACAGAACAGTAAAAATTACATCTATAAAATTTTTGATTCTTTCATTTATTATCTATACGTAAAATACGCTTTACTCTGGCTATTATAATAAACTTTCAACTGGTTTTATGTCTCACTTTTGGTAAAAATGACTTTTCGACAGACTATACAATGACACTGCGAGATGCGACTGACAAGTGACAGCAAGATGGCGCCGGCTAATATGGCTGCCAGTGCGACGTTACAGTCCGACAAGGCTCTATTGGCACTTGAATGACATTGACAGGAGGGCGTTCTTTAGAACAAAGGCAGCCAGAAAATAAAATCTCCTTAATTTTACTTGAATTTTAGTTTTATTTTAGTTAATATTAAGCAAAAACAACACAACATACAATAGTGATATACCGACAGAGCGAACTATCAAACAGTATCACAAGATAGAGGCGTTAATACCGATTTTCGCCATGCGCCAAGATAGCCTTGTCGTACTGTATGTGCGCAATACCAAGGAACTATAAATGCTGTCGCGAGCACCCTTAGCCATAAGACTTATCTACGTAGAAACCTTTCGATCGCTCATACCGTATCCAATTGTCTAATTTTTTTTTCTTGTTATCATTTTTGTTGTATCCGTGTTATTGTAAAATAATTTAATCAAGTAACTTACTTAGAATTGTCCAAATTTAACGAAATTAAATAAATATGTGCGAATGACATTTCCGATCGACAAATTATTCATGTGACATTCTTGTACCTTTTGAATCTTATTACATAATATTATATAAGTAATATACTACAATAGTCATGGAATGAGCGACGGACATATTGTTTTCTGTTTGATTGGAGTCAAATGGCTGCTATGTCGAGCCACTGACAGAACAAATGGGTTCACTCTGTCCGTTTGCAATTACCACTACTGTGTTAGAGTACTGATTGGTAAATAATGAATCACAGCCGTAAATATAAAATTTTCTTAAATAATTTGTGTACTTATAATACGATTATGGCAACGCAGGGCTTTGACCGAAGAAACTACAGGTAGCCGTCTCGACGTACTAATTTCAGACGTCCGCCGCGCGCCGGCTACTTTGCCCGCGTTAGTATTTGTACGGTCTATTTCACGTGCTGCGTGCGCCCGGTCGCGAGGCAACCTTTGTACGTCGAATGAGATAAAGTGACGCGATAGAAAGAGACCACAACTTTGCGTTTGTTGCGTGTTGTTTCCGGAGGTGTAGCCATGCGCTATTGCGAACTGAATTGCACTTTTTGTGTCAGCGCTATTTCTTTAAATCATCTTGCGGAGTGAGCCTTCTGTAGCGTTAGGTACTATTATGTATTCCGTCACTCAACTGAAAAAACAGCTCCTGGCAACACTGAGGTCCTCTTTGCCTCTATGCTTTTGTCTATTCTCTACGTACTGCTGGTAACCGCCGCCGAGGATACCCAGCAATATAATGAGACCTACCATAGAGTTGGATTTAAATTTCCTGGCGCAGTCGGCGGGATTGTCCAAATTTAAGGTGTATATCTGAAAATTAAGGAAATACAACCTTAAACCTTATACAGGGGGTCTATTCACCTAAAGCTTTCACACAGTGATGTGAAACAAGAAAAAGAAAAAAAATTAACCTTATGTCTATTGGTTTAGAGTGTAAAATTGAATGTATTTGATCATTGGAAATATAATGCTCGACTTTGATGCGCTTACGTCAATTTAATCTGACAATTGTCGACCACGTTGCGTTTTTAACTACATTCAATTTTGCGCTCTATATCAATGACAGTAAAATTATTTTTTCAGTGAATCGCCTACCTGGGGGGCTATTAAAATTGATATGTTTAAAAAGGTGATGACATTTATGTATATGAGCAAGTGATATTGAAATCAAAACATTTGTCATTAAACATCAAACAAATGATAAAAGTTAAACTTTTATTACATTGTCTCAAAACTTTTCGTCTTCTGTGTTGCATGTCATGCAGATGTAAATTGACCCTAGTAATCGTTTAAATTGCCGCTGTGTGTATATAGTCACCTGTGTGCCCGCGTGGATGGCGTACATCGCCAACGCGGCGTAGTAGGGCGCGCTCAGCCCCGCCTCGTGGCCCGCAATGGACAGGCCGCACAGGCTCAGCGCCAGCGCAGCCGCCAGCGCGGGCTTGGTGTGCGCGCCGAACGTGAGCGCCGTGGACTTGATGCCCAGCCGGGCGTCGTCGCGCTTGTCCTGGAACAACGGGATCATATTGTGGGGTAATAATAGCACAGATGTACGCCTAAAACAGTTTTCTGAACTACCCTCACCTGATACGCGAATCATACAGAACCGAGAGGTCAACATACAAAACGACACGCACACGACGGGCTCCGCATGCCCTATGGTAAGATAATGTGGGGTAATAGCACAGATGTACGCCAAAAATCTAAACTTCCCTCACCTGATGCGCGTATCATACAAACCCGAGAGGTCAACATACAAAGCGACACGCACACGAAGGGCTTCGCGTGCCCAACGGTATCATAATGAGGGGTAATAGCACAGATGTACGTCAAAAACAGTTTTCTGAACTTCCCTCACCACACGGCGGGCTCCGCGTGGCCTACGGTATCATGTTGTGGGGTAATAGCAAAGAGGCACGTCAAAAACAGTTATCTGAACTACCCTCACCTGATGCGCGTAAATAGTGTCGTATAGCACGGTCCAGGCCAGCGCGGAGAGGTAGAGCGGCACGCACACGGCGGGCTCCAAGTGCCATACAGTATCATGTTGTGGGGTAATAGCACAGAGGCACGTTAAAAACAGTTATCTGAACTACCCTCACCTGATGCGCGTAAATAGTGTCGTATAGCACGGTCCAGGCCAGCGCGGAGAGGTAGAGCGGCACGCACACGGCGGGCTCAACGTACCATATGGTATCATGTTGTGGGGTAATAGTACAGAGGCACGTTAAAAACAGTTTTCTGAACTACCCTCACCTGATGCGCGTAAATAGTGTCGTATAGCACGGTCCAGGCCAGCGCGGAGAGGTAGAGCGGCACGCACACGGCGGGCTCAGCGTACCATATGGTATCATGTTGTGGGGTAATAGTACAGAGGCACGTTAAAAACAGTTTTCTGAACTTCCCTCACCACACGGCGGGCTCCGCGTGGCCTACGGTATCATGTTGTGGGATAATAGCAAAGAGGCACGTCAAAAACAGTTATCTGAACTACCCTCACCTAATGCGCGTAAATAGTGTCGTATAGCACGGTCCAGGCCAGCGCGGAGAGGTAGAGCGGCACGCACACGGCGGGCTCAGCGTACCATATGGTATCATGTTGTGGGGTAATAGTACAGAGGCACGTTAAAAACAGTTTTCTGAACTTCCCTCACCACACGGCGGGCTCCGCGTGGCCTACGGTATCATGTTGTGGGGTAATAGCAAAGAGGCACATCAAAAACAGTTATCTGAACTACCCTCACCTGATGCGCGTAAATAGTGTCGTATAGCACGGTCCAGGCCAGCGCGGAGAGGTAGAGCGGCACGCACACGGCGGGCTCCAAGTGCCATACAGTATCATGTTGTGGGGTAATAGCACAGAGGCACGTTAAAAACAGTTATCTGAACTACCCTCACCTGATGCGCGTAAATAGTGTCGTATAGCACGGTCCAGGCCAGCGCGGAGAGGTAGAGCGGCACGCACACGGCGGGCTCAACGTACCATATGGTATCATGTTGTGGGGTAATAGTACAGAGGCACGTTAAAAACAGTTTTCTGAACTACCCTCACCTGATGCGCGTAAATAGTGTCGTATAGCACGGTCCAGGCCAGCGCGGAGAGGTAGAGCGGCACGCACACGGCGGGCTCCGCGTGGCCTACGGTATCATGTTGTGGGGTAATAGCGCAGAGGCACGGCAAAAACAGTTATCTGAACTACCCTCACCTGATGCGCGTAAATAGTGTCGTATAGCACGGTCCAGGCCAGCGCGGAGAGGTAGAGCGGCACGCACACGGCAGGCTCCGCGTGGCCCTGCACGGCCGAGTAGCCGAGCAGGGCCCCCCAGTTGAACGTGGCGCCCAGGAACAGTTGCGGGTAGTTGGTGAATCTTTTTGCGAGGGGATATGTTACGACTAGAACTGAAACAAGAGGAATAAAAATTCGCTGGTGATGTTATATACCCCGAGGGTAGGACTCTTCTTGTCTGATGTTGGTCCGGGTAGATACATAGTCCTAGGAAAGAATAGACAGTGTGTCTGGGATCAAACTAGCGATAATTTAAAGGAGTGTTCTATAGCTCATTACAAGCAAAAAAATCCCTTATTAAGGGGGGTGCTCCCCTCATCCCCTCCCCGTGGAAAGCCGTTTCAATTTTGGTTGCGTTTTTTTGGGTATGTGCACACAAAATCAGTAATAACTTGAAAGTCTGTTGCTTTACATGTTCTCAAATAGTCTCATGAATTCGAAAAAAATTGCCCAAAATAATTAAAACTTGAAGTTATCTCTATATATTATATAAAAATGAATTGCTGTTCAGGACTGATTAATTTGTTTTGCTATCATCCGCTTCTTGAAAGGATTCTGTATGGTGCAATATGCAGGAACACCATCCACATGAAACACCACACACAATTTTCTATCACTTTCTTCGACGCACGTTTCGTCCCGACACCGGGACATCCTCAGGAGATGTTGACTTCACAATGCGAAAACGTAGAGAGTTGCTGTTCGTTGGTCTCGCTAAAACTCGAGAACGGCTGAACGGATTTATCTTACCTTGGACTTGAAATGTTGGTGGAGGTCTAGGGAAGGTTTAACAGTTGTCGGAGCTGACTGAACTTACTCATACTGCTGGCACCCAGAGCTACGCTGTAGCAGTTCAGCTGCAGCAGCACTCCCAAGCTGAGGCTCAGTTGAAGAGCTAGGAACCCTATCGCCTGCTTCTCCGTTATGGCTCCGGACACCAACGGCCTGTCTTTAGTTCTCTCTACCTGAAACAGTGTAGGGTAGTTGTATTATAAAATTTCCATGAAAGCTACGATAGTGAATTGCTCCAAATCCAATGACGCTAATTGTATAGTTTGTTTCATAAAGCAACTGTTACTTTAACTTCACCAAGCAATAGGGTATTTTACACCATCTGTGTTGTCAATCTTAACTAGATTGACACCCAATTCCCGTTTTTCATTGATGCTTTGGTGCTTTCTAGTGGTTATAGCCTACCCGGATAAATGGACCAACACAAAAATATATTTTTTTAATTCAGACCACTAGTTTCTGAGATTAGCGCATTTAAATAAACAGCTTTATAATCTTTAATAATCTAATCTATATATATAAAAGAAGAAACTGACTGACTGACTGACTGACTGACTCACTGACATATCAACGCACAGCCCAAACCGCTGGGTCTAGAGACTCCAAATTTGGCACACAGATACCTTGTGAGGTCTAGGGGAGCACTAAGAAAGGATTTTTCAAAATTCACCCTCTAAGGGGGTGAAACGGGGGTCCGAAGTTTGGATTTTATCAAGTTAAAATACGTCTTCACGCCGCAACTACTGTACCGATTTGGCTAAAATTTGGAATGGAGGTATATTATATCTTGCATTACCACATAGGCTACTTTTCATCCCGAAAAAATTCATGGTTCCCGTGGGATTAGTTAAAAACCGAAATTCACGCGGAAAAAAATCTTCATGCCGCAAGTGCACAACCAATTTGGCTGGAATTTGGAATGGAGATAGATTATATCCTGGGTTTATAAATAGGCTACTTTTGATTTCGAAAAAATCCATGGTTTTTTCAGGAAAAAAGAAAAACATATATTCATACGCGAAAAATACTACTTCACGCCGTAATTACTGAACTGATATGGCTGAAATTCGGAATAAAGATAGATTATATCCTGGATTAATATAAAGGCTACTTTTCATATCGGAAAATTTCATGACTTCTACGAGTATGATCATAGTGAAATACAGAAATCCACGCGGGAAAAATATTCATTCACGCCGCAACTTCTGAACCGATTTAGCTCAAATTTGGAATGAAGATAAATTATATCCTGGATTAACACATAAGCTACATTTTATCCCGAAAAAATTCAAGGTTCCCGTGGGATTAGTTAAAACCGAAATTCACGCGCAAAAAATTATTCACGCCGTAACTACTGAATCGATTTGGCTGAAATTTGGAATGGAGATAGTTTATATCCTGTATTAATGCCTAAGCTACTTTTTATCCTGGAAAAATTCATGGTTTCAATGATAGAAGTGAAAAACAGATATCTACGCGGGAAAAATATTCCTTCACGTCTTACTTACTGAACTGATGTGGCTGAAATGCGGAATGAAGTTAGATTTTATCCTGGATTAATACAAAGGCTGCTTTTTATCCCAAAAAAATCCATGGCTACCGCGGGAAAACTTAAAAACAGATATGCACGCGGGAAAAATACTACTACACGCTGTAATTACAGAACGGATTTGACTGAAATTCAAAAATGGGATAAGTTTTATCCTGGATGAATACAAAGGCAAATTTTTATCCCGGGAAATCCATGGTTTCTAAGAAAATAGTTAAATAGCAGATATTCATGCGGGAGAAATACTCCATCGTGCAGTCATTTCTGAACCGATTGGGCTGAAATTTAGAATGGAGATAGATTATATCCTACAATCAACTACTTTTTTCTCGGGAAAATCCATTGTTTTCGTGATAATAGGGAGAAACAGTTATTCATGCGGGGGAAAATTTATTCCTTCACGCTTAACTACTGAAAAATTTTGGTTTAAAGTTAAAATGAAGATAGATTTCATGTAAATTAACACAAAGGGTACTTTTTATTCCGGAAAATGGATGGTTCCCGTAGAATAGTTAAAACTAAAATTTACGCGGGCGAAGCCGCGGGCATCTGCTAGTATATTATATACAATTTTCGTGCCAACTTTTGACATTTGCCGGGTCAGCTAGTATTAAAGTACAGACTATAAAGCTTAGATATATAACATAAAAGCTACCTTAGCATCAATATCTCGATCCCACAGGTCGTTAATAGTGCACCCCGCACCGCGCATCAAACCCGCACCCACTAGGAACAGGGCGGCCATCTCAACACTTGTGCTCAGGGGGACGTTGCCAGGAATTGATGCTAGGGCTATTGACCATGAGCACGGCCAATAAAGTAGATAGACACCTGAAAATAAACAAAATCTTCATTGCACTAATACAGATCGTTTCTATAATAAAATTAAATATGATGATGAAAGGAAAACCTATTTCATGAGGTTATGGGCCAAGGCTAGTTCAAGCAAATAATATCAAATCCTTACAAACATATCAGTGACAAAGACTCTTGGAAGTAAGTATATAATTGTATATTCCTTCCTTATGTAATGTGGCATATTGTTGAAGACAAAATCAATACATATAATAAATCTGTTGTTTGTCTGTTTGTCTGTTTGTCTGTCTGTTTGTACGGGCTAATCTTTGGAACGGCTGGACCGATTCCAATGAAATTTTGTGTGGTGGTAGCCTATGTCCCTGGTCAACATATAGGATACTTTTCATCCCGGTAAAATAAAGAGTTCCCGTGGGATAGTTAAAAAACTGCAATTAATTTAACAGCTTTGTAAACAACAACTAATGAACTTAATTTAGTAAAATTGGTTATGCTGATACCTTATGTTGCCTTTTTAACAAAATATATATATAGTAAAACTTATTACTCCAATCGAGTTCCCGCGGGAAAGAAAACATTACAAAAACAGTTAGCAGGCGTCTTTCAAGTAACGGATTTTAATGAAATTTTATGATCCTACTTTATATATATGCCCGGTCAACATTTAAGATACTTTTCATCCTGAAAAATTTGAGAGCACCCGTGGGATGTTTAAAAAAACCTATAGCTACTTATCTCCGTAGCACAATCAAAACGGGGTCGAAATATCGACAGTTTAAATCGTCCTTTTGATCGTGCAACTTGGTATGACTATACAAGATAACCCGTACGTAGCAGGAACGGGTTGCTACGTACACAGTAGCGCATCAGAATGCTTAATTACAATATCTGGGCGTTGGTATCATCTCAGAATAAGATAAGTTTGGTTAGTATAGATATTACAATCCACGATGACACGCCCCACTCTATCTTACTCCATGCGAATTGAGTAACATAAGCGATTTCGACAGAGTGTATAAGTAGAGGAAGACCAAAGAAGATATAGGTAAATTGTGTAAAAGAAGATAGCACGTTGACAGGAGAGATTGGAAGAAGACTCCTTTACGGGTCCATCGAACCCAAGGACCACTCATTTTGTACGGGAAATCTTGGGAAAATTAAGAAATTCCACGGGAAACATTTTTGTAAAAAAAACGAACTGCACGCGGGCGGAGCCGCGGGCAACAGCTAGTTATAAATAATTGTTTTTGAAATAAAATAAGTGCCAAGTTTCTTTTCCGTACTTGTTGGTGTAATACTGATTTTCGAATGTGGCAGTAGATCTGACATTTCACAAGTGCCCGTAAGTTAAGCCTATTTGATTTGATTTATACTGATTCGACAATGGAAAATTAAGAGGTTATGGGCCAAAACTAGTTCAAAAAAAAATTTCAAGTGTCACTATTCAAGATATCCTGCCTGGTGACTGATGGACAGACAGACAGGCCGCTTAGTCTCAGTAATAGGGTCCCCCTCTTTACCTTTTGGGTACGGAACCCTAAAAAAGTGTTTGCCACCGGCCATAAATGGTTATAGCATGCTTCAGCTACTATTATAACCTCTTAGTGCCAGCTCTTAGTGGTGGCAGCATTTGTGGAGGTGGCCATTTGCGGTGACACTTACCTATTGGTTTGTCCCATCTTGACAACTTTATATATGGTTCTACTCTTTCCTTCCAAAACACTTGCAAGCTTGATTCAACCAGTTTCTTATCCGTCAATTTGTCTACTTTGATTTTGTCTATAACTATTTTGGGAGTTGACGTCTCTATGACAACCTTCTGTCGGTGGTGATCACTTTGTGTCGAATGTGTTCTTGCATTTTTGACATGATTTTCCTCATGTCTTTTTATTTGAAGAGTCTGCATTTGTACATGATAGCCCCGAACATGGCTAATATCTGTTGAGATTGGTTGTACTGGCTGAATTGGATCTTTATGATTATTTTTAATACTGTTCAAATATAATATACTTCTGCGTAGTCTTTGGTTTTTGAGATAGGAGGTTCCGCATGGGCAAGACATAAGTCTTATTGTATTGAATATTAACTTTTTTGTTACATATCTAAAAGCATAGTTGGAATCAATCGTTTTGAAGCCCCTTATGCTTGTATTTAACATTTTTTCTTCCAGATTCTGAAATCAAAACATAAAATATTATTTAAGAGATTACTGAGCACAGTTAGACCTATGAGAAGAGATGTCAGTCGGGTGGGTTTTTTTTTACACTATACAAGCTAATGACTGCGATCTCACCTGATGGTAAGTGATGATGCAGCTGAAGATGTTAACGTACTAACTTGGAAGGGGTAAGTAAAGTCACCCCAACGGTTTCTACACAGCATCGCACCGGAACACTAAATCGCTTGGCAGTACGTCTTTGCTGGTAGGGTGGTAACTAGACGCAGCCGAAGCCTCCCACCAGACAAAAATCTTCATCAAATTATTTAAATCGAAAAGGGTGAATTTGCGAGTTTTAGGTCCCAATGAGAGTGGTAAAAACTGATGGCGCCCATGAAAAATAGCTCCAAGGTCCAATAAGCAATTATAAAGCTTATTACAGGAAAAAATTATACAGCGTTATTATAAATATTAATTTTTTTTGTGTTGTGATTGTATGACATAATGTATAACCTAACAAATTATTATGAAATAATTTATAACTTTACCGTACCTCAGGGTCTTGGCGTAATATAACAAGCACTTATGAACTCTTTGTGGCTATCCTTAAGTAATAAATACACTGCAAAATGCAATAATAACGAGTTTTTTTCCATTGAAAACCCGACAAGGTTATTTTTTATCAATGTCAACCAAATCGTCGAATTGTGATTGCTACGATGCAATTGTGTTTTCTTTATCACAATACATATTAGTGTAAAGTCTCAATGTTGTTATGTCGCGAATCGAGAAGTTTTACGTATTTTTCGTGTTGCATAAAATAAATCAATACCCAAAGGTCAATACTTAAAAATTGAATCAACCGCGTTTTGACACATTTGAAATTAGTCAATGGTCATCAGTGTGGCAACAAAATTGGCAAATCTACCAACTTGATTCCAGTGTAAACTGCGTATAGTCACGCTCACAGGTCACGCTCACGAAATGAAAAGGTTCGTCATTTTAGTGTTGATAGAATTGCTTGCACTAGAACTGCAAGAGTCCATTATGTCAACATACTAAAACAATCGACTAGTGCAAATATTTCGACATTTTGCCCAATAAATCTAAAACTATCGGGCATAAAAAAAAACAAAATATTTTAAAATTTAAAATAATTACAATTTAATATTTACAAAATATATACACCGTCCAACTGATCATTTATGGGCATAGTGCCCAAGACGCTAGCGCTATTACCTCTATTATTAGTGCAAACGAATCTATTTGAAAATTGACGAACCTTTTCGTCCCCTGACTGCACAAGGACAATTTTGTACAAGCAGTGATAGTCTACTGGTTTTGACGTCGAAATATCTCCGTTCTATCGACACAAGATAAAATTGCCATCTTAGTAGGTACAGTCCGTCTAAAAAGAGTAGAAATTAATAAAAATGGAACTAAAGTTATATTTAATGCTGGCAACTCAACATTTGTTTACAATACTTAGGTTCTATAGTCTGTGGATCGGTTGCACGAAAAGAAAACATCAGTTTTTTAGAAAGTTTGTTGTTTTTACAAAAAAGAGAACGAACACCATTATTACTACGAACCGGACAATACGCAGCGGAACGCGAAAAGTTATTTATACTTTGGTATTTGCGATGTCTTGCCGATTAACAAGCTGGCACAAATGTATACGGCTTTTCCGATGTTTGCAAGAGAGTTGCTGAAATGAGAGGTATGTTGAGTGTATTTTGCTTATAACTAATACAAAAGTGAAGTAATTTTTGTGATTGTTGCTTGAGAAATTCATTATTTTCCTTTTTATGCAAATTTCTTAGTATTTTGAGGTTATTTAATTGTTATGATTTTTTTCATAGAATTTGTAGCGCGATCAGATTGATTTGATAGTTTAAGCAAAACGTTTTTTTATTATCATCATATCCAATCCAGTTACTTGTTTTTATTCATATTTATTTTGAAAACCGGACAAGAGCGAGTCGCACTCGCTCGCTGAGGGTTCACTACAAATTTTTAATTTACAGCTACAATGTACATAATATTATACCTAGTTCAAGAATCGAGTCTTGTAAGATCTTTTGACAAAGAATATAATTATTACGTATTCGTTGATTTATTTGAATGATGATGATGATTTAATGACATAAATTTTAAATTTTTCAAGTTTGAATGTTTGTTACCGATTGAAGTTCAAAAACTTGTTAATGTAGTGAAATTATTTTTATTTCAGGAAAATCTGAAAGTACGATTAGAAGATTAGCAGAAGAAGGGTCCAAAAATAATGCTGTGTTTTCTACGCCCGGCAAAAACCTCAATGGATGTCCTAAAAAACCAATAGGCTGACTTCAACATTGCTGTATTAGATTTAATGATAAGCTGCCACTCAATGTATGCGACATTTTGGTCAGCCAAAACTCATAAATAAGCAAAATAAAACTGAAATGAAAATAACCCATAAGAGTAACACATTGTTCTAAATTACTAGTGACCACTAATAATAATGATCGGCTGAGTGTTTTGCAGGCAGACAGTTCAGGGCGCGTTAGAACCCTTGTAAATGTAGTTTTTAAGTCGTAAAATAGTTATCACTTAGTTATCTTACTATTAATAAGAACATGTATGAAATAAATCATTTGATCCTGTGATTCCTGTCTCAGTCTGAAAGGACGACTGTGAATGTAAATATGTAATGTTTAGTGAAATGTTTAAAAATATATATATGAGATTGTGTGATTTTTGTGTTTTTTTTTTCTGCAATAAAGTTTATAACAATACACTGAATTTTTTTTATGTTATTCTGTTGTAAATAGAAAACTTTTCAAACATAAGAATACGTACAAAGTGTTCAAGGTTATTTGTTTGATTGTTACTTCTAATCGCCTCAACCGATTGATTGGTATAATATGTGTATACGTGTGACGGTTGGTAGGTACAAGTAATAATTCTCTGGTTCCACAAAAACAAATATATATATATATATATTTTAACTTTTTAAAAAGAGAAGTGATTATACACCTTCACCTATAATTAAAAAGAATATTTTCAAAATAATTATATTCAAGATTATAGGTTATTCCATTCATAAAAAGCACAATATACATCAAGTATCAAGCCGGTTTTCGTCGCAGTATATGGAGTTGTCAAGTGTTACCATATAAGCGACACTAGCGCCCTCAGTTATTTTCTACTCTTTATAGATGGACTGTAAGTAACTAATTAAGTCGTACAAGAATAAGTAAATGGACACAAAATCATGAGTAATGAGTTTTCTTGTTTTATTTCAAAGCGATTGTAAGCGTTCTTGAAATCTGCCGCATTCTGCCACTTTCTTAAATCGTCAGCTTATTTTGCCAGAGTTAAAATTTATGATCCAAATCTGCCCAAATGACAGAAATCTTCCACAAACGGTAACACTGATAGTCATTGACGTTTTGACTCACATCATTTGACCATAGAGTAGGTAGGTACCTAACTCTTCAGCTCTTCATTATCCACATTCATCTTTGGTCTCTGTCATGTCTTCGTCGTTGTTATTGTGTGGTTATTGTTTGATGTGGTTTGATCAATGACGAAATACGCTACGCTAAGAGGACGGGAACTATGTGACGTATGTTGAAACCAAAAATTTCTCTAATATGGCGTCGCGCGTCATACATTTCGGTACCGTTGACAGCACATACCGCTGTTGGTCGCATACATTAGCACCATTTTACAGATTTGACAACTTAAAAATCCGGCTTCAGGGCGGAGCCTAAAAATATATGCGTGACATCACTCAGGGCTCTCCTTAATGTTACATCCATGGGTTTGTTCGGCTAGGGTAAAAATCTTGGACAAATAAATCACACGTATGAATTATTGTGATATTTCATCCAAGGACGATCCAAGGTAAAATTAATGTTCTGTGGGTTTGACTACAAATATACCTAATCTAAGGGTTGATGTTTGAAATTTGTTCTGAATTCTGTAATTGTCTCTGGTTTCTTTGATTGTGAATTGTGATCAGTGATCAGTGATCATTATAGTGGTCTGTAATCACAGACCACGAAACTAGTTGTGATTTGTGGTTGGTCTTTCGGTTCCTGGTCTGTGGTGGTTGGATTTGGATTTGGTTGGATTGTAGGCATAAAACTATGCAATTTCTTTTAACTATGAATTAATTAATACCGTTGTATTTTCACCATATTCTATTTACGTCTACAGTGCTATATACTGTAAAGTAATCATCGTAAGTTATGTTCCGTTCCGCCCGGGACGTAGTGAATATCCCGAAGCCAGAGAACACCAACAGCGCCGAGAGTAATGGACCGGATTTGTATGGATGTGACCTGTGCACGGACGGGGGCTGGGTCAGCGAGACGGAGGTGGAGCTGCACAAAACCAAGGAGCACTACTCTAGAGCCTTCTTGAAATCCTTGTGGCAACGGGGCGACTACTGTTGTGTGAGTACTTAATGCAATAGCATTATAAACAGGACTGATTAACTTGTTTTGCTACTATCCGCTACTTGAAAGGATTCTGTATGGTGCAAAATGCAGGAACACCATCCACATGAAACACTACACACAATTTTCTATCACTTTCTTCGACGCACGTTTCGTCCCGACACCGGGACATCCTCAGGAGATGTTGACTTCACAATGCCAAATCCATAGAGTAGTATGGTATATAGGGGTATAGAGTTATCACTCTAGAAAAATTGTGGAAGTATGGAAACTAGCGCTCCAAGCGAATTGTGGCCGAACTAATTTTCTCGAATATATAACTATAACCTATTCGCTATAGGTATATATAGCTCCTTAGGTACCAATACATTTTTATTTTTTATTTTTGAGGTTAAACAATTTAACACAAGTTTTACCTCTTTCAGAATAAAGTAATATACAATGTGAAATATTTAATTTTAGTAACTGAAAAGGAGTAAAACTTGTGCTAAAGTGAAAATAACAAACTACATTCAATTTCTTCTTTTATTTATTTTATGTACACAATTCAGAACAAAATCGACTCACACCACTTAAGTCTTATATAAGATTCGCATTTTTATACCAACTATATAAAAATAAATCACTCATTACACTATTGACTATATACACAGAAACACTTGTAGGTAATCAAGAATAAGCCAGGAAATTAGTTTTGTTATTACGCCTAAAAAAAAACAACAATAAACAAGACGCGAAACTTCTGTCAGTTGTCACTTGTCACCTTGTCACTTATCAATATGACAATTTCATGACATTGACAACTGACATATGACAGTGTGGCGAAATTTTATCTCATTAAATCACTGAAATATCAGTATTTTTATAAAACGGGAGAAAAAAATCTAAACAAATAAAGTAAATAAATAATTACTTTTTAAAATTTTCTGATTACAACCTTGTCTATAAATCTCTATATTTAAGTCCTTTTTTAAATGAAAAAACTGCGTCAAAGGGAACGTATTGTAGTTCAACATAAAAGGGCTGCCAGTGTAAAAAAAACATTAGGGTTGCTACTGCGAAATTGTTAACGCCATCTATTAATTAGTGGCCGAATTATAACAGATACGTGTTCCATCAATTTATTCTAAATGAAAACACCGTGGCCAAATCGTAGAGTGACTGTCGTGTCAGCGACGCGTTCTTATATACCCTTTCTACTGACTCACACTAACGTTCGCCCCACCCACTTCGGCTGAATTCGTACCCCCTGAAAACAAACGAAGCAGTGGCGAAGTTGATACGTTACGTAGCATTATAAACGGTAAGGGATTTGAAATCGGTCGCCTTGAATATTTATTATATCTTTAATCCTAAAAGAAAAGGGCCTTGCAGGCCCCGCCATCCTTCTGAGTGGTTATTTTCGTTCAGCTCTTCGTCACCTAAATTATCCGAGTTGGGGTGCCCTCAAGTTCCAATCTCGCTTTGTTCGTTTTTGTATTCTAAGTTATTTATGACAATAGACTTTAGCAAACAGGTATAAGGCCCTCAGCCTTGTGATAGCTTGATGTTGACTCTTTAGTGTTCACTCTTTTTCTTTAACCCTCTTAAAAGCTCGGCTCGAATGCTCGAATGAAAGCGCCTTGATTCAAAGCCTCATCCTTATAAACATCTGTATTTTTCACATGAGCCTAGGTTTATTTTCAAATTCTCTTAGGCTTATTTGACCAGCACTTATGAATGGTCACATTCTTCATCGAAACCTTAACCCCTTTTTGTGTCCCACTGCTGGGCTCAGGTCTCCTCTCAAACTGAGAGGGGTTTGGCCATATCCCACCATGCTGGCCACGTTGGGTTGGAAGGCTTCACACACCTTCGAGAACATTTTTGTGAACTCTTCGGCTCATTTGACAAATGACAAGCACTTATGAATAGTCACATACTTCATCGAAACCTTAACCCCTTTTTATGTCCCACTGCTGGGCACGGGTCTCCTCTCAGACTGAGAGGGGTTTGGCCGTAGCCCACCACGCTGGCCAAGTGCGGGTTGGAAGGCTTCACACACCTTCGAGAACATTTTTGTGAACTCTCAGGCATGCAAGTTTCTTCGCGATGTTTTCCTTGACTGTTAAGCAAGTGATATTTAGTTTCCTAAAAACACATATACCTAGCTCAGAAAAGTCAAAGGTGCGTGCCCAGGATTCAAACCCGCGACCTCCTTATGAGAGGCAGAGTTCAGAACCACTGAGCTATCACATACTTATAATAGGTATAGTAAATAGTGTTATCTATTTAACAACTTAAATAAGTTTACGAGGGTTCCAATGTGCCCTGATCTGAGAAGAACCGCACAACAAACACTGTTGGGTTTTTCTGGTTGTTATCACTATTTCACAAAATAAAATCCTCTAGACAGATCCTTTTTAACCGACTTCAAAAAAAGGAGGAGGTTCTCAATTCGTCGGAATCTTTTTTTTTTTTTTTTTTTTTTTCTATGTATGTTCACCGATTACTCGAAGACGCGTGGACCGATTTGAAAAATTCTTTTTTTGTTTAAGAGGGTTTTGTTTCCAGATGGTCCCATTTTAATCAGGTCAGGATCTGATGATGGAATCCTGGAGAAATCGAGGGAACTCTTCAAATTTTATATGGACACATGAAATTATTTGAGTATTATTAGAAAGAGTAATATTTTCCAAGTTGTTCTATGGTCATCAGGTCAGGATCTGATCATGGGATCTTGGTGAAATCGAGGGAACTCTTCAAATTTTGGTAGTATACGTAAAGCGAGTTGGGTATTTTTTATAGTTACTGGTGCATATGCTAGCAGATACGGATTTGATGACTAAAGTCATCAAGTCAGGGTCTGATGATGGGATCTTGGTGAAATCGAGGGAACTCTTCAAATTTCGCTAGTATACTTGAAGCGAGTTGGGTATTTTTTATAGTTACTGGTGCATTTGCTAGCAGATACTGATTTGATAACTAAAGTCATCAAGTCAGGGTCTGATGATGGGATCTTGGTGATTTTGAGGTATCTCTTTAGATTTTATGAACACACCTCAAGCAATCTGGATATTTTTACAACGCCTTGTGCATTTTATTGTTTTCCACTAAAAAGTATAAAATAAAAATGGGAAATGCTTTCCAAAAAACCAACTTCAAATGCCACTACAAAGAGTGAAATAATTTTTATTTAAATTTTAGGTACCTACACCAATTCGAAGTCGGGCGATTGTCTATGACTTCGTCATTTCTTCGCACATAAAGTACCTAAGTAAGAAGGACTATTAGGGATTGTATGAAACATTGCCCGACTTCGAATTGGTGTAGGTACCTAAAATTTAAATAAAAATTATTTCACTCTTTGTAGTGGCATTTGAAGTTGGTTTTTTGGAAAGCATTTCCTTTACTTACCCCTTATAAGTTAGTACGCTAAGATCTTCAGCTGCATTGATTCATCACTTACTATCAGGTGAGATTGTAGTCAACTACTAGCTTGTATAGCGTAAAATAATATGAAACCACAGTAACAGTGAAACTTGTGGCTTTGGCTGCTCTGACGAGCGCCTTTCACTGTATCCCTACTCCGCGGCCGACCGTCACGCGACATGCAACACATAGACAAAGTTTGAATAGAGTAGAATACAAACATTCTTTATTTCATATAGGCCTGGCATACAAAGGCTCTTATGACACGTCGTTTTGTTTCACATGGTCACTTTAATGGTGATAACCATTCACGACTTAAAACTAAGTGTACGAAGGTTCACAAACGCACCTTGCCGCTGAGAAGAAGCCCACAACAAACTCAGCGGGGTATTCTTTTTTTATGTTAACACCATGTCATGTTTGAGGCTATGTAATAAAAGTTTCACTTTAAAAATTCACTTGTTCCAGATATGCGTAAAGAAATGCGGCAGCAAAGACGCGGTGCTGAGGCACATAAAGAAGGAGCATCTGCTCAGCTCGGAGCAGAGCCTGCGCGTGGAGCGAGAGATCTTCGTGTGCGACCACTGCACGGCCGTGTTCTTCAACCAGAAGAACCTCATGATACATCTGCGCTACTCCCACAAGCCCCACCGCAGAAATGCTACTGTTATGTACGTGACTGATACACTTTTTAGGGTTCCATACCCATAAGGTAAAAAAGGTACCCTATTACGGAGACTTCGCTGACTGTCTGACCCTCCAATTTTTTGTTTTACTCCTACGCGGCAATCTATGCGGAGCGGGTGCAGCAGAATCCGCAACCGGAGCACCGCAGCCGGCAAACACACAAACATACCAAAATGGTAAAAATGGAACCCTTATGGTGAGACTTTCTCCGTCCGTCCATCTGTCACACTCGATTATTTCAGTAACTATTAAAGCTATCGACCTGAAATTCGGAATAGTTGTAGGTAATTGCGGCGCGACGTTATTGCAATCATAAAAAATTGAAAATCTTTTTTATTTTTATTTAAAAAGGGGGGAAAACCGGGTCATCAAAATTTCAAAATGAGATATCAATATTCAGTAGGGTATCATATGAAAGGGCGTTACTTGTGTATTCTAAAACCGATTTTTATTCATTTTTATGCCTGATAGTTTTCGATTTATTGGGCAAACTGTCGAAAAAAATACGGTTCCCCCCTCCTTATCTCGGAAGTTTACCAATTGAAAAATCTGAAATAGTTATGATCAATAGAAGTAAATGTATATTTTACAAGGAAAATAAAATCAACCCTCTAACTATTCTATTTTTGATAATAATAATAATAAACTGGCAAAAACATGTTTGCGGTTTGCCTACAAAAGTACACCTAAGTACATGTAAATTAAACTCGTAAATTCATGAACAAAAGTGATTCTTTTAATGTTTTATTTCTTTTATGGTATGGAACCCTCGGTGCGCGAGTCTGACTCGCACTTGGCCGGCTTTTTTTGCAGATGTACTAAACATTCGGAATTGTCATTTCTACTCGAACCCGCGCCTTTGGCTTGGGTCAACAAACCAAAACTCATAAAGAAATGACAAACTTTCTGCACTCATTTCAAAATATACTATTTCTTTGTTCCAGGTGCATGTTGTGTGCAAGGAATATCAAAACGAGGAACATCCCAGCACACTTTTACATGCATCAAATACAAAGCGTCTCTACGTGCAGGTATCAACTAAATCTTAAGGCATATTTAATTACCTATAGCTAAAAGAAAAAGGTTGCCTGGCAGCGATCGCTTGCAGCGATAAGGCTGCCCTTGCATACCATCACTATTATCTTTTTTTGCTCGCTGTACCTTTTTAGGGTTCCATACCAAAATGGTAAAAATGGAACCCTTATGGTGAGACTTTCTCCGTCCGTCCGTCCGTCCGTCCGTCCGTCCGTCTGTCACACTCGATTATTTCAGTAACTATTTAAGCTATCAACTTGAAATTTAGAATAGTTATAAGAAATAGTGACGCGACGTCATAACAATCGTAAAAATTTGAAAATTGTTTTTATTTTAATTTAAAAAGGGGGAAAACCGGGTCGATAAAATTTCAAAATGAGATAACAATATTGAGTGGGGTATCATATGAAAGGACGTTACTTGTGTATTCTAAAAATAATTTTTATTTATTTTTATGCCTGATAGTTTTTGATTTATTGGGCAAACTGTCGTAAAAAATACCGTTCCCCCCGCTTATTTTGCTTGGTGTATCTTTTTTTTTGTGTAATTGTGTTTGGATGCAATAAAGTGTATCTTTTTCTTCTTAAGGCTATCGTCTAGCAGGCCATGTTCTCTTATCACGTTTTCCACCAAGTTACGGGTAGGCGTCTCGACGCACATGATTTCAGAAGGCCGCCGCGCGCCGGATACGTTGCACGCGTTAGTTCTTGTACAGTTTATTTAACGTGCTGCGCCCGGTAACGAGGCAGCCTTAGTACGTCGAAAGAGATACAGTTACGCGATAGAAAGAGACCATAACTTTAGATGCATAGTGGGGCGGAGCCAGGCACTATTGCGAACTGAATTGCACTTTTTGTGTCAGCGCTAGAGTCGCTATTTCTTTAAATCATCTTGCGGAGTGAGTCTTCTGTACTGTTAGGTACTATTATGTATTCTGTGCGTCTAGTGACTTCGCGCGACTCGAAAAGGAGTTTTCCAATGAGGAAATAAACTACGCTAAGAGGACGGGAAAGATGTGTCGTATGTTGAAGCCAAAAATTTCTCAAATTTGGCGGTCGCGCTTCATAGATTTCGGTACCGCTGACAGCACATACCGCTGTCGATTGCATACATTAGCGCCATTTTACAGTTTTGACAAATTAAAAACCCGGCTTCAGGGCGGAGCCTAAAAATGCATACCTACGTGACGTCAGTAAGTGCTGATCCTTTCAAATCAAATCAAAATATCTTTATTTCACAAAGGCCCAACATACAGGCTCTTGCGAACGTCGGTATGACATTTCTTGCATAATAATGGTGATAACTACAAGTCGACTTAAAACTAAGTTTACGAGGGTTCCAATTAATATGTTTAATCATTGGTGTTTTCACGGAATACAATAATGTACCTAACGGTTGGGAAGGTTCACTCCACAAGATGATTTAAAGAAATAGCGACCCTAACGCTGACACAAAAAAGTGCAATTCAGTTCGCAATAGCGGCTGGCTCCGCCTCCGCTATGCACCTAAAGCTGTGCTCTCTTTCTATCGCATAACTTTATCTCTTTCGACGTGCTAAACCTGCCTCGTAATCGGACGCACGCAGCTCGTGAAATAGACCGTACAAGAACTAACGCGTGCAATCTAGCCGGCGCGCGGCATCCATCTAGAATCGGTCCGTCGTAAGGGCTACCTGTAGCTTTCTTGATCACTTGAAAAATGAGCTGGGCCTGGTGTTTTTTTTTAAACCGATATCCTGTATAGAGAGAGTTGCAGGTTCGAGTTTGGCCATTGATTTATAAACTAAGGATTGTGGGTCAGCGCTAAAAAGTGTCCGAACCGAATGACATACAAACGCGAAAAGACATACAATCGCACTTCAGTCTCGTGTTCGAAAATTAGGCTGTATAGTAATGGTTTAAGACATAAATTACAATGTTTTAGTTTGTTTATAAAATACTCATGTACCCTCGTTTATAAAGGTTTTCTTGGTACACTTTTTTCGTGAATTTTGTATTATATCCGTCGTCCATAGATTAATAAGCCTATGAGTTTGGCCTATATTTTTGTTCTTGAAATATGGCTTTGGGTCATAACTCTTTAAACTGGACATTTAAAATTTTGTTTTAAAAAATATTTTTCAACAGACTACAAAAAAGTAGGAGGTTCTCAATTCGACTGTATGTTTTTAGGGTTCCATACCAAAATGGTAAAAATGGAACCCTTATAGTGAACTTTCTCCGTCTGTCCGTCCGTCCTTCCGTCCGTCCGTCTGTCACACTCGATTATTTCAGTAACTATTAAAGCTATCGACCTGAAATTTGGAATAGTTGTAGGTAATTGCGGCGCGCCGCCATTACAATCGTAAAAAATTGAAAATCTAAACTCGCCGGCATATTTAGCGGAACATAAAAAAAAGGTCCATAATTAAAAAAATATGGTTTTATTTTAAAATCTACTTACTACACTTCTTTTGTTATTTAAAGTTTCATTTGTTTTTACTTAAAATGAGATCACATTAAGACGAATGGTAAAGCAAAATGCGTTTTTAGACGTCTTTTAGGCGATGTTTTTCAGCTAAATTACAGATTAGAGAACTACAGCAATTTTGTGTTATTATAAAGCGTATCTTGAAGTATCTTGTTGTGTTCGATATTTTTGGTGATCTTTACTCACTAATCAGAAAATACAATTTAGAAAGTGCTATGACTTGCGTAAGATGAATATCTTAAGATGGATTTTTTTTTCGTTTGGCTAATCCGTTTATCATGAATCTTTGCATACATGTTTCTTTATTTTGTATCTTGTTATCCAAGTTCCATTTGTGACAAACAGTATTGCAAAATAGAAGTTATATCATAAAAGCTCTTTGGTGCCTACTGTAAATCAAACTCCACTAATAAAGTATTTGCTCACAAAATTAATCAGGCGTTTAGTTACGGATGCAACGTTGCCAGTTCGGCGCAACTCATGCCGCGTTGCAGTTCCGCGCACAGGCATTTTGGCAGTGCGCGCGTGTGTTATGATTTGACATCACAGAGTATTTTTTGTACATTTTGACATTTTGGTACCGTTGTACTGTGTACATGTCGATTGTTGTGTGACTAGGGTTCGATTTCGAAAAAAAGTGAAAAATATATTATTTCTTCTTTTGGTGAGCTGTGCAAATGTGAAATAAGGTGAAAACTAAAAATTTTATGTAAATAAAGAAATATTGTGTTCATGATTTTACGAGTTAAATTTACATATAAGTACTTTTGTTGGCAAACCGCAAACCTAACTTTGTTTTCGGCGGATTATTGTTATTAGCAAAAAAAGTATAATAGTTAGATGTTGAATTTATTTTTCCTGTAAAATATACGTTAACTTCTATTGATCATATTTATTTCAGATTTTTCGAATGCTAAACTTCGGAGATAAGGGGGGGGAACGGTATTTTTTTCGACAGTTTGCCCAATAAATCAAAAACTATCAGGCATAAAAATAAATAAAAATTGGTTTTAGGATATACAAGTAACGCCCTTTCATATGATACCCCACTCAATATTGTTATCTCATTTTGAAATTTCGGCGACCCGGTTTTCCCCCCTTTTTAAAGAAAAATAAAAACAATTTTCAAATTTTTACGATTGCTATAACGTCGCGTCACTATTATCTATTACTATTCTAAATTTCAGATCGATAGCTTGAATAGTTACTGAAATAATCGAGTGTGACAGACGGACGGACGGACGGACGGACGGAGAAAGTCTCACCATAAGGGTTCCATTTTTACCAAATTGGTATGGAACCCTAAAAACGAACATGTCAAGAAATCTAATTGCCTTACCCCGACACCACGCAGGCTTGTTTGTCCTACCCCTAGAGTGTTTTTTTTTAAACCGGAGGCGCGGAGGGAGTACATCCCCCGGGCGAGCCGGAGCGGCCGAGGCTGGTCGCCGAAGGCGACCAGCACGCCGGGGCTGCGGAGATGAGTGTGGGTCATGGGTGCCTGTGCTTTGCTACGCAAGGGCGAAGAGGCTGCACTTCCCGCAGCGCCGGAGACGTCACAATTCCGAATTGGTCCCTATTTTAGAGCTATCTGTCAAAGTAATTATTTAAGTTATCATAATTAACCTCAAAATTTTTGAACTTTAAATATTTATTTCTCGAAAACTATTAAGATTCTACGGGTTTGGCTTGGGGGGATAGACCCCCCCACTCCACCCTCCCCTTTACCTCCCTCCCACCCCCCTCCGCTACGGGTCACCAACTAAAGACCACCCTGTTTTTTAATCAAAGTTTTGTAATATTTGCTTTTTTGTATAAATATAACCTAGCTAGATATATTTATCGCCCCCGAAACCACCCCCAGTCCAAATTTCATGAAATCGTTTCAGCCGTATTCAAGATACATATAATACGGGACATACATGTTATAGGGGTTAAACGGGGATAAAATAAAAATAAGGTAGGTATTCTATGTATATTTATTTACAATTCGAAAAAAAATGTAGGTATTCTCTTCGTTATTACTCTGTCTGCCCAACTCGAATAAATCGCTAAATGCGCCATCTAGCGGTAAGACAACCGAATGCAGTTGCACGCTACATTGAACTACTAATCATAAATAGATGGCGGTAGCTCCGCGTCCAAATGCCCAAGGTCATTTGCTTGACCATTCGTCTTAAGAACAGATTTTGCGAGTAAAGGGTATTTGTGAAAAATGGTACATTTTTGAACTTTTCATGTAACCTGGAAAAGTGAAATTTAATATTAAAATTACAATTAATTAAATTAGAAAAATGGTGATTAATATCGCGTATTTCCTCCACGTGCTCTTATTAAAGTTTCTACCCGTCTAGGCATACTGAGAAAGATGTTATCGATGGTCTCCTGGGATAGTCTCCGCCATTCCTCAACTACGGCGATTCGCAGTTCCCCACGTTGGCAGGAGCTGGAATTCTGGACTTAACTTTTCTTTTCAGCAAGTCCCAAACGTGCTCTATTGGGTTCATATCCGGTGATCTCGCCGGCCACTCCATAACAGTGATATTCATATCATTAAGATAAGCTTGAGTTACCCGAGCGGTATGCGGCAGAGCATTATCCTGCATAAAAACAAAATCGTCACCGATATATGGGGCAAACGGTACGACATTTTCTTCTAAAACTTCTCTGATATAGCGGTCTGCAGTCAGACTCCCTCTGTCAATCACTACCAAGTCTGTGCGAGCTCCCAAACAAATGCCCGCCCAAACCATTATTGATCCACCACCGTATGCAACTGTAGTTTCAAAATTTGTCTGAATGTATCGTTCTCCTTTGCGTCTGTATATTCTTTGCCTGCCGTCAATTTGATTTAAGAGAATTCTGCACTCATCACTAAACAATACCTTACTCCATTGGTCCGCGTTCCAAAGTCGATGTTCCTGAGCAAAAGTTAACCTGTTTCTACGATGATTTACCTCGAGCCTTGGAGCCTTGGCGGGCACAAATGAAGCCAAACCAGCTTCTTCGAGCCTTCTTAGTACCATACGCTCACTTACGGTTACACCCCGCACTGCTTCTAACTCATGTCGGGCTTGGACGGCCGTCAAACGGGGGTTCCTACGTACACGAAGCCGAATGAAACGATCATCCCTACTCGAAGTGCGTCTTTTTCTGCCTTGTCCTGCTCTTCTCACATAAGTACCGGTCTCCCTGAACCGTTGGATACTGCGATGGATCGTTGAAACTGGTCGACGAAGATCTCTGGATATCACTCTGTAGGTTTGACCATTTCTTCGCATTTTGAGTGCCCTGGCAATCTCCGTTGGGGCTAAGTCAGGCATAATTCAGTCATCAACTCCAGAAAGATACGCGATTAAAAAAAACTAACAAAAAACAGTATTTCAATGAAATTTTAAATCAAACTCAGAAGGAAGAAATACTCGAAGTTCGCTCCAGATAAGGTGTATTTGAATAAAATTAAAACAATTGCATAAAATGTGATGTTCAGTTGTTTTCTTAATTTGAAAATATTTCTTTTTAAATTAAATAACGTATAAACCAGCCAGAAACTTTATATGATACTGATATCAAACCTTTTTTTTATGTTCCGCTAAATATGCCGGCGAGTTTATTTTATTTTTATTTAAAAAGAGGGGAAAACCGGGTCGTCAAAATTTCAAATTGAGATAACAATATTGAGTGGGGTATCATATGAAAGGGCGTGACTTGTATATTCTAAAACCAATTTTTATTTATTTTTATGCCTAATAGTTTTTGAGTAATTGAGCAACGAAAAAAATACCGTTCCCCCCCCTCCTTATCTCCGAAGTTTACCAATCAAAAAATCTGAAATAATTATGATCAATAGGAATAAACGTATATTTTACAGGAAAAATAAAATCAACTCTCTAACTATTATACTTTTTTTTATAATAACAATAAACCACCAAAAACAAAGTCACGTTTGCGGTTTGCCAACAAAAGTACCTACATGTAAATTATACTCGTAAATTTATGAACAAAAGTGATTCTTTGAATGTTTTACTTTTATGGTATGGAACCCTCGGTGCGCGAGTCCGACTCGCACTTGACCGGTTTTTTTTTATTTTATTTTGTTCTCAGGATATGTTTGGAGAAGTTCAGAAACACGCGCGTTCTGGAGAAGCACATACGGAGGCATCCCCTGTTCTTGAAATGCACCATGTGTCAGTTCGAGACTGACAGGAGCGACTCGTTCCACGACCACGTACTGAACACGCACAAGACCTTGAGCAAGAATGTCAGTTTAATGACGAGTGAAATAAACAACCGTGAGAGTTTAATGACGAGTGAAACAAACAACCGTGGGAGTTTAATCAAGAATGAACCCAAGAGTGACAGTAAGGAAGTTACAGGTGATTTTTTTTTATTGTAGCCGTTTGACGACCTCCCTGGCGCAGGGGACGCGGTCGGATACGAGTGGGAGGTCGCGGGTTCGATTCCCGCCACGGGCCACTTTGGATTTTTATAATTTCTGAATTGGCTCAGTTCTGTTCTGGTGGGAGGCTTTAGCCGTGGCTAGTTACCACCCTACCAGCAAAGACGCACCGCCAAGTGTTTTAGTGTTCCGGTGCGGTGCTGTGTAGAAACCGTTGGGGTGACTTTACTGACCCCTTCCAAGTTAGTACGTTAACATCTTCGGCTGTATCATCACTTACCATCAAGTGAGATTGCAGTCAAGTACTAAGTTGTAGTGTAAAAAATAAAAACAAAAAAAATATATATTAAGCGTTAGTACTTGACTGCGATATCTCCTGATAATAAGGTAAGATGCAGCCGAATATTTTGTTTGTTTGTTTAGTCCGTGGCGGGAATTGAACGCGTGACCTCCCACTCGAATCTGAGCATTGATTAATATAATCGATATCATAAAACGTATTTTTTCCATTATGACAGATGGCGATTACGAAGTATACTGCGACGAAAACGATGACAGCGGCATGTATACTGTCATACAGATCTGTGACGACGAAGAAGTGACGGAAAACACCACAGACAGCCAAAATCTGATAACCGTCAACGATTTAATATCTGACGTCATTAAAGACGAAGTAATCGACCCGGATTTGATGACGGCGGTCGTGAAACAAGAACCGTCGACGGGAGACGAAGTGAATTTTATTTCACCAGTCATTAAACCTCCATGGTTAATGACGGGTGAAATAAAAAAAGAAAACGAGTGCATTTTAATGACGGATGAAACAAAAGCCGATAATGACATCACGGAAGATATAATTATGGATGATGTGAAAGACGGAGCAAATATACAGGAATCATTGATTACGAAAGACGTTAATACAACTGAGTCTGATTTTCGGAGTTTTTTCATACCGAAGAGATCTGTTTTTGTGAAACTCCAAAAAGTAGCCGGCATTAAGGGGTTAATACTAACAAACGATGTACATATATGTGTGTTGTGTAGAGAGATATGTGTTGGTTCAGAAGAAATGAGGGTGCATATATACGAACACACATTTACAGTGAAGACAGAGAAGAAATATGAGTATGAATGCTCTTGCGGAGAAGGATTTCATTCCAAACTTCTTTTAAGACACCACACGTTCAAAACTAAGCATGTTGTGGGTGAGTTTCTTTTTTAATGAAAAATCTTAATAATAATAAAAATTGGGGTCCGTACTATTAAGACCAATTCTCAAAGTGAACACCTCCACAAGTTAGTCACAGACATGATAAAAGTGGAGAAAGTGTGTCTATTACTTACTGTGCAACTGAGTTCAAGCTTCACCATGCTTTCGTATTTTGTTTTTGTTTTTTACTTAACTTTTTTTTATTTAATATATTTTATTATATTTTTAAAGTGATTATTTAGTGAAATACTCTGTGAACATTTCAAGCGTCTACCTTTTACCGTTCTAAATATGGAGGAAAAACAAGCCAAAAAATGACGTTTGTTGTATGGAAGCCCTCTTAAATATTTATTTTATTCTAATTTTCAGTATCTTTTATACCTTTAAACGAGCAATTCTTGTATATACATATTTCTATATAATCTGGATCTCGGCAACGGCTCCAACGATTTTCATGAAATTTAGTAAACAGGGAGTTTTGGGGGCGATAAATCGATCTAGCTAGGATTCATTTTTAGAAAATGTCGAATTTACCAAAAAAAATAAAAATATGACTACTGCTGCCATCTATTGGCCACCGAGCGAAGCTCGGTCACCCAGATATAAAAGCCTTATTATTTATTTATTTAATTTGTTTCCTTTTTGTATTTCAGATGCAAAATAAGATGATCCTTGAAATCAGTAAAATTGAAGACACTATTACAGCGAATGCGTTAACAATTTGGCTTTGTATGTGTATATGTGGCACCGTAGCTCTTAAAGAATAGATCATTCTAAATACTGGAAAAAAGCTGAAATGTTTATGTATGTAACTATATAAAAACAGGTTTTTTTTTGTGATTTCTGTAGTAAGAAAAGTTGCTTCTCAACCTCAAGGAAAATACGGAAAACCCCTTTTTACACAACTGCCGAAAAAAGGAGTGTAATGTTTTTAGGGTTCATGTATGTATATGAGTTACTTTATTCCAGGCTATATATTTTTGGAAATAGACGTTTTACCACAGGGCAGTCGTGTTTTTAAGCTATTGCATAGCTTCTATCGCGGGCCTTGAGCGTGGAGACCGAATCCAGAAATTCCGTAACGAAAATAACCTAACACCCCCCCACTCCGACCGGTCCGCTCTATCCCGATCCTTGAGCGTGGAGACCGCATCCAGAAATTCCGTAACGAAAATAACCTAACACCCCCCACTCCGACCGGCCCGCTCTATCGCGGGCCTTGAGCGTGGTGACCGAATCCAGAAATTCCGTAACGAAAATAACCTAACACCCCCACTCCGACCGACCCGCTCTATCGCGGGCCTTGAGCGTGGTGACCGAATCCAGAAATTCCGTAACGAAAATAACCTAACACCCCCACTCCGACCGATACGGAGTTTTACATTGAGTCAGTATTTTAATATTGCTTGTGTGTTTAAATGAGGTAGTGGGCCGCGTCATTTCAGCTAAGACAAATTTCTACATTTATGCGCGAACTTTACCGATTGTATGTAGCCTAACCGTTAAGATACTCTATCTTGTATAATCATGTTTTAAAAACCTAGTAATAGCACCAAAAAGTTAAATAAACATAAGTAAAATAATATACAATTTTTTTTTGTTTTATTCATTAACAAACCTTTTTCATAATAACATAAAGTAGCGCCATCTGTCAAAGGTGTTGAACTACCATTGAACTACTGAGATGCCGTTGGCCACAGACCACTGATCTCCATAGAGTATATAGAGTGTATATACTCTGGATAGATGACTGTCACGTAAAAATGAAGACACTTGACTTTCGCCATTTTGGCGATGATTGCTGCGTAACCTGGCGTGAGCGTCTATGGAACTAAAATTAAATGACATTCAAAACGACGGTCCACTTCCAACAAATGTCAATTTAGTACCGTGGACGCTCGGGGGGGGCGCTTCAAATCGGCACAAAAAATGAAATGTCAAACGTATGGCATCACGAACCCAGAGATACAGTCCGACAAGGCTCTCTTGGCACTTGAAGGAGGGCGCTGTTGCAAAACAAAGGCAGCCATAAAATAAAATCTCCTCAACTTTACTTTAATTTTAGTTTAAAATAGTTAATAGTAAGCAAAAACAACATAACATACAATAGTGATATACTGACAGAACGAACTACTCGTATCAATTAGTAGCACAAGATAGCGGCATTAGTTCAGTTTTTGGCCACGCGCCATAATAGCCTTGACGCACTGTACATATCAGTGCCACAGACCTATAACAGTCCGACGCCGACAAGGCTCTCTTGGCACTTGAATGTCATTGACAGACGGGCGTAGTTGTAGAACAAAGGCAACCAGCTCATAAATTTCTTTTAATTTAGTTAATTACGAGCAATAGCAACGCGAAATACTTGCAACATACAAACAAATATGCCAGCAGAGCGAACTAACAAACAGTGTTACAAAATAGCGGCATTAGTCAGTACATAGTAATAGTATCTCTATGGGCATTAGCTCCGATTTTGGCCACGCGCCAAGATAACCTTGTCGCACTAGGATTCGAGTGGGAGGTCGCGGGTTCGATTCCCGCCACGGGGCCCACTTTGGAATTTTATAATTTCTAAATTGGCTCAGGTCTGGTCTGGTGGGAGGCTTCGGCCGTGGCTAGTTACCACCCTACCAGCAAAGACGTACCGCCAAGCGATTTAGCGTTCCGGTGCGATGCTGTGTAGAAACCGTTGGGGTGACTTTACTTACCCCTTCCAAGTTAGTAGGTTAACATGTTCGGCTGCATCATCACTTACCATCAGGTGAGATCGTAGTCAAGTAGTAACTTGTATAGCGTAAAAAACACAGTATGGACTAGCCCCGTCTACAAAATTAATGTGACTATTTTTAATATAATGCGTATAATATGGGGTCACCTACAGCTTGGCAACTTCGTGCGGGACCCTCCTGCGGGGTGACAGACGGCCGGGGGAAGCGGTAACGTATACATGCAGAGAAGTGTCCCCTTCCCCGCTACACCGCCCGCTAACCGCTGACATCTAAGTTCCTTGCCTCCCCCACCGTCTGTCACCCCGCAGGAGGGTCGCGCACGAAGTTGCCAAGCTATAAGGTTTACTACATTAGGTAACGCTCGAGAGGTCTAGACTCTAGAGGTCTACATGAACATTTGACAATAATCTTGGCGATCACTATGGCGCCGCATGTCACGCAAGGCTAGGCTAGCATCTCAAAGAATAAATTTATATATTATTTTTGATATGACATAATTCATCATCATTCATAATATATCTTCGAATTGAAGCAGGCGTTATTTTGCGGAAATTCATTATTAGTAAAACAGATTAATTTGTTTTGCTATAATCCGCTACTTGAAAAGATTCTGTATTTCGATATGGTATGGTACAATATGCAGGAACACTGACCATATGAAACACCACACACAATTTTCCAACACTTTCTTCGACGCACGTTTCGTCCCGACACTGGGACATCCTCAGGAGAAGTTGACTTCACAATTCGAAATCGTAGAGTCACTCTCGCGTAGAGTCTAGAAAATTGTGGGTGGTGTTTCATGTGGGCAGTGTTCCTGCATATTGTAGTATACAGAATCTTTTCAAGTAGCGGATTATAGCAAAACAAGTTAAGATTCCACTAACCCGCGATGTCTCCCATACAAACGTAATACCAAAATCATTTGTAATTCGTGCAAATTTCGATCATGTTGTGGTGTTATTCGGGTTCATATACCTAGTACTTAATAATAATCTATGCTCCTGGCCATATCTGGTTCCGAAATACTTTTGTTAAACGAAATTGTAAACGAATTTAGTTTTGCTTATTTTTATGTCAAAGAGGACATGTTTTCTACTTATTTGTTTTGTAATAAAAACAACACTATCTCACGTCGCATTAGTTCATGAGCACAGTTTTTATTGTCCAGCTAAAGAAAAACACCAGTTAATAAAGAAAGTTACAAGTTTTCATTCATAATTTTTGGTATTACGAAACTCGATCGAAGTTATAAAAATTTTTATCTAAATTGATTATTATTTCGTTTTAAAGAAGTATTTCCGAACCAAATATGGCCAGGAGCATAGATTATTACTATATGAATCCGAATAACACCACAACATGATCGAAATATGCACGAATTACAAATGATTTGGTATTTTGAATGTATGGAGAAAACGTAGGTCAGTGCATTCTGTTCTGCTCATAAGTATTATCCTCATCATCTAGTCTTTATCTTGGTCTCATTTTGGTTGAACTGTGGTGGTGATGCGTGGTGTCCACAGGTTCGGTGCTCGACTTGGTCACCTGAAACACGATCAATATAACTAACTACCTAGTAGGGCGCGTGGATGTGCGGGCCACATGTGGCCCGCGTGCAGTCTTCCCGCCTATAAAGGTATCGCCGTCATCTCCATCGCCAATTGGAATCCGATTGGCAGTGAGCTGAATAAATTACCAAGGAGCACGGTCATGGTTTTAAAGATAGTTAAGGGCAGTTCGAACAAAAAAATACGCCTTAACTATCTTTAAAATCATGACAATGCTCCTCAATCATCATCCAAATCCTAGATCATCATCACTTCCCACATTTTTCTCTAGCAATTCTCCGAAAAACTGCATTAATAACTTGCATAGTTTCCTACTTATTATAGTTTTTTTAATATTCGCCATGTAAATTTTCCATGGAAGAATAAAATTCAGCCATTTTGATTTTATTCTTCCATGTACCTATTTTCATTTGTATTAATTCGTCATTGGTCAAAACTCAAAACCATGGAGTTAGCTCAAAACCCATGTTTTACCATTGATACAGTTCTTGATTGATACATTTTTAGCCGATCGCCCAAATGTCTACATCCAAACCTCAGTAGTTTTGTGAATGAAATCCCAGACTTCATAGTTCACTTTATTTCATATGTCAATAACCTTCAATAACTCGTATTGTATAACATAACTTTGAAACGTATTTGTTAATTTCTAGTATTACAAATTACAATGCAATGGCGTTGGCGTATCAAGCATTTCTCAATACATCATCTTTTTTCGACCGCTTTAATTTTTTTTATTCATTTAGCGGGAGACGTTATGATTGGCCAGTATTCTGTGGTCTCAAAAATGGAAGTCAATATTACTACAGAGTATTTAAGAAATAAACTTGTAGCAGTACCACAGATTAAAATTGAATCCTGACAGTAGGTACGTAACAGTAGGTAGTAAGTTACCTCATGGTGTTGATGGTAGGTGGTAGAATGCAGAGGCTTGTCACCACCGCCTGGCAGAAGGGTGGAGATGGGAAGGTGGTCATCTGGTGCCATCCTCTCCAGCATCGCGTGTACTGCCTTTCTACAACCCGCAAGTAGATATTATCAACAGTTATCAAAGATAAAAATCAAGATAGGCCCATCCGAACATTTTACGTAAACGTTCTTCATACAAGAAAATGTAGCGCCATCTGTCAAAACTCCTGCGAAATACATGTTTATTTTTTTATATTTTTTTTTATCTATGTGTCTGTGGTCACCTTGCCTGCGATATTATTATTAATTAAAAAAAAAAAAAGAAATAGGTCTTTACCTATCTACCTATACTGACTACTGCCGGGGGGGTGTAAAATAGTCATTCTTGCTCCCTTAACGTGAAATCAACGGCTCTGCCCGCGAAATTTAAAATTTTCGTGGTTTTTTGCAATTTGTACGCTAATTAGACATGATAGGCTTATGGAAATCAATTTGCGAGAGTGGCAGTATCATCTTTACATGATTATATCAAAATATTTGCATAAAAATGTGTATCCTAGGATATTAGTCCGAGTATCGAGTTTTATGTGAGTAACTCGCAAATCTCGGACTAATTTCTTTAACTCGACACTTTCGAGCAGAGATTTTTATATAAACACGTGAAGAAGATATTGGGATTATCGCAATTTGACGGCCATAAGCCTATTATGTCTTATTAGCTTAAAAATCGCGAAAAACCACGAAAATTTTGAATTTCGCGGGCACATCCGTGTTGTGCTCCTTAAAATGGCGACATTTTTTCGCGCTGTTCGCCCTGTATTTAGTATACAAGTCTGTGACAGTTATACATTTTTTTTACACTACAAGTTAGTAGGTAGGTACTTGACTGCGATATGACAACATCCTGTGTGCTTCTAATGCTATATTAACGCATTATACAGGGACCCTGGGATCGATTTATTTCACGGCGGTATAAATAGTGATCGCCAATTTATGGTACCTAAAAAAACTATTTCGATTGTATTTCTATAGTCCCTTCTTGATAACTAAACTCACAGACTAAACTTTTAACACTTCCACTAACTTCTTCTACCAACCTTCTATTAACTTGATACTCAAACTCCTTCTTTCTATCTTTTGCCACTACCCACTTGTGAAAACTTGTTATTAGCTGTAAGATAATAAGATGTAAGACTAGTCTGTAAGATTTAGCTGTAGTACCTAAGTTTTCCATTATAAAATAAAATAAAATAACCTGATCGTAAGGGATGATTGCAGCCGAAGATGTTATCGTACTAACTTGGAAGAGGTAAGTAATACCCACCCCTAACAGTTTCTACACAGCATCGCGCCAGAACGCTAAATCGATTGGCGGTGCGTCTTTGCTGGTAGGGTGGTAACTAGCCACGGCCGAAGCCTCGCAGCAGAATATACCTGAGCCAATTTAGAAATTATGAAATTTCAAAGAGGTCCGTGGCGGAAATCGAACCCGCGGCCTCCCACTCGAATCCGAGCGCACGCCACTGCGCCAGAACGAAAACAAGATTTGATGGGCAAACCTTCAATGTTTTAAAAAAATACGTCAAACACCAATAAGTAACGTTAAATAAGCGTCATCAGAGATGATTTTACACAAACCTTCATACAGCAAAAATATAGTAGAACCCTCAGAATAAGGTAGAGCCGTACAACTTACCCGTGGTACACCGGGGAGACCATCGGGGGTACCACGGGCAATAAACGGTCTGTACATATTTCCCACTGACACGCCACAATATGGCGGAAACCGTCTCCATGGAAACCTATGTGCGTGTTGGAGTCGTATACAAGTTTTCGCACTACTATATCTTAGGGCCGGTTTCCACCAGTGCGGAGCGGAGCGGTGCTGTGTTTGAGTAACCAATCAGATTTCGTCATTTCGACGTATCTTCTCCCCTCAGTTTCGGAGACGTCATAATGAAAAAATTTGATTGGTTACTCAAACACAGCTCCGCACTGGTGGAAACCGGGCCTGACGTATCGTTCGTCCATCAATAACACAACTCAGAAACGAGATAAATATGTAGGTATATTTACCCAAAATACTCAAAACCTAGTTCTCTCATCCGGTTCCTCTCGACAAGGGAGAGCGGGTCGTGGAATTTCGCGTAAGAATCTAGCATATTGACGGCGGACTTCTGTTTGATTTCATGCCGGTTTCTTCTCTGCGGTTTCCGCCATTCACTCCTGAAGTATGCATCAATAAGTTATCATTCAAAATACATTTATTGAAAGCGTACTGGAGAATACTAATTATAACCAGTGGTCGAATTGAACTTTTTCACGAACCGGAACGCTATACCTTCAGTGCTTCTATTATTTCTTTGGACTTTTTTACGAACCGGAACGCTATCCCTTGACACTTCACAGTACTCCTATTCATTTTTTTTATACATATATTAGGTCTTTTCACTTTGTGGAGAAAGTATTTTTTATCTATTGGAAGAGCCAATAAAATACTTTGCATTAAAAATGTACGATCTCAATTATATTAAAACCAGTGTTCGGAACGCTCTAAAAATAATTTTCACGAAACGGAACGCTGATTTCACGAACCGGAACGGTGATTTCACGAACCGGAACGCGGTTCCGGTGCGTTCCGGTCCAATTCGAGCACTGCTTATAACGCGCGCGGCTGCAGCGTGGAGTTCGCATCCCACCAAGTGCTAAACAAGGACAGGTATAGTTATGACGTAAAGGATTTACCCAGTGCATGAGAGAGATAGACTGTATTGATGACGAATGTTGGAACGTTAATCTCATCTGTGGTTCAAGAAAAGGCTCGAACACCTAAATAATGTATTTATAGTGAAACTTTTATTGACTGACCTCTATATACAAGTAGGTATACGCTGGACCTACTGATCTCCATTCTAAGGATTAATCATTCTATACATCTGACAGTTCGTTTTTGTGCCGATTTGAAGCGCCACCCTCGAACGTCCACGGTACTAAATTGACATTTGTTCCTAGTGACCGTCGTTTTAAATGTCATTTTATTTTAGTTCTTTAGCGGTGCAAAGGGCAATAGGGAAATTTCCCTCCAAGCAGGTGTTGTGCCTGGGGACCGCTTGTGATCCGAGCGTGTGACGTCAGAAGTTGTATTTATAGAACGCTCGTCGAATGCTCTGTCAGCGTGTGCTATTGCGCTTGTTACGCCATCTATCGTCAGCTATCGAAGATCGCTACAGTTCCATAGACGCTCACGGCAGGTTACGCAACAATCAGCGCCAAAATGGCGAAAATCAAGTGTCTTTATTTTTACGTTCACAGCGATAGAGTTGAGATCAGTGGCTGGACCTCAGATTGTCGACGTTTGCTGTCAAAAAGATGGAACTTAAATAAAGCTTGCAGGCATGGATCCATTACCCCAGTCTCCGGTAGTGGTGAGGGTTGATCCGCTGCGACTGGTTGCCGCCCGTCTCCTCCAGCACTCGGTCTTGCAGCTTCAGAGCGAACACGTAGCACAGGCGGTCGCTCACTGCGCCCAGGCGCTCGGACAGCTCTGTCACCTGCGGAAGCTTGCAGGCATTAATTTTTAATTTGGTCAGCAACTCAAGCCATATTTCTCATCTGTGCGTTGTGAAGATCGCGCGGAATCACGTGACCACCCTCCCGTAATAAAGTGCGACACTCTCTTGGCACTTGAATGACGTAGTTGTAGAACAAAGCAGCCAGCGAATAAATATTATCCTAAATTTTTGTTAATAATAAAAAAAACAATGCAATATACAACAGCGATGTGCCGACAGAGTTAACTATTAAATAGTACCTATCACAAGATGGCGGCGTTAGTTCCGATTTCGGCGCCAAGCTAGCCTCATCGCTTGTAACGCCCCACTACCCCGAGGTTGAGAACTTGGGTCATCCCGGATTATACCAGACCTCGCAGATGCTGACGGGGCACGGCCGCTTTCGGAAGCGCCTGCATGACATGTGTCTGGTCGAGACTGGCGAGTGCTTCTGCGGACTGGAGGAGAACTTCCACCACGTCTTGTGGAAGTTCTCTTTATACGAGGACCTCCGGTGCGTACTTCTGGATGGGATCGTTCGCGAAGTTTCTGAATTCTGGACCAGTTTAGTATCAGGATATCGTGGGTTCGGCGGCCAACTTTGGAAAGCTACGGGAGTTCGCGCACGAGGCGAGTCCGTCTTTGTATCGTCCTGCCCCAGACTGGAGAGAGTGAGCACATAGGGACAGGTAGTGAGAGGAAACAAATTGTAGGGAGTCAAGAAGGCGCCTCGGGGACGCCAAGAGCAAGTACCGAACGGGCGCCCTCCCGCGATTTGGCAATTGGCCCCCATAACCGCGAAGTTGATTGGATCATGAGTGGTGGAGGGTTGTCCCTACCCTGAAGTTGATTGCACCACTGATAGAGCGGTGGTTCCTACCTCGTCATTCAGTATGGCTAAGTACTCGGGGGTCCGCCGAAACCTCTCCACCACAGACTTCAAACTCAGTCCATAGAGCGCTTGGGCTTCTTCCTCTACGTCGTATTTCCTGCATTGGCACAACGCTACAGCTGTAATCGATAAACAAACGTTTTGTATCATTAACACTGATCTCTATTCTATGGATCGCAGACTGTCAACGTAAAAATGAAGACACTTGATTTTCGCCATTTTGGCGCTGATTGTTGCGTAACCTGGCGTGAGCGTCCATGGAACTAAAATAAAATAACATTCAAAACGACGGTCACTAGCAACAAATGTCAATTTAGTACTTTAGTAATAAACTAGCTGTTGCCCGCGGCTCCGCCCGCGTGAATTACGATTTTTTTTATATATTTTGTGGTGATTTTGAAAACTCCTTTTTTAATAAAAAAATATAGTTTCATTAATACGTAGTTGGAAGATCAAAAGGACGAATTTAACTGTCAATATTTCGACAAATATCGACAGTTAAAATCGTCCTTTTCATTGTGATTTTTATTCTGAAACCACGAAATATACTTATCAAAATTTATTAAATCATGTGAAGAGTTGTACTGGTGGTAGAAATCTTCTTTCAGAGTTCGGCCGGGTAGGTACCACTGGGATAAAATACTCTACTAACAATATTCCCCAGCCCAACATAAGAGTCTGTTAAAAATCTTTGCTTCATCTCAATACAATCCCAAGTATCAGAATGGGCAATGGCTATATATTTCTTTACGTATAAAAAGACCTATGACGGTCAATCGGTTAGGACCAGTTAACACCTGAAAGTTAAAAATATTTGTGAACCATTATTTTACTCATTCCATGTTGCGGATGATAAAAAGACGTGGCACTCTGGGAATGTCCACAAAAGTGAAAACTTTAATCTGTTCATGTCTCAACTGTGCCATCTTAATATAAAGTCAAGGAATAGTACATTACATGACAATTAATTATTATAAACAAAAATTCGGTAGTACCTATCTCCAAGTTTTACATTCAAGTTCCACATAATTTGTAGAGATGGCGCGATACGGTATACGTGGTGATAAATTCATGATTTTTGTTCACCCTAAAAGTGAAAAGTCTTAAACCATACAAAATCTTCTGCTAAGCATATTTATTTACGGCTGTAAGGGTACCTACTCCAGTCTGACTTGAGCCCTTACGTCTTAGCCCTAGGTGCTTGTCCATTCCGAGTTTCAAGTCACCTACTTGAACTCATCGATAAAGGTTCTGATGTCTATAATTTCTGAACTACAAAAGTGATGATGATAAAATTTATATGGAATAATCTTTAAAGAACCTCCTTTCTAACAAAAAAATAATGAATAAAATCGGACAGCGGGTTAATGAATTATAACTAAATACACATTTTGACTTTGATGCCGTCTTCCAGGGAAACCATGATGAATTCCGGGACAAAAAGTATCCTATGTCCTACCTCGGAGTATGAACTATAATCATGTCAAGTTTCATTTAAATCCATCCAGCGGATTAGTCGTGATGCCCGGTCGTGAAACAGACAGACAGACAGACAGACAGACAGACAGACAGACAGACAGACAGACAGACAGACAAAAATTAAACAAATTACAGTTTTGGCTTCAGTATCGACTAAATAGTGTCCTCCAACAAAAATTTTCAAAATATCTTCAATGTACAGAATTCGACCCTTTACAGTTTTATTATAAGTATAGATATTGCAATTTTGCCGATGTTGGAGGCAATAAGAAAATTTCCCTCCAGACAGGTGTTCCGTGTTATGCCTGGGGACTGCTTATGATCCAAGTATATGACGTCAGTAGTTTTTATAGAAAACTCCGTCAGCGTATGCTAAGGGACTGGTTACGCCATCTATCGTCAGTACATCTTCCAGAATTAGGGAAGCTTCGAGATGTCTTCTCGTCCAATATTTCTCAGTGCTTGAAGACTAGTATTCAAGCATACAGCTGTATTGGCAGTGATGACAATCGGATCTGAGACATGGTCATTGACTATGGACTTGACCAGAAGCATAGATCACCAAGATACGTTACGTTCATAGTAAATTGCGTTTTAAATCTGTGCCGAACTGCCACTCACTGATAAATAGAACAAAAGATACGAAACAGCACGCAAACGAAAGAGACAATTATAATGCTTGCGCTCGACGCAGACTAACTACGAAACTTACAATTGTAGGATTTTTGAGTCTTCACAACGCGCGCGCTTGTCACTTAACTGCTCCTTTTTATATTATATTATATATATATCATTGACCAGAAGGCTTAGAGTCACTCAGCGGGCGATGGAGAGAGCTATTGATCGGAGTATCTCTACGTGATCAAATCAGAAACTAGGAGATCCGTAGACGAACCAGAGACATCGACATAGCTCAACGTATCGCGAAGCTGAAGTGGCAATGGGCGGGACACATAGCTCGTAGAACCGACGGACGTTGGGGAGCCAAAGTGCTGGAAGTTCACTCACGCCCGGTTTCTTCAACTACTTTTACTGAAAAGTAAAAGTTAAATATGGCGGTCTGACCTTTATCGCGAAAGACATAAGGATCAGATTGCCATATTTAACTTAAGTCGTTGAAGAAACCGGGCGTTAGTAAATGCCCAGGGTGGTCTGTTTTTGTCTTTTGTGGGAGGTTCTGGCTGCGGTAAGCTAGCAATTAGGACTTATTATCACATACATGCAGAATTCCCGTGCGATGCTGTGTAGCAAAGAACAATTGATATAGGGAGACAAATTTTTACCGTCACTTGCTGTCTGTCACTAGTTACTATATACGCACTTTTTTTTAAATAATATACAAATTTTGTTTTATTAATTGTAAAAAAAATCCCTTACCAAATATTAATAAACAATACAGAAACATTTTTTCATAAAATACCTATCGCTTATTTTTTTATTTTACGACATTAAGTTATATTTTATTGCATATGTCATATCGCATTTGAAATAAAATACATTTCATAGTAAATTGCGAATATAATATTTTCTAATATATAAAATTTCGTGAGCTCCGATTTCACCGATTTTTACGTTTTTTTGTGTATATTCGTAAATCTAACCCAAAGTGAGAAATATTTTATTCTTTTACACTATACAAGTTAGTAGGTACTTGACTGCGATCTCACCAGATAGTAAGTGATGATGCAGCCGAAGGTGTTACTTAACGTATTAACTTGAAAGGGGTAAGAAAACTCACCCCAACGGTTTCTACACAGCATCGCACCGGAACGCTAAATCGCTTGGCGGTACGGTTTTGCTGGTAGGGTGGTAACTAGCCACGGCCGAATCCAGAACCAGACCAGACCTGAGCCAATTTAGAAATTATTAAATTCCAAAGTGGCCCGTGGCGGGATTCGAACCCGCGACCTCCCACTCGAAAACCGAGCGCGCGTCCCCTGCGCCAGGGAGGTCGTCAATTTATATACGTTTGCCAGTTATACATATATAGACGTTTCAAAAGTAAATAGGTGTTTTTAAATGATGCAAAAATAAAACTAAATTACTTAGAAATTTAATAGATATATATTTTGAGCAACAAGTTTTTTTTCATAATAATACTTATTTAAAAAATATTGTGAGTAAACGTAAGTACATTTTACTATTTACATGTTTTATTAAGTGTATATAAAATCTGTGAATGTACCTATATTATAGAAAGTAAAAAAAACAACCAATTACCTACAAAATCTATTGTAAAGGATTTTGCAATGTGATGATCTACAGGAATTCTTAAAAGAAATACCTCTGCTTGTAATGTACTATGTATATTTCAATAATTACTTGTATTTGATTTTTTTCATATACAAAATTATTCATTTTCGAATTTATCAAACAAGCAGGAAGACATCGGTTCATTAGTCTAACTCAGAATCTTTTGAATGGGTATCGGGAGTGAAAAGAAGTCCGCCATCTTGGCTCATCCACCATTTTGGATTTGGAATATCGTCTCTTGGCTAACCAAGAAGAATCCAAAACTTATTTCTACGACGTTATACGCTGTTCTGCACTGCAATCTTCACCCTGAGACATCAGTTGTTAGATCTCATTGAGTCTAACTCAGAATCTTTTGAAAGGGTATCGGGAGTGAAAAAAGTCGGCCATCTTGGCTCATCTACCATTTTGGATTTGGAATAACGTCTCTTGGTTAACCAAGAAGAATTCAAAACTTATTTCTACGACGTTATACGACGTAAGAATCTGCAATCTTCACCCTGAGACATCAGTTTGTTAGATCTCATTGAGTCCAGTAATCTCATCGGCAGGAGTGCGCTTCAAACTTGTATACAGCAAAACATGACAGTGACAGTCATGTGTCACATAACATGTCAGAACACATAACTGACACACGTGACAGAATACATAACTGACACTGCGGTGGTACCAATGACGAAATACGCTACGTAAGGAGGACGGGAAAGATGTGTGTGTGTTGAATCCAAAAAATTCTCAAATATGGCGTCGCGCGTCGTACATTTCGGTACCACTGCCGCCTGACAGCACATACCGCTGTCGGTCGCATACATTAGCGCCATTTTACAGTTTTGACAAATTAAAAATCATGCTTCAGGACGGAGCCTAAAAATGTATGCGGGACGTCAGTATGTGCTAATCTTTTAATAAGTTCAATCAATGGGTGGAACCTAACCTACCCGGATGGACTGCAAAAAGAGTCCTACCACCAGTAAACGTTTTACTCCTTGGGCTTAAGCCATATGACATATTTCGATACGATCCGTGGAATAAAATGGAATGGAATTAAACTAAATTAATTATAAAAAAAACATGACCGCAAAATATCAACTTATAAAGTTAAATACATTATTAAAGTATAAGAACTTCTGAACATAATATATATTTTTGCAATCTCCTTTTAATTTCCATTATATTGATACCCCCCTCGATACTACTTATTGTTTTTTTTATTTTTTTTAACGACACCTAAATGTCCGCCATTTTGGTATTAAAAAACCTATTTAAGAACACTTGGGTTTCTGAGACTAATCTGACTTAAAATAAATATAAATTAGTAAAAAAGGGCAAGGTGATCTGCTCACGTTCAAAGCTGATGAAATGATGGGCCTTTGAAATTGGATGGTAACCGCCATAATTTTGATTCCATTCAGCCTAAAGATACAAGATATGCGTGAAAAACATAACCCTTCCTCCATCGGGTAGAAGACGTATTGAGAGTTATAGCTAAATTGATCAGTACTTAATTGTTAACGTATCATTTTAACAATCATTCTCATACATTTTTAGAATTTCATTCCACGGAATGAATCGCAATATATATGGCTGCGGTTGCTTATGTCCACCAAATATTATCGTCATTATTATAATAACCACGATCCGGCCGAAAACCGCTACCCACTCCGTCGTTGTAGTAACCATTCTGGGAATAACCGGGTTTTTCTGAAGTGTAACCATTATTAAAACCGTTGTTGAAAACCGGTTTGTCTGCTGTATAACCATTGTTGTAGCCATTTTGATTGAACACTGGTCTCTCTGTATAGTAACCACTTTGGGAGTTATAAACAGGTTTTTCTGTTGTGTAACGGTTGTTATAAATTGGTTTTTCTGTATAGTAACCACTTTGGGAGTTATAAACAGGTTTTTCTGTTGTGTGACGGTTGTTATAAATTGGTTTTTCTGTATAGTAACCACTTTGGGAATTATAAACTGGTTTTTCTGTAGTATAACCATTATTTTGCTTGTTATTATGATTTTGGGTGTTGGGATCATTTCTTTTCACATTGTTGTTTGATCCTTGATAATTCTGGTTGTTGTTCGGATCCCCTTGATTTCTATTCCAATACCAACTATTGTCTTGAGGGTTATTATTAAAATTTTGTTGATTATTATTCGATTGTTGGTTGCCCCATTGATTGTTGGTTGGTTGGTTATTTTGCTGTTGGTTGTTCCATTGGTTTGTTGGTTTATTTGTGTTCCATTGTGAGGGATTTCTCGTCTGTTGAGTGGTGGTACCTTGGTTGTTGTTCCACTGTTGATTGCTAGTTCCTTGGCTGTTGGTTCCTTGATTGTTGTTCCATTGTTGAGAGTTGGTTCCTTGATTGTTGTTCCACTGTTGAGAGTTGGTTCCTTGATTGTTGTTCCACTGTTGAGAGTTGGTTCCTTGAGAGTTGGTTCCTTGATTGTTGTTCCACTGTTGAGAGTTGGTTCCTTGAGAGTTGGTTCCTTGGCTGTTGGTTCCTTGGTTGTTGTTCGGTTGGTTGCTGGTGAGTTGTCCAGCGAAGACGACGGCGGAGACGAAAGCTCTAGGCACTTTTGCGTACAGAGCTGGCGTCTGGACGGCCCCACAGGATCTGCCTACGGAAGTAACAGCGACCACTCTCCATGAGCAGCCATCTTGGATTTGCGCCGGACCTCCTGAATCACCCTGAGAAGGAAAATTAACTTTAGACTCAGTGGAAAGTTGAATATGGTTTCCGAGATCCCGGATTCATCTTTCTACCAATAGACATAAACAGGAGTCTACCGCTCAAAAAAATGTCGGCAGTTTACTGGTGTCAAAAATTTTATTTTGTCACCAACGGCGTCTGTAGTAAACCCACACAACACAGATCCAATATTAGATAGGTATATACATTGGCATAATTTATATGCCAATCCCTATGGATCCCAGGTGTAATACAAAATTCACGAAAAAAGTGTCTCAAGCAAACCTATATAAACGAAGATATTATATACATGTGTATTTTTATGAACAAACAAAACATTGTAAATTGTAAATAAACATTGTAAATAAATAAATAAAATAAATTGTAATTTATGTCTTCAACCATTATAACATAGCCTAATTTTGCTTGAGTGCGATTGAAACTCTTAGCGCGTTTTGGTTTAATTTAGGTTCGGACACTTTAGCGCTGACCCGAAATCCTCAGCATTATATATATCAACTAGTAGGGCGCGTGGGTGCGCGGGCCACATGTGGCCCGCGTGCAGTCTTCCCGCCCATTAAGGTATCGCCGTCATCTCCATCGCCCATTGGAATCCGATTGGCAGTGAGCTGAAAAAATTACCAAGGAGCACTGTCATGGTTTTAAAGATAGTTAAAGGCAGATCGCACAAAAAATACGCTGAACCTCATCGGATGAGGTTCAGTGTATTTTTTGTTCGAACAGCCCTTAACTATCTTTAAAACCATGACAGTGCTCCTCAATCATCATCCAAATCCTAGATCATTGTCTCTTCTCAAAGCATGTACATTTTCCATGAAAAGATAAATTCCGCCACAATGAATTATTTTCCATGCATTCCGTAGAACTTGAGATCCTAACCACCTCTTGCAAAGAAACCACTCTCTTATCTTTAATACTTTCCGAGATAGAACAACACGAAATTTGTATGGCGGCCATCTTAAATCCGCCATTTTGTTTTTTTTTCAGCTCACTGCTAATTGCGTGAAGTTCCGAGTATTTTTTGTTTCAGCAGTACCCACCTAACTATAATACCTTGCCCATGCTCCTTGACTGTCTTTAAAATCCTCAATCATCACTTCATTCCATATTTTTCTCTGGTAGTCTTCCAAAAAATCGCATCAAAGCACTTCATGTTTAACAACTCGTGGTCTCAACTTCAATGTTCCTCATACATTTTCTATGGAAAAATAAATTCCGCCATTTTGATTTTTTTTTCTATCCATCGAATAGACCATGGGGTCCTGATTACTTCTTGTCAAGAAACCACTCTCCCATCTTTTATACTCTTCGAGATGGACACCGATGAAGTTTGTATGGCGGCCATCTTGAATCCGCCATTTTGAATTTTTTTTCAGCTCACTGCCAATTGCATGACATTTCGAATGACATTTGGTCGAGCACCCCCCACCTATCTTTAATACCCTCCCCGTGCTCTTCACCCGTCTTCGAAATCCTCAATCATCAGCTCTCTCCGTATTTTTCCTCGGATTTATTTCTTTTCTTTTATAAGACCCCATCCGTGAAAAAAAAAATTTTCATACAAAATTGTTCAGGAGAGGTGATAATCAGTCAGTCAGTCAGTCAATCAGTCAGTGAATCAGCACGAGTAGCTATATATATATTAATGATTATATAGTAGAAATAGGTATTTCCTAGGTAAGCGCGCTTCACATCACTTTCAAGTAAAGTAAGTACTCGTTTGTTCTTAATTTTTGTTCAATCACTTATAGATGTCTTCTAGAGGCTTCTAGAGCTTCCTAGAATTTCCCCAACCTTCACGATAATTACCTGACAAGTATCCTTGCCACCTTTCTTCTCTCCGGCGCAAATCTGGCTATCGCTTGAAGGTCCTTGCGGCAGTCTTCTAGAAGTTCCCAGAACTTCGTAACACTCTGTCATGTCCCATATCGGTAGGGATACACTTCTAAGCTCTTCAGATTGATCGCCTCCTGAGGAATCAGATAATAATTATCGAAATTGATTTTGATCTCTTTTTAGGGTTCCATACCAAGACACCTATACTATAGACCCGGCGAACCGCGCGAAAAAATGTCGCCAGTTTATGGGAGCAAACCCCCTCCGGCGTCAGTAGTAAGCTGTAAGCCTACGCAGTATTTCGCAGGAGTTTCGACACATGGCTCTACATTTTCTTGTATGAAGAGGGTTTACGTAAAATGTTCGGATGGGCTCATCTTGATGTTATTATCATAGGTTCCATACCAAAATGGTAAAAATGGAACCCTTATGGTGAGACTTTCTCCGTCTGCCCGTCCGTCCGTCCGTCTGTCTGTCACACTCGATTATTTCAGTAACTATTAAAGCTAACGATCTGAAATTTGAGTGTGAGTTGAGGTGAGAAAAGTCACTCCAACGGTATCTACACAGAATCGCACCGGAACGCTAAATCGCTTGGCGGCACGTCTTTACGTCTTTACGTAACTAGCCACGGCCGAAGCCTCCCACCAGACCAGCAGACCTGAGCCAATTTAGAAATTATAAAATTCCAAAATGGGCCCCGTGGCGGTAATCGAACCCGCGACCTCCCACTCGAATCCGCGCGCATCCCCTGCGCCAGGGAGGTCGTCAGAATATCTTACATAATTATCTTACATTCAGAATATCATACATAATATATCACACCTCAGTCAGAGTATGACCAAACTTCTCAGTCTGAGAGGAGACCCGTGCCCAGCTGTGGGACATGAAAAGGGGTTGAGATGATGATGATGAGATCTTTTGAACCGTGATAGTTATAGACACCATGAAATTTTTCTCAGATGACGATAGACGGACGGTGAAGTCTTGGTAATAAATCAAAATCAAAATATCTTTATTTCACATAGGCCTAACATACAGGCTCTTGCGAACGTCGGTAAGATATTTGTTGCATAAGAATGGTGATAACTACAAGTCGACTTAAAATTAAGTTTACGAGGGTTTCAATCGCGCCCTGCCGCTGAGAAGAAGCCCACGACAAACTCAGCCGGGTATTTTTTTTATGTTATCACCATTTAACAAACAAAGTATAAATACTAAATAGGCTAGCAACGACAACAGAGCAATCTACCACTTATCAGTCAATTCCAAGGGTTTGTGTCGCTAATATAGTCCTTAACATTGTAATATGCCTTTTCAATGAGTTTAGGCTTGACAAACCCTTTTAATATTGGTAATATGTTCCCGTTTTTACCCTTTGGGTACGGAACCCCAAAAACGCATGGATGACATTTTTTTTTTATTCTATACAAGTTAGTACTTGACTGCGATCTCACCTGATGGTAAGTGATGATGCAGCCGAAGATGTTAGCGTACTAACTTGGAAGGGGTAAGTTATGTCACCCCAACGGTTTCTACCCAGCATCGCACCGGAACGCTAAATCGCTTGGCGTTACGTCTTTGCTGGTAGGGTGGTAACTAGCCACGGCCAAAGCCTCCCACCATGAGCCAATTTAGAAATTATAAAATTCCAAAGTGGCCCGTGGCGGGAATCGAACCCGCGACCTCCCACTCGAATCCGAGCGTGCGTCCCCTGCGCCACGGAGGTCGTCAAAATATACATACATATGGCTGGAGCTGCATTATGCACTTACCGAACTCAGTTCGTCCCCACCCGGTAGCGATGATGGGTTTGCCGGGCGCCGGCGGTATTCCTAGACACGCCGGCTTTATGACACTGGAAAACCTGCACATATAATAAGATTCAAATCAAATCATTTATTTCATATAGGCCACTACTTGTTAGCACTTATGAAGGTCAAGTAGGTACATATACTTATTATTAATATATATATAGCTGCTCGTGCTGATTCACTGACTCACTGATTGATCACCTCTCCTGAACAATTTTGTATGAAAAAATTTTTTTTCAATGACCATTTCGTATAGAAGGGAAAAATTCATTCGGAGGAAAAATACGGAGAGAGCTGATGATTGAGGATTTCGGAGACGGGTGAAGAGCACAGCCAAGGGTATTGGAGATAGGTGGGGTATGCTCGACCAAATGTCATTTGAAATGTCATCCAACTGGCAGTGAGCTGAAAAAATTTTCAAAATGGCGGATTCAAAATGGCCGACATTTGAATTTCCTCGATATCTCGGAAAGTATAAAAGATGGAAGAATGGTTTCTTGACAAGAAGTGATCAGGGTTCGAAGGTCTATTCGATGGGAAGAAAAAAAATTCAAAATGACGGAATTTTTTTTTTCCATAGAAAATGTATGGGGAGTTTTGAAAAGACTAAATGTTGGTAACTATGCAAGGTTTTGATGCGGTTTTTCGGAGAATTGTTAGAGAAAAATATGGAATGAGATGATGATTGAGGGTCAAGGGAAGACAGTCGAGGAGCATGGGCAAGGTATCATAGTTAGGTGGGGACTGCTGAAACAAAAAATACTCGGAACGTCATGCAATTGGCAGTGAGCTGAAAAAAAATTAAAATGGCGGATTCAAGATGGCCGCCATACAGATTTCGTGTTGTTCTATCTCGAAAAGTATAAAAGATAGGAGAGTGGTTTCTTACCAAAAGTTAACAGGATCTCAAGTTCAACGGGATGAATAAAAATGTACATGCTACAATAAGTAGGGAACTATCCAAGGCATTGACGCAGTTCTTCGGAGAACTGCCAGAAGTAAGTATGAGAAGTGATGATGATCTAAGATTTATATGATGGTTGAGGAGCACGGTCATGGTTTTAAAGATAATTAAGGGCTGTTAGAGCAAAAAATACGCTGAACCTCATCAGATGAGGTTTTTTGCTCTAACAGCCCTTAACTATCTTTAAAACCATGACAGTGCTCTTGGGTCATTTTTTAAGCCCACTGCCAATCGGATTCCAATTGGAGAAGGAGAAGACGGCGATACCTTTATAGGCGGGAAGACTGCACGCGGGCCACATGTGGCCCGCGCACTCACGCGCCTTACTAGTTACTATATATATAGCTGCTTGTGCTGATTCACTGACTCACTGATTGATCACCTCTCCTGAACAATTTTGTATGAAAATTTTTTTTTTCAATGACCATTTCGTATAGAAGGGAAAAATTCATTCGGAGGAAAAATACGGAGAGAGCTGATGATTGAGGATTTCGAAGACGGATGAAGAGCACAGCCAAGGGTATTGGAGATAGGTGGGGGGTGCTCGACCAAATGTCATTCGAAATGTCATCCAATTGGCAGTGAGCTGAAAAAAAATTCAAAATGGCGGATTCAAAATGGCCGCCATACGAATTTCGCCGATATCTCGGAAAGTATAAAAGATGGAAGAACGGTTTCTTGACAAGAGTTGATCAGGACCCGAAGGTCTATTTGATGGCTAGAAAAAAAAATCCAATATGGCGGATTTTTTTTTGGATAGAAAATGTAGGAGGATGATTGTCGGCTTATATAGGCGGGAAGACAGCACGCGGGCCACATGTGGCCCGCGCCCCCACGCGCCCTACTAGTTAATATATATATAGCTGCTTGTGCTGATTGACTGATTGATCACCTCTCCTGAACAATTTTGTATGGAAAATTTTTTTTTCACTGATCGTTTTGTATAGAAAAGAAAAATTCATGAGGAAGAAAAATATAGCGAGAGCTGATGATTGAGGATTTCGAAGACGGGTGAAGAGCACAGCCAAGGGTATTGCAGATAGGTGGGGTGTGCTCGACCAAATGTCATTCGAAATGTCACCCAACTGCCATTGAGCTGAAAAAAAATTCAAAATGGCGGAATCAAAATGGCCGCCATACGAATTTCGCCGATATCTCGGAAAGTAAAAAAGATGGAAGAATGGTTTCTTGACAAGAAGTGATCAGGACCCGAAGGTCTATTTGATGGATAGAAAAAAAAATTCAAAATGGCGGAATTTATTTTTCCATAGAAAATGTATGGGGAATGTTGAAGAGACTAACAGTTGGTAATTATGCAAGGTTGTGATGCGGTTTTTCGGAGAGTTACTAGAGAAAAATATGGAGAGAGCTGATGATTGAGGATTTCGGAGACGGGTGAAGAGCACAACCAAAGGTATCGAGTATAGGTAGGGGGTGCTCGACCAAATGTAACTCGAAACGTCATCCAATGGGCAGTTAGCTGAAAAAAAATTCAAAATGGCGGATTCAAGATGGCCGTTATACAAATTTTGTGTTGCTCTATCTCGGAAAGTATAAAAGATAAGAGAGTGGTTTCTTTGCAAGACGTGATTAGAATCTCAAGGTCTACGGGATGAATGAAAAACATTCAAAGTAGTTGAATTTATTTTTCCATTGAAAATGTGAATGGTACACAACAAGGCCTATGAAAAACTATGAAAAGTGTGAGCAGAGATGGTGGTCTAAGATTTGGATGATGATTGAGGAGCACGGTCATGGATTTAAAGATAGTTAAGGGCTGTTTGAATAAAAAATACTCTGAACCTCATCCGATGAGGTTCAGCGTATTTTTTATTCAAACAGCCCTTAACTATTTTTAAATCCATGACCGTGCTCCGAGGTAATTCTTTTAGCCCACTGCCAATCGGATTCCAATCGGCGATGGAGATGACGGCGATTCTTTTATAGGTGAGAAGACAGCCCGCGGGCCACATGTGGCCCGCGCTCCCACGCGCCCTACTAGTTATACTATATATATAGCTACTCGTGCTGATTCACTGACTCACTGATTGATCACCTCTCCTGAACAATTTTGTATGAAAAATTTTTTTTTCAATGACCATTTCGTATAGAAGGGAAAAATTCATTCGGAGGAAAAATACTGAGAGAGCTGATGATTGAGGATTTCGGAGACGGGTGAAGAGCACGGGAAGGGTATCGTAGATAGGTGGGGGGTGCTCGACCAAATGTCATTTGAAACGTCATGCAATTGGCAGTGAGCTGAAAAAAAGTTCAAAATGGCGGATTCAAAATGGCCGCCATTCGAATTTCGCCGATATCTCGGAAAGTATAAGAGATGGAAGAATGGTTTCTTGACAAGAGCTGATCAGGACTCGAAGGTCTATTCGATGGATAGAAAAAAAAATTCAAAATGGCGGAATTTATTTTTCCATAGAAAATGTATGGGGAATTTTGAAGGGATTTTTTATAGGCGGAAAGACAGCACGCGGGCCACATGTGGCCCGCGCTCCCACGCGCCCTACTAGTTAATAGTGATAACTATTTAACGACTTAAAAACTATGTTAAGAGGGTTCCAACGCGCCCTGAACTGAGAAGAAGCCCACAACAAACTCAGCTGGGTTTTTTTTTTATCACTATTTCACAATATAATATAAATTAGAACTAGCTATAAATTTGAATTAGAGCAATTTACTCTCATGGATTGATTTCATTTATATAATCTTTTATGCTATAATATGCCTTATTTATAAGTTTCGGCTTGACAAAACCTTTGAACTTATTGCAATTATTGTAATATACAATAATTTTCATCTCACCCGCTCGGAAAAGAGATCCTTAATCCCAAGATACGGGTAGGAAATGCCATTATATTCCCTGGCCGCAAAAGCATTTTCACTTCTCCCTAGGGAGACCAAGCATTATGAAAATCCTTTTCGCCCTAGGGCTGGAAAGCATTTCCAAAGTCAAAAACATGACGTAATCTCGTATTACGTATAATGTCAAAGCTAAAGACTTCTGTTTTTTTTAAAAACATGTGCATACGGTCAGTAACGAAGTTACAGTTTGTATAGCACAATAGTTTATTTTTTTTTATGTTTACATTTTCTTCGAATATCAATAAATAAAAATAACCCCTAGTTGGTTTTATTAATTGTAAAGGAAATCTAATTAAATCCATAATTTTGCCTCACTGTTTATGTATTTATTGATAATTTTTTTTATATTATCTTTGGTTCTTAGGAATTGTTATTTCTGAACGCATTCTAAATGAAAGTAGAAAAAAAGTTTCTCAATTTTTTTTTCTGATCTATAGTCTATAGGCTGATTAAGTGAGTAAGTTAGTAATACCTACATAGAAGTCTTTGGTAATTTACTTACGAGACGGTGCCTTTCATCTTCACCACCGCAATATCGTAGTAAGACTTGGGCAACTTGTACTTGGGGTGCCTGATCACCGCCGCTACCTTCATCACCACTGCTCCTGGGTCGTCCAGGTATGATGAGCCAAGCTGCACCACCTGAGGGGGACCCCTGGAACACATGGACAAATAATATAATAAAATTATCATCCAAAAATCTGGAGGCTCAGGGCTCAGACAAGCTAAGGGTTAATTTACAGACGTGGGATTGAATGGAAGCGACTTTTTGCAACGAAGTTGTGCCATAGCATAATGAACTTTATGTCAATGCTTATGCTATCGCGGACTTTTTCACAGATTTTGATACGTTTGTTAATATTGTAGTACATTGTTTTGTTCTATCTTCAATAGTTCCCGCAGCGCACGAGATGAAAGCATTTTTTTTTAATAATATAAAGGTCGCGCTTCTTCCAAGGAATCCTCGGGCATTCTCGAGAAGTCCTCTAGCTAGTGTTGGTGCCATAATATGTGAAATCCACGGGAAGTGACGCGAACGAGGAGTCCGTTGGATCGGTCACACAAGTGCGGTGCCAAGCGTTTACGAAACAATTCACTGAAATACTCGAGCATTCCTGCGTATTCGCGACGCTTCCAGTCCATTCCATTCCGCCGCGGTGTAAATTGACCCTTAAGGATGCAGGTTCGAACTGCCTCCCACTATGGCAGCGAAGGAAACACAACAAACTCACACGGCGACGCTGTTGTCCCTGTCCTGGTAGGCGCAGTGCGCTGCGGTCAGCACGAACTGGTTGTATGTTCGAACTGCCTCCCACTATGGCAGCGAAGGAAACACAACACACTCACACGGCGACGCTGTTGTCCCTGTCCTGGTAGGCGCAGTGCGCTGCGGTCAGCACGAACTGGTTGTATGTTCGAACTGCCTCCCACTATGGCAGCGAAGGAAACACAACACACTCACACGGCGACGCTGTTGTCCCTGTCCTGGTAGGCGCAGTGCGCGGCGGTCAGCACGAACTGGTTGTATGTTCGAACTGCCTCCCACTATGGCAGCGAAGGAAACACAACAAACTCACACGGCGACGCTGTTGTCCCTGTCCTGGTAGGCGCAGTGCGCTGCGGTCAGCACGAACTGGTTGTATGTTCGAACTGCCTCCCACTATGGCAGCGAAGGAAACACAACACACTCACACGGCGACGCTGTTGTCCCTGTCCTGGTAGGCGCAGTGCGCTGCGGTCAGCACGAACTGGTTGTATGTTCGAACTGCCTCCCACTATGGCAGCGAAGGAAACACAACAAACTCACACGGCGACGCTGTTGTCCCTGTCCTGGTAGGCGCAGTGCGCGGCGGTCAGCACGAACTGGTTGCTGATCAGCGACCCGCCGCACTTCCACGCGTACCCGCCCACCTGGAGCAGGACATACCACATTACTATTGCTGTAATAGATCTGTACACGGGACGCGGCGGACCGCGAGAAAAATTGTCGGTGCCAAATGTTTGGTTTCACACCGACAGCGTCAGTAGTAAGCCGACAGCAGTGGTCTATAGACCGAGGTTCCCCCACAGATCACTAGGTATCTTGTCAACAGTCTGCTCACACGTTTCTGGAGACAGTTTCTGCTATATTGTGACGCGCCATATTGTGGCGTTCTAGTAGGAAATTTTGACAGACGGCTCTATTTCCTTCATTTCTTGTATGAAGAAGGTTTGCCTAAAATATTCTGATGACCATATCGGCCCCCCATCATTTCCACATATCTTCATTTTCCGCACCATCAATAACTTGTGCATAGGATAGGCATCTTCTAGAAAAACACTCTACCTTAGACTATCATCATATTCCATCAGGTGTGACAACAGTCCGGAACTCCTGTATGACCAGCGGGGCCTCGTTGGGCGTGCACGTGACGCGTCGACTCGCTCGTCATCGTACCTGCAGCTTGCTCCAGCCCAGCAGAGCCATGTGCCGGAACTCCTGTATGGACGCCACCCTGCCGCCAACGACCAGCGGGGACTCGTTGGGCGTGCACGTGACGCGTCGATTCGCTCGTCATCGTACCTGCAGCTTGCTCCAGCCCAGCAGAGCCATGTGCCGGAACTCCTGTATGGACGCCACCCTGCCGCCAACGACCAGCGGGGACTCGTTGGGCGTGCACGTGACGCGTCGACTCGCTCGTCATCGTACCTGCAGCTTGCTCCAGCCCAGCAGAGCCATGTGCCGGAACTCCTGTATGGACGCCACCCTGCCGCCAACGACCAGCGGGGCCTCGTCGGGCGTGCACGTGACGCGTCGACTCGCTCGTCGTCGTACTTGCAGCTTGCTCCAGCCCAGCAGAGCCATGTGCCGGAACTCCTGTATGGACGCCACCCTGCCGCCAACGACCAGCGGGGACTCGTTGGGCGTGCTCGTGACGCGTCGATTCGCTCGTCATCGTACCTGCAGCTTGCTCCAGCCCAGCAGAGCCATGTGCCGGAACTCCTGTATGGACGCCACCCTGCCGCCAACGACCAGCGGGGACTCGTTGGGCGTGCACGTGACGCGTCGACTCGCTCGTCATCGTACCTGCAGCTTGCTCCAGCCCAGCAGAGCCATGTGCCGGAACTCCTGTATGGACGCCACCCTGCCGCCAACGACCAGCGGGGCCTCGTCGGGCGTGCACGTGACGCGTCGACTCGCTCGTCGTCGTACCTGCAGCTTGCTCCAGCCCAGCAGAGCCATGTGCCGGAACTCCTGTATGGACGCCACCCTGCCGCCAACGACCAGCGGGGACTCGTTGGGCGTGCACGTGACGCGTCGACTCGCTCGTCATCGTACCTGCAGCTTGCTCCAGCCCAGCAGAGCCATGTGCCGGAACTCCTGTATGGACGCCACCCTGCCGCCAACGACCAGCGGGGCCTCGTCGGGCGTGCACGTGACGCGTCGACTCGCTCGTCATCGTACTTGCAGCTTGCTCCAGCCCAGCAGAGCCATGTGCCGGAACTCCTGTATGGACGCCACCCTGCCGCCCACGACCAGCGGGGCCTCGTTGGGCGTGCACGTGACGCGTCGACTCGCTCGTCGTTGTACCTGCAGCTTGCTCCAGCCCAGCAGAGCCATGTGCCGGAACTCCTGTATGGACGCCACCCTGCCGCCCACGACCAGCGGGGCCTCGTTGGGCGTGCACGTGACGCGTCGACTCGCTCGTCGTCGTACCTGCAGCTTGCTCCAGCCCAGCAGAGCCATGTGCCGGAACTCCTGTATGGACGCCACCCTGCCGCCCACGACCAGCGGGGCCTCGTTGGGCGTGCACGTGACGCGTCGACTCGCTCGTCGTCGTACCTGCAGCTTGCTCCAGCCCAGCAGAGCCATGTGCCGGAACTCCTGTATGGACGCCACCCTGCCGCCAACGACCAGCGGGGACTCGTTGGGCGTGCACGTGGACACGTTGACCCGCACGGGGTCGGGGGACGGCACCAGCGGGATCGCCTGGATCTGCTCGATGTCCAACGCCTTGTATTTGTCGCACACTGGAACATTTACCTAATTCAAATATCGACCATCGATGCTAGTATAGATATTTGAATCCACGATGACGCACTCCCCTCTGTCAAACTCCATATCGAGTGATAAGCAATTTTGACAGAGTGCGGTGCGTGCGTCTTCGTGAATTGAAATATATATAAAGATTTTAAAACAAAGATCGTGTAAAATAAAGAAGATCCAACACTTTTTGCTTGTACAAAAAAGGTTTACGTTAATTTTTCGGATGCCCATATCTTGAAGTTTCTTATGGGTTTTTGATTTTGGACCGCATTAGGAGTTTCCGCCTTAAGGAAATAATATCTGGGTGACCGAGCTTCGCTCGGTGGCCAATAGATGGCAGCAGTAGTCATATTTTTATTTGGTAAATGCGACATTTTCTAAAAATGAATCCAAGCTACATCGATTTATCGCCCCCAAAACCCCCTGCATACTAAATTTCATGAAAATCGTTTGAGCCGTTTCCGAGATCCAGATTATATAGAAATATATATACGAGAATTGCTCGTTTAAAGGTATAGGATTAGAAATGCTGCTGTGCTATTCTGCAAAATAAAATAGCTGCCAGACAGCTGCCAACCCGAATATGGCATGCAAAATTGTACTCTATTACAACTGACAAATTCATAGATGCAGAGATGTACGTTCGTCGTTGTTTTGCAGAATAGCACGGCTGTTCTGGCCTAGGGAGTATAATGGCATTTCCCGCCCGCATTTTGGGGATTGAATATCTCTTTTCTGAGCGGATGAGATGAAAAAGCAAATAGCTACCTTCTTACTTACTTGTAAATCTAGCAGTGGGGTACATAGGCACAAAAGCATGATTCACTATAATGTTTGTCTATAAATAAATAAAAACCCCCTGTCTTGTTTTGTATCATAACAGCATTAGCATACAAATTACAAACCGTACTCTGTTATAAATATAACCATCACCATTCCAACGTTTAATCAATTATAACCATTATTATCTTGGCAGTAAGATTGAGAGTAGATCTTTTAAGATTCACACAAGATAACCGCAGAGGATATTATTAATTTATAAGGTTTTTTTAGGTATTTAAGTGTACGGTTGTAATGTATGTACCGGAAAATACCTTAATGCTTAATAAGTTTAAATATTTCTTTGTGATAATCTCGGTCGTTTATTTGTTGGCTCACCGCTCAATTATAAGGTACCTACTTATGTAAATTATCAAGTATCTGAATGTACGGAACCATAAAAAACAAAATCCCTCGCTTGGATATCTGTTTTTAGGGTACCGTCACTGATTACTAAACTCAAGATATGGGCATCCGAACGATTTAAGTACCTACGTAAACCTTTTTCATACAAGAAAACAGTTACTAGCGCCAACTGTCAAAATAATATAGGTGACCGCTGAGCGAACTACCGCGTGGCCTTATACTGTTGGTACTAATGACACCGATAAACTGGCGACATATTTTCGCGCGGTTCGCCCTGTCTAGAGTAGATGTCAATTGGTACCATACATCAAAATAGAAAAACAGACCTCTTATAGGATTGTCCGTTTGTTTGCCAATTATGGCATTTTTAAGGGTTTCGTACCTACCTAAATGGAAAAATAAACTCCTTATCAAAGAGCGTTTAATAAGACCCTAAAAACGTCTGACCCAAAGGGTAAAAGCGGGACCCTATTACTAAGACTTCGCCGTCCGTCCGTCTGTCACAACTCACAAGGCTGTATCTTTTGAACCGTGATAGCTACAGACTTGAAATTTTCACAGATGATGTATTTCTGTTGCCGCTATAACTGTATATTTCTATATTTTATTCTCATTCCCTGTTTTGAAAAATCCTTTCTTAATGTACCCCTTGACCACAATATAAGAAACCTATGTGCCTTTGAAGTCTCTAGATCCAGCGGTTTGGGCTATGCGCTGTGGTCAATCAGTCAGTCAGTTTCTTCTTTTATATATTTAAATAAATATATAAATATAAATATATAGTGGACAACATCACATACATTGCTCCGATCCCATAGTAAGTAGCTTATGCACTTGTGTTAAGGAAATCAGAAACAACGAAGGTACCACAACACCCAGACCCGAGACAATGTAGAGAACTTATTTTTCTACATTGCCCCGACCGGGGATCGAACCCGGAACCTCAAAGATGGCGGCGCCTTGAAAACCGGCACACTAACCACTCAACCACGGAGGTCGTCATCATTTAGAAGAAGATAATATGGGTTTCTTATAATGATTAAAAATTGACTTACTCTTCTCGGCCAATTCAATATATCTCTTCTTTTCCACAGTAGTCATATAATCTTCATTGGGTCCTATAATTAATTCTGGACTGACGTCTTCGTTTATTTCAGGTCTAGGTCCGAAACTAGGTCTTCGGGTAGGGGGCCTATTAGTAATGGGGGGTCCATTGACTATCAGAGGTTTTACCCCAGGCCTTACAGTCCTTAAAGGGTTGGAAGTTGTATAAGTGTTCTTCTTATTTGTGTCATAACTATAAGGATTTTTTGTAGTATAACTAGGTCTAGTAGTTTCGTAGTTTATTACTGTATTCCTCTTACCATCATCGAATACTAATCTATCGTTATTATTATTATAAATATTTGCTACGTTTACATCTCTTGAATTATTTACAAATTTGGGTTTGCTATTGCTATTTCTACTGCTACTGCTTCCACTGTTTCTACTGCTTTGACTATTTCTACCACTTTCAATATTTCTACTGCTTTGGCTGTTTCTGCCGCTAGAAGTTTCCTTACTAACTAATTTGTTTACATTACTATTACTGTTTTCTGAATTAGTGTTATAATGCCGTCTTATGGGGTTTGCTTTTGTAGTTTTTCTACTAGGTTTCGTAGTTGTACTATAAAAGTCGTACACAGGTGCATTTTTAGTCTTTTGCTTGTCTCGTTCTAATTCCTCTGAATAGAAAGAGAAAGGTGAGGTTCTTCTTGTAGTCGTTTCAACTCTTTTTGTGGTCCTTCTTTCTGAATCTTCTGAGTAGAAAGAGAAGGGTGTTCTTCTAGTAGTTTCTGGTCTTCTTGTGGTTTTGGTCTTCGGTCTTCTAGTTGTGTAGTCAAATTGAAATAGCGGTCTCAACGTATGCGGGCCAATCGGTTGAAGTGCCGGGAAGAAATCTGGAACAATAATAAATAATAGTAAAATAATCATAAAAAGTTAAAAATTGAAAAAAAAGTGCCGAGTTTCTTGCTAGTTCTTCTCGTGCAAACCTGCATTCCGGCCCTGGCGGTGGAGTTTTTGGCTTTTCATGGGTGTCTATTATTTAGGCCTATATGAAAAATAAAGATTTTCATTTTCATTTTCAAAATCTAAAAATCATAATATCTCATGGGAACTGGGGAATATATGTTATTCCAGGGAATAAGCTAAGCTGTCTACATTCTAAATTTCAACGAAATCCTGTTCTGTGTTTTTCACTTTCAAATGTTCAAACATACAAACTAAGAAACTTTCATATTTATAATTTTAATAGTTTTGTATTGTTATCGGTCCTCGATAAGTGTGTGAAGTTTCAATTTACTTCGACGATTTGAATTGGGTTAAAATCAAGATCAAAGATTCCGTTACATAGATAGATAGATATCGTTTAAAAAATGAACCACGACATCAGGGGGCACGGTAGTGCCCCCGCCAAAGTCAAAGCGCGAAGCAAAACTGCCGTATACCATCTTTACAGGAACCATTTCGCCGCATTTTCGGGCTCCTATTTGAGAACCTCTGGATAAGACCAGAATGCTGAAATTTTCGCTATCCAGTAAGCTATAATCACATACTTAAAACCCAAAATTTCAAGTCTGTAGGTCATATAGTTCCGAAGTTATGCGAAAGCAAAGTTTCGCATTTTCGACATTGACTGACTGACTGACTGACTCATGATCATCAAAATAGAACTAGTACTTCCCATAAACTCAGAGAGCTGAAATTTGGTACAGAGTTAGGGTTTAATGGCCACATAAAGGGAAAACTATAAAAACTAGGATAATCGAAGATCTGGAGTACCTGGTGATCACTGCATTAATAACTTTGTAATTCCATATAAATTATATGAGATTACAAAGTTATTTATGCAGTTAATGTATCTAGAAAAACGGACAGAAATATTTTGTAATATTTTGAAGTTTCTACAAAAAGAAGTGAAATCCCACCAAAAACATTCTGTAAAAAACTAGCCAAAGTCAAAATGGAGCTGCTTGTTTATCTCTAAAAAGTACTGAAATCTAGACAAAGTCGTGCCAAGTCTAAGGTTCCTTACTGCGATTTCTTTATTATTATAGTTAATGTTGTGTGACTTGGCCGTTGAAGACCAAGAACCGCTACTCATTGACGATGAATTCTGGCGACAGATTGGTGCAATGGTGTCATGGAGCACCTGGTTTGAACCCTTGTGTACCCTTCAACGGCCAAGTCACGCAACATTAACTATAATAATAAAGAAATCGCAGTAAGGAACCTTAGACTTGGCACGACTTTGTCTAGATTTCAGTACTTTTTAGAGATAAACAAGCAGCTCCATTTTGACTTTGGCTAGTTTTTTACAGAATGTTTTTGGTGGGATTTTTATTTCAACGCGTAAGCGTAAACACGTGGAGGGCCGTTCATATTTAGATTAGACATTCTCTACATAGATACAGACCAAGCTATCTCTGGGGAGATTTTCCGTCAGCGCAAGAGTGAGTGCGGCCACAGGGGCACTCTCAATTCTCTCTCTTTTATAATTAGATGACAACTCGGATACATCCAAAGAGAAATCAGTCGTAGGACCATAACGTGCTTTTCGAGGCACGGGGTGAAATACCGCTAATTTTAGGGTAGAAAATTTCCTGATAAAAACCGCCACTTCTTGTTACTGACGGCATTACAATGAAATCAACGACTCTTCCAGCGAAATTCAAAATTTTCGTGGTTTTTTGCTGTTTGTGGCAATCAATTTGCGGGAATGGCAGTATCATCTTTACATGATTATATCAAAATCTTTGCATAAAAATGTATATTCTAGGACATTAGTCCGAGTATCGAGTTTCATGTAAGTAACTCGCAAATCTCGGACTAATTTATTTAACTCGACACTTTCGAGCAGAGATTTTTATATAAACACGTGAAGAAGATATTGGGATTATCGCAATTTAACTGCCTTAAGCTTATTATGTCTTATTAGCTTTAAAAACACGAAAAACCACAAAAAATTTGAATTTCGCGGGCACACCCGTGGTGTGCTCCTTGACGGGGTGACAAATGCCTTGTGAACGGTTTCTCACCAAAGAACTGTGTCCTCACGTGAGTGGTCGCGGACAGTAACAGAAGCGTAACGTGGACGGCGCGGACCATCTTGACATTTTTTACCTGGAACAAACGAAAACACGTGTGATCATTAATGTTAACCTATGATGTTAACTAAGCAGCCGTGCTATTCTGCATGTTGTCGTCCTTGACTGGCGTGCTTACTCTGCGGTCGCGCAGATGGCAGCATTGGGCTGGCGGCGCCACTTGCGCGCTGATTTCTGTCAACGTGTGGTAGGATTGCATGAAAAAAAAAGATGGCGGCGGCGAAGTGGACGTAGCCGCTACTCTTGCGGACTATGGAGGGATCTTGATGGAACAATGCAAGCAGCGATAGCTAAGTGAAAAAGTCAAATAGAAATTAAGAAAGTGGTTATCATAAGCTATGAGTGATGGGTATTGTATAGGTCGTTTGACATGCAAAACAGCGACAAGCGTTAATCTCTGCATCTATGAATTTGTCAGTTGTAATAGAGTACAGTTTTGCATGCCATATTCGGGTTGGTAGCTGTCTGGCAGCTATTTCATTTTGTAGAATAGCACAGCAGTTGGTAACAAAGATTTAAATCGTAAGATGGGTCCGAAGCCTACATTGCGCGCATCAAAAACGTCCACAAAATTGTTGAGTGAGTGCTCTCATAATGCTATAGTTTCACTATTTATTTTGACAGAGAGAGTGACAACGTGTCACACAACACAAAAACGTGGACGATTTTGGAGGTCTAGGGCTCATCTAGCGATTTAAATCTTTGGTTGGTAAGATAACTTCTATCGACGCGGTAGAAACAGCCAAAGTAGTAGAAATAGTGTAAGTATCGGAAAAATGGTAGAAAAGGTGGGATTAGCAATAGTAAAACCGGCCAATTGGAACTCAGACTCGAGCACAAACGAAGTAAAAATTAAAAAAAAAACTTTATTAAACCGCAAATCTAGCTTTGTTTTATTTATGTTGGTAGGCAGGTATCTCGTAAAAAAGTATAATAATTAGAAAGTTGATATTAATTCTCCTGTATAATATACAACGATTCCCACGGGATTAAAAGTGCTCCCGTTCCCGTTCCCGCTCCCTTTTCTAACCGTCATACCTACTTTCAAAGAAATCTGTAGCTATGTGCAATACATAATAATAGCGAGTTTCAGATTTTTTGAAATCCAACGGTAACCATGGTATTTTTCGGGATAGAAAGTATGTCCTTTCTCAAGCTCTAGTATATTTATGTTCCAAATTTCATTAAGATTGGCTTAGGCGTGAAAGCGTAACGTACAGAAAGACAGACAGAATTAATTTCGCACTTGTAATATTAGTAGGAAAGTAGGGATATTAGTAGGGATTTACAAATTACAAAAAGTCTAAAAATTTAATGTCGGAGGTTTACTCAAGGAAGAAGTAAGCTACGCTAAGAGGACAAGAAATATGTGACGTATGTTGAAGCAAAAAAATTCTCAAATATGGCGTCGATTGCGTCGTTATCGACAGTACGGTATCGCTGACAGCACCAAAAGGATACTTAAGAGGCCTGTGAACTACAATTTCTCCATTCATTCAAAATACCAAATCATTAGTAATTCGTGCATATTTGGATCATGTTGTGGTGTTATTCGGATTCATATAGTAATAATCTATGCTCCTGGCCATATTTTGTTTGGAAATACTTCTTTAAAACGAAATAATAATCAATTTTGATCAAAATTTTTATTACTTTAGTCGAGTTCCGTAATACCATATGAATTAAAACTTGTAACTTTCTTTATTAACTGGTGTTTTTCTTTATCTGGACAATAAAAACTGTGCTCCTGAACTAATGCGACGTGAGATAGTGTTGTTTTTATTACAAAACAAATAAGTAGAAAACATGTCCTCTTTGACATAAAAATAAGCAAGACTAAATTCGTTTACAATTTCGTTTAACAAAAGTATTTCGGAACCAGATATGGCTAGGAGCATAGATTATTACTACATCAACCCGAATAACACCACAACATGATCGAAATTTGCACGAATTGCGAATGATTTTTAACCGACTTCAAAAAAGGGAGGAGGTTCTCAATTCGTCGGAATCTTTTTTTTTTTTTTTTATCTATGTATGTTCACCGATTACTCGAAGACGCGTGGACCGATTTGAAAAATTCTTTTTTTGTTTAAGAGGGTTTTGTTTCCAGATGGTCCCATTTTAATCAAGTCAGGATCTGATGATGGGATCCTGTAGAAATCGAGGGAACTCTTCAAATTTTATATGGACATATGAAACTATTTGAGTATTATTAGAAAGAGTAATATTTTCCAAGTTGTTTTATGGTCATCAGGTCAGGATTTGATCATGGGATCTTGGTGAAATCGAGGGAACTCTTCAAATTTTGCTAGTATACTTAAAGCGAGTTGGGTATTTTTTATAGTTACTGGTGCATATGCTAGCAGATACGGATTTGATGACTAAAGTCATCAAGTCAGGGTCTGATGATGGGATCTTGGTGAAATCGAGGGAACTCTTCAAATTTTGCTAGTATACTTGAAGCGAGTTGGGTATTTTTTAACCGACTTCAAAAAAAAGGAGGAGGTTCTCAATTCGTCGGAATCTTTTTTTTTATAGTTACTGGTGCATTTGCTAGCAGATACTGATTTGATGACTAAAGTCATCAAGTCAGGGTCTGATGATGGGATCTTGGTGAATTTGAGGTATCTCTTCAGATTTTATGAACACACCTCAAGCAATTTGGATATTTTTACAACATACGATATATATTAAATAGAGTGAAATAATTTTTATTTAAATTTTAGGTACCTACACCAATTCGAAGTCGGGCGATTGTCTATGACTTCGTCATTTCTTCGCACATCAAGTAAGTAAGAAGGACTACCTATTAGGGATTGTATGAAACATTGCCCGACTTCGAATTGGTGTAGGTACCTAAAATTTAAATAAAAATTATTTCACTCTTTGTAGTGGCATTTGAAGTTGGTTTTTTGGAAAGCATTTTTCGTGATAGAAAGTATGTCCTACGTCCTTTCTCAAGCTCTAGTCTATTTATGTTCCAAATTTTATTAAAAGTTAACAGTACCCAAATAGTTACAGTTAAACTTTTTACCATTATTATAATCTGGAGATAGATAAGTGGGTCTGTGGTCAAATCTGTCGGACCGCTACTTACAGTTATGTGATCTAGTCAAGATCTAGTCTACGAATTAGAGATTTGGTAAACCGCAAAATTGCACAGACCTAGGAAACAATATAGACTGGCCCATCCATCTTCAAAAAAAACCGGCGAAGTGCGAGTCGGACTCGCGCACCGAGGGTTCCATACCAATAAAGAAGTAAAACATTGAAAGAATGACTTTTGTTCATGAAATTACGAGTATAATTTACATGTAGGTACTTTTGTTGACAAACCGCAAACGTAACTTTGTTTTTGGCGGATTATTGTTATTATCAAAAAAAGTATATTAGTCAGTGAGTTGATTTTATTTTTCCTGAAAAATATATATTTACTTCTATTCATCATAATTATTTCAGATTTTTCGATTGGTAAACTTCGGAGATAAATGGGAACGGTATTTTTTTCGACAGTGTGCCCAATAAATCAAAAACTATCAGGCATAAAAATAAATAAAAATTAGTTTTAGTATACACAAGTAACGCCCTTTCATATGATATCCTACTCAATATTATTATCTCATTTTGAAAATATGTCGACCCGGTTTTCCCCCCTTTTTCAATAAAAATAAAAACAATTTTCAAATTTTTATTCATTCATTCATTCTAAATTTCAAGTCGATAGCTTGAATAGTAACTGAAATAATCGAGTGTGACAGACGGACGGACGGAGAAAGTCTCACCATAAGGGTTCCATTTTTACCAAATTGGTATGGAACCCTAATTAGCTTGAGTATTTTTAATCTGTCAAGTGGCGTTCCCTAAGGTAGTAAATTCGAAACACGAGCAGTTGACAACAAATCTGGGCGCTTATCATAGCGCCGCAAGTCACGCCGAAGTCTAGCCTAGAATGAAAGATAGGGGTATCTCCATAGTTATATTATGTCTGTGCAAAATTGATATGGTACCTACTTATTGTGCGATTTAGAGCACAGGATGTAGGCAGTAGGATGCCCACATAATTAACAGTATCTATTGATAACGCATCCCAATAAAATAATATAAGCTATTTTTCAAATTATTGTATAGACTATTCCAAGTATCAAAACAATAGATAGCTACAGTCCGACAAGGCTCTCTTGGCACTTGAAGGAGGGCGCTGTTGCAAAACAAAGGCAGCCATAAAATAAAATCTCCTCAATTTTACTTCAATTTTAGTTTAAAATAGTTAATAGTAAGCAAAAACAATAGTGATATACTGACAGAGCGAACTATCAAACAAAACAAAGGCAGCCATAAAACGAAATCTCCTCAATTATTATTTAGTTTATATTTATTTTATATTTTAGTTTAAAATAGTTAATAGTAAGCAAAAACAACATAACATACAATAGCGATATACTGACAGAGCGAACTATCAAACAGTATCACAAGATAGCGGCGTTAGTTCAGACTTTGGCTACGCGCCAAAATAGCCTTGTCGCACTGTAGTATGAAGTACAAGTATCTACATTTTTTTTTTATCGAATTAAAATCTAATTAATTACGGATTATCTTCCTAAGTCCTAACCTGCCGTTTAATACAACTGTTATACCTAGTTATATTATTAATGATCAAGGCTATAGTTATTGGAATAATAGCGTAATAGTGTGTAACAACCAACAGCTATAATAAACCAATTATTACTGATTATATTATTATTAATAACAAACGAGGATGACGCCACGATGTTAGGATCCTACGTAATGGCTGCTTTGTACAAGACTAAGAAAAAAGGCGAACATCTGTGTGACTTTGCATACTCCTTGGGCCAGGCCAGGTCCACTTATCACGTGATCGAGAAACTACAGGTAGCCGCCTCGACGTATTAATTTCAGACGGCCTCCACGCGCCGGATACTTTGCTTTATAGTTCTACTAGCTGACCTGGCAAACGTTGTTTTGCCCTTAGGGGTACTAAAAAATAGATAAATTGAGATTTAAACTATCCTATCTCTCAAGTTGGATCGAACTGCACATGGTGTGCGAATTTTATTATAATCGGTTAAGTGGTTTAGGAGTCCATTGAGGACAAACATTGTGACACGAGATTTATATATATTAAGATTTCGTGCGCTGCGTGCAAGGCGACCTTAGTACGTAGAATGAGATAAAGTTATGCGATAAAAAGAGGCCGCAACTTTGCGTTTGTTGCGTGTTCTTTTCGGAGGCGTGGCCAGGCGCTTTTGCGAACTGAATTGCACTTTTTGTGTCAGCGCTAGAGTCGCTATTTCTTTAAATAATCTTGCGGAGTGAGCCTTCTGTACCGTTAGGTACTATTATATATTCCGTGCTTGGGCATTGATTGGTGAAGAGATTTCGACCAAGACAGCCCGCGAAATTCAAAATTTATTTAGTTCTTAGCTAAAAGTGGGCTAATTATACATCGTAGACTTATGGCAATGAGCTTTGCGGGCATAACGTTTATGCATCTACATGTTATTAACAAAACCTCTACGCAACAATACTCATTTACCTACTTTATATTGGTTCCCGATAGCTCGAACCAATATGAGGTGAGTTGGAATTTTCGAGCAAAGTTTCTATTCAAATTTGTAAATGCATAAATGTTATGCTCGCCAAACTCATTGCCACACAACTATAGATTGTGTATTTAGTCTAATATTTGCGAAAAATAAAAAAAATATTTGCGAAGTCTAAAATTTGAATTTCACGGGCTAGTAGCGCTGAAACAACTTAAGGGATTTTTATTTTATTTTATTTATATTTTACAAATAATATATGGTTACATGACATCTTGACGTCTCGAAACTCATGTGAGTTTTTATTCGACTTCATCGTCGCGTTGCTATCATCAACACAACTATCAACAGCCCCGCACCAACAGCAACAGCACCAACAGCAACAGCACTAACAGCAACAGCACCAAGAGTGGCGATGTTTAGGCGATGTACGACTTTATTTATGAGATTAACCCCACGGAATTTATTATAATGAGTAGGTCCCTTATTTTTCCAAGTCTATCGCATAAAGCTATAAATTAAACGATATTTAATGATAGGTACGTAGGTACATGTTATTTTTTTTACATGAAACATGTTTGCAATATAAATGATTGTCTGCCAATAATAATTAATGATTCGGCCAAATTGGCCCTCGAAAAAATTTTATTTAGTGTTTCGCAAATATCTAACTGAAACATTGTAAGCTTAGAATAATAATAAATATTAATAAATAAATATATAGAGGACAACATCACATACATTGCTCCGATCCCTTAGTAAGTAGCTTATGCATTTGTGTTATGGAAATCAGAAACAACGAAGGTACCACAACACCCAGACCCGAGAATAAACTTTTTGAAAAGAGCAAGTGCCGAGTTTCTTGCCAGTTCTTCTCGGTGCAAACATGCATTCCGAACTTGGCGGTAGATTTTTTGACATTTCATGGGCGCCTATTATTTAGACCTATGTGAAATAAAGAATTTCATTTCATTTCATTTCAATAAGCCCACACACTGCCCATTAGCAGTTGTTTTCAATAGACACCGGAATAAAAAGTAGCCTATGTGTTCATCCGGGTTATAAGCTATCTATGTTCAAAATTTCCGCCAAATCGGTTCAGTAGTTACGGCGTGAAAGAGCAACAACCAGCCATCTGTCCATACTTACAAACCACGGGCCTTTGAACTTGCCGACTCAGGACGACCTCCGTGGTTGAGTGGTTAGCGTGCCGGTTTTCAAGGCGCCGCCATCTCTGAGGTTCCGGGTTCGATCCCCGGCCGGGGCAATGTAGAAAAATAAGTTTTCTACATTGTCTCGGGTCTGGGTGTTGTGGTACCTTCGTTGTTTCTGATTTCCTTAACACAAGTGCATAAGCTAATTACTATGGGGTCAGAGCAATGTATGTGATGTTGTCCTCTATATATTTATTATTATGATTATTATTAGGACCAATGCTCAGGACGGATTGGACGGACGACTGGCTTTATCGGATGCGACCGTTCCCAGCTTTATGTGGCAATGAATTTTGCGAAAACAGTAGTATTTCTAGGGTTCCATACCAAAATAGTAAAAATGGGATCCTGTTGGTGAGTCTTTCTCCGTCCCTCCGTCTGTCACACTTGATTATTTCAGTAACTATTAAAGCTATCGAGCTGTAATTTGAGAGAGCTCTACAATTTCGCATTGTAAAGTCAACATCTCCTGAGGATGTCCCGGTGTCGGGACGAAACGTGCATCGAAGAAAGTGTTAGAAAATTGTATGTGGTGTGGGTAGTGTTCCTGCATATTGCACCATACAAAATCTTTTTCAAGTAATAAAAGCGGATTACTTAAGACATAGAACTTAAGATATAAATTACAATGTTTTAGTTTGCTGAGGTATAAAAATACACATCTACCGTTTATATAGGTTTTCTCGGGACACTTTTTTCGTGAATTTTGTATTACACCCGGGGTCCATAAATTTATATACCAATGGATATTAACTATAAACCTCTAAAATCAATGTTAGATTTGCGGTTCGTCATTAAAAGTCCTACTCGTAGTTTGTACCTAATAGTTAAAACGACAATGACCATGGATGTATGGTATCCCGTATCAAGTTGAATCAAACCAAAACTTTATTTTTTATAGACTAAGGTCTCCATATTAACTCCTACAATTATTACTTTTTAATTAATATCCGTATTCTTAAGTTATATGCAAATAAACAAGTTGCACTTCTTACTAAAATCAGTATGACGCGAAATGTGCATTGAAAAGAAAGTAACTTTTTGTATGCAAAATTAAATTCCGGATATGTAAAACAAATCCCTAGTGCCTATGGTTCTTAATAAACAATATTTTATTTTCCTAGACTATTTTGGTTTTGGTTCATGAGAGAACTTGATACCACCTTTGGTCATTCTCCTTTTACAAAATAGATTTTAAAGTTTCACTTCTTTTGCTATGGAACCCTCGATGCGCGAGTTTGGCCCGCACTTGGCCGGTTTTAATTTTTTTTTTGTGGCAGTCTAGATGATACCTATTATACTACTTACGTCTATATTTTTAGTAATATAAATAAAATCTTTATATGGACTCTACGGTCTATGGGCAGAAATGATAGCTGATATTTGGACCAATGTACCTACATATTTTCTGCCAAAACTAAAAGGTATACAATTTCAAAACACGATATCTGCATATATTATTGTTCTTGTTCAACGGAAGGTCAGTATAATGTTATTCTAACCAGATAAACTGGCTTATATACGACTGAAATCAACAGGTACGGAGAGCAGGTGTCAAACACCTTTGAAACGGAATAATAAGTGGTTATTAATAGGTATTAGGCATCGCTTTAGCACCATTTAAAATAAACTATAACCATACTAGCTGACCTGGCAAACGTTGTTTTGCCCTTAGGGGTAGTAAAAAATAGATAAATTGAGATTTAAACTATCCTATCTCTCAAGTTGGATCGAACTGCACATGGTGTGCGAATTTTATTATAATCGGTTAAGTGGTTTAGGAGTCCATTGAGGACAAACATTGTGACACGAGATTTATATATATTAAGAAGATGAGATATGACTTATATCTACGATATTCATAGGAACCTGGCAATAGTCAAATTGACTAGGTAATAAGCTGTTTTTACGTTTTTTTTTTATGCCATACAAGTTAGTACTTGACTGCGATCTCACCTGATGGTAAGTGATGATGCAACCGAAGATGTTAGCGTACTAACTTGGAAGGGTAAGTTAAGTCACCCCAACGGTTTCTACACAGCATCATACCGGAACGCTAAATCGCTTGGCGGCACGTCTTTGCTGGTAGGGTGGTAACTAGCCACGGCCAAAGCCTCCCACCAGACCAGACCTGAGCCAATTTAGAAATTATTAAATTCCAAAGCGGCCCGTGGCGGGAATCGAACCCGAGACCTCCCACTCGAATCCGAGCGTGCGTCCCCTGCGCCACGGAGGTCGTCAAACGTAAAAAAAAAAAAAAATTAACTATATGTTTGCAACTTCTACGGTTCAAGTAAAATCTGTGGGTTCAAGAGATACAGCCTGGTGACAGACGGACGGACAGACGGACGGCGAAGTCTCAGTAATAGTGTTCCGTTTTTTACCCTTTGGATACGGAACCCTAAAAATAATAATATGTATATGCAAAACATACGGAAGAATCCCCAAGTTGGTGCCCCAAGGCTCTGAATACCGGAAGTTCAATAAGTCAATACACCTACCGTACCTACTCGCGACCTGCAACTAATTAATGTCAACAGTCAACTGACTATACTTAATTATGTTGCAAAAGATGATCCTTTAACCTTTAGAGAACCTATCAACATTTTATATTATAATATACGACTTTTTGATTTTTTAAAATAAATATATGTAATGAAATGAGTGACATTTCATTCATTTGAATTTGCCGCGCTTCGCGTATCAGCTGTCTGTACCTATGATTAGTGATCTGTGTCGAGGATTTTAAAATGGCGAGGGACGCTGAAATTGTTTTGTGCATTGTTATCGTAATAAAAACTCATAGAAAGAATGTGATTGAGGACTCGAGATATAATGAACTTTAAATGTCGTTTCTTTGTTATTTCAGGTGAGATAGAAGTGTAATTGTCGTAACTTGATAATAACTAGATAATTGTAAAATAAAACAAAACTTGTAATAAAACAAAACTTTGTTATTTCAGAGAAACAATTTGTGGTTTAATTTTGGAGATCCTCAATGTCTTATATATATCAGGACGTTATTCACATTGCAATCCAGTTTGTGTTATGGGTAATGGGAATTAGATAACTAATTAATACAAGGGGCTATCCACGTAACGTATTAACACACAGTGTGATGTGAATCAAGAAATAATAAAACTAGATTAATTTAGCCTGTGACACTCCACAATAACGTAGCTTTCTATTGGTGAAAGAATTTTGAAAATCGGTTCAGTAGATCCGGTGATTACCCCTTACAACGTCACAAACTAACAAACTCACAAACATCGTTACCTTAATTAGGTAAGTACCTCTTTATAATATTAGTACTTATAGAAGTATAAATAGATAACATTAATTATGCATCTACCTACTGTAGTCTGTAACCCACATGATTTTAATAAAAGCTTTGCTCAAAATTCATTCTCTGCACATTTGGAGCTATTGGGAAGTAAATGAGCGTTTTAAAGCAAAGTTTTTATAACAACGTGTAGATGCATGAATGCTCGCAAAACTCCTTGCCATAAGCCTACGGTGTATAAATAATTTTTCGAAAAACTAAAAGCTAAGGCTTAAGGTGGATGGATAAAATTTGTATCAATCACAAAGTAGCTGTATAAATTAGTTAAAGAAACAAAAACTAAATCCACAGACAATCATAACTTTTGATCTCCTTTCAATTACCATAATAACATTTTAATTGTTCGCGTCGACTTTGTTTACGTCTTCACGCGTCTAAAATTACTCAAACCATTTTCATTCCTAATTTTTTAAAATTAAGGTTTAGTTTGCGTATTCGATAGGTATTCACCTAATGTCATGATACTTATAATTATAGTTGTTTCGTGTTTAATTGTGGGAATTTATCTATTGTTTTTTCTTAGACTGGCGTTTTATTGAGTGACTACTGACGATTCAATTTTGAGTCCTCTTAGCTCAGTGGTTGAAGGTCGGACTAATGGCGAAATATCGCCGGTTCAATAGTCTTCAGAATTCCACGAAGTATTAATAATTAAGCTTACTTACATGAATCAAATCCTTGGGGATGAATGAACTGCAGTAATTATACTAGCTCAATTAGTTTTAAGAGAATTTGTGAAGTGGTGATAACAGAAAACAAAACCCGGCTGAGTTTGTTGTGGGCTTCTTCTCAGTGCAGGGCGCGTTGGAACCCTCGTAAACTTAGTTTTAAGTCGACTTGGAGTTATCGCCATACAAATGTGACAATTACCACACTGACCTATTTATTACAAGAGCCTGTATATTAGGCCTATGTGAAATAAAGATATTTTGAGTTTGAGTTTGAGTTATTTAAATACATACATAACATATCGACGAAAAACGAAGTCCTTCGTTACCTGTCAATTGTCATGCCGGTTTGCGATAAACTCAAAAACTTACTGAACAGATTTTTATGCAATTTTCAGCTATAGATAGAACAATTAATGAGGAAGGTCTATGTATACTTAAATTTGTCTAGATTTTGTGTACACTGGGTGAATCAGTATTGTTGTTACTAATTGTTGTACCTTGAAGCAGTCATGTGTTGTGTACAGGTATAATATTATATTATATTCGTTGGTACAGACTACAGGTTTGAAGCGTACTGTAAGGTGTTGCGGCCCTACCAGCCCGCGAAATTCAAATTTTATTTAGTTTTTCGCAAATATTAGACTAAATACACATTGTAAATTTATGGCAATGCATTTTGAGGGCCTAGTATTTATGCATTTACATGTTTTTGATGGAAACTTTGCTCGAAAGTTCCCACTCATCTCATATTGGTTCCCGAAAGATTATTAGCTGTTTCCCAGATTTCGAGCCATCGGGAACCAATATGAAGTAAATGAGTATTGTTGAACAGAGTTTTTATTAAAAACATGTAGATGCATAAATGTTGTGCCCGCAAAACTCATTGCCATTAGCCTTCGATGTATAATTAGCCCACTATGAGCGAAAAACTAAATAAAATTTGAATTTTCGCACCCGGATGGTACCAATCCCCCTTGGGCCGACGAGATTACTGGACACGATCAGTACTCGAATTGGACCGGAACGCACCAGAACGGCGTGCCGTTTCGTGAAACCACCGTTCCGGTTCGTGAAATCAGCGTTCCGTTTCGTGAAAATTATTCTCAGAGCGTTCCAAACTCTGGTTTTTAAATAATTGAGATCTTCTTGGCAGGAGCACTACTAAAAATGTATCTGCACCCTCAGAATTGAATATGAGTAGGTAAGTACTGTGAAGGCATAGCGTTCCGGTTCGTAAGAAAGCCCAAAAAATAATAGAAGCACTGAAGGTACAGCGTTCCGGTTCGTGAAAAAGTTCAATTCGACCACTGGACACAGTGAGATCTAACAACTAATGTCTCAGGATGATGAGCGCAGTGCAGTGAGTCAAAATAATGGGCCGCACAGCATCTGACACGGGCATGCGTATCACTAAACATCAGACGAACCTCTCGCTCATCTCCTCAGTCTTTGTTATAAAACATGTGGGTATAATATATGCGCTCTCATATAAATTCTTACCGGAAATCCACGCAAAAGTTACACACATGCACTCAAGACACTAAGACACTAAACTTCAACACTAACCGCACTTTACACTATAGCATACTAAGCAGTTTATGCGAAATTCGTAGATAAAACGGTTTATATTTTTTTTATACGATTTATATAATAATGTAGTAATAATTTTATTCTGATTCAAGTCGTCGTGCGAGTCGAGTGATCAGATTGTGGTGTATAATACTACTAAACTATACTAAACGCGGACTTGTTACTTGAAAGAGTAGTTGAGCAAGTACGTAGGGCTGTCACTCATAGGATTATTATTAATATTAAAAAAAAACCGGCCAAGTGCGAGTCGGACTCGCGCACCGAGGGTTCCATACCATAAAAGAAGTTAAACATTAAAAGAATCACTTTATTTCATGAATTTACGAGTATAATTTGCATGTAGGTACTTTTGTTGGCAAACCGCAAACATAACTTTGTTTTTGCCGGTTTATTGTTATTATCAAAAAAAGTATAATAGTTAGAGAGTTATTTTTCCTGTAAAATATACGTTTACTTCTATTGATCATAAGTATTTCAGATTTTTCGATTGGTAAACTTCGGAGATAAGGGGGGGGGAACGGTATTTTTTTCGACAGTTTGCCCAATAAATCGAAAACTATCAGGCATAAAAATAAATAAAAATTAGTTTTAGAATACATAAGTTACGCCCTTTCATATGATACCCCACTCAATATTGTTGTCTCATTTGAAATTTTGTCGACCCAGTTTTCCCCCCTTTTTAAATAAAAATAAAAACAATTTTCAAATTTTTACGATTGTTATGACGTCGGGTCACTATTACCTATAACTATTCTAAATTTCAAGTCGATAGCTTTGAAATAATCGAGTGTGACAGACGGACGGACGGACGGAGAAAGTCTCACCATAAGGGTTCCATTTTTACCATTTTGGTATGCAACCCTAAAAACATTTTCATTTCTTCGTGTTCTTTCGTGTTTTACTTAGCATACCCTATCAATTGATACCGATTTCATGGGTTATCATGGGAGTGCACAAAAATTAATTAGCCCGCCATCTTAATTAAGCTGTCAGCCATATTGGGTTTAGAATAACGCGACTTTGCTAATAATACAGATTAAACATGTGAGTACAATTTCATCTGAATCGCTTGAGGAAAACTGCTAATATAAATTGCAATATTACAATTCATATTATGGCATTGGCATTTTGCGATATTGAAAAGATAAAGCTAAAAAGAAGTAAAGGTATGAAAATTATCACTAAATTAGTCACGTCACACTTGACCTCAACACATTCTTATACATTTTCTGATTTTCTTTCGACGGCGATGATATAGCGATTTTAAAAAACGCATGCGCATATTATGACTACAGAGCTGCTGCCAGCTGAAATGACAAACAATCGCGTAGAGATACTCAAAACTCGCCTCTCTCCATCGCCAACTGAGCGACTTTCAGCCTAGAACTCTTAAGACACAGATTCTAGACCTCTTAAGACCATGACTTTTTTAGCCATTGACCGTTAAAAATAGAACAAAAATTACATTTGAACAAACAATAATCAATAATATATAAATATATGGGTGACCAAGCTTCGCTCGGTAGTCAAACTGCTGGCCAATAGATGGCAGCAGGAGTCATATTTTTTTTTTGGTAAATTCCACATTTTCTAAAAATGAATCCTAGCTAGATCGATTTATCGCCCCCAAAATCCCCTGTATACTAAGTTTCATGAAAATCGTTCGAGCCGTTTCCGAGATTAAGATTATATAGAAAATATAGGTATATATATATATATATACAAGAATTGCTCGTTTAAGGGTATAGGATTCAATATGTACCCCGCGACGAAAAGGCTAAAAACTCAGCAGTTTGCTGTTTCAAAAAAAGTTTATATTTTCGCGGTCGCTGGCAGCCCTGGCCGTCAGACTGGATCCTATAATAGGAGCGTGCGCAGGCGGCTGTTGGCGTAGCGTCCAATGCACAAGTGTATCATTATACTTAATGAAATCTACTTTTTTTTTACAAGTTACCTGACGCGATCTACCTGATGGTAAGTGACGATTCCGCCGAAGCCTATGTAAGCGTAGTAACTTGGTTTTTAAATTAAAAGAAAAATCGGCCAAGTGCGAGTCGGACTCGCGCACCGAGGGTTCCGTGTACTATATTATACAAAGTTAAACCATGAGAACCACTTTTTTTACCGAACCGCGAACTTAACTTTGTTGTTTGAGGTTAATTGCTAATAACAAAAAAAGTATAGCAGATATTGAGTTGATTTTATTTTTCCCGTAAAATGTACATTAATCACTAATAATCGTAATTATTTCAGAATTTTCGATTGGTAAACTTCGGAGATAAGGGACGAGACGGTATTTTTTTCGAAAAAATCAAAAAATAAATCCAATAAATCAAAACATATCAAGCATAAAAATAAATAAAAGTCGGTTTTAGAATACTTACACAAGTTACGCCCTTTCATAATATACTAACCCCACTAAGTATTGTTATCTCATTTTAAAATCTCGACGACCCTTTATAAATAAATAAATAAATTGTTTATTTGTGAACAGAAAATAAATACAATAAAATGACTAAATTTTTTATGTGTGTAAAAAACCACGGCGAATGACCATCATTACCTACAACTATTCCACAAGTCTATAATAAGTCTATAATAGTTACTGAAATGTGACACACAGACAGATAACAAAGTGATATTTTAAGGGTTCCGTTTTTTTGGATCTCTTAAACCTGGATTACGAATAAGCTACTTTTTATCCCGGAAAATCCATGGTTCTCGCGGAATTTGTGAACAACCAAAATTCGCGCGGGCAAAGGTACCATATAGTATCCAACAGTCAGGCTCTTACCACGGATGAACGTCTTAAAATCCGTCTTGAATTCACCCCCTAGGCAGGCCACGCTCACTCGTCACACGATCAATAAAGCTACAAGTAGCCACACGACGGACCGATTTCAAACGGCTGCCGCGCGCCGGCTAGGTTGCACGCGTTAGTTCTTGTACGGCCTACAAGGTCTAACTACGCACAAAGCTACGAGTAGCCGCACGACGGACCGATTTCAGACGGCTGCCGCGCGCCGGCTAGGTTGCACGCGTTAGTTCTTCTACGGCCTACAAGATCTAACTACGCGCAAAGCTACGAGTAGCCGCACGACGGACCGATTTCGGACGGCTGCCGCGCGCCGGCTAGGTTGCACGCGTTAGTTCTCGTACGGTCTATTTCACGCGCTGCGTGCGCCCGATTACGAGGCAGCCTTAGTACGTCGAAAGAGATAAAGTTACACGATAGAAAGAGAGCACAACTTTAGGTGCATAGCGGAGGCGGAGCCAGGCGCTTTTGCGAAATGAATTGCACTTTTTTGTGTCAGCGCTAGAGTCGCTATTTCTTTAAATCCTCTTGCCAAGGGCACCTTCCGTACCGTTAGGTACTATTATTGTATTCCGTGCCTAAGGGGTTAAATAATAAATATCTGGTTGACCGAGCTTCGCTCGGTAGTTTAACTACTGGATAATAGATGGCAGCAGAAGTGCTTCGCTCGGTAGTTTAACTACTGGCTAATAGATGGCAGCAGAAGTCATATTTTTATTATTTTTTTTTTGGTAAATTCGACATTTTCTAAAAATGAATCCTAGCTAGATCGATTTATTGCCCCCAAAACCCCCTGTATACTAAATTTCATGAAAATCGTTGAAGCCGAGATCCAGATTATCTATACTTATAATAAAACTGTAAAGGGTCGAATTCTGTACATTGAAGATATTTTGAAAATTTTTGTTGGAGGACACTATTTAGTCGATACTGAAGCCAAAACTGTAATTTGTTGAATTTTTGTCTGTCTGTCTGTCTGTCTGTCTGTCTGTCTGTCTGTCTGTCTGTTTCACGACCGGGCATCACGGCTAATCCGCTGGATGGATTTAAATGAAACTTGACATGATTATAGTTCATACCCCGAGGTAGGACATAGGATACTTTTTGTCCCGAAATTCATCATGGTTTCCCTGGAAGACGGCATCAAAGTCCAAACGTTTTTTAGTTATAATTCATTAACGCGTTGTCCGATTCCATTCATTCTTTTTTTGTTAGAAAGGAGGTTCTTTAAAGATTATTCCATACAAATCTTATCATCATCACTTTTGTAGTTCAGAAATTACAGACATCAGAACCTTTAAGTTCAAGTAGGTAGGTGTCTTGAAACTCGGAATGCACAAAGAACCTAGGGCTAGGACGTAGGGATCAAGTAAGACTGGAGTACCCTTACAGCCGTAAATAAATAGGCTTAGTAGGAGATTTTGTATGGTTTAAAATTCTTCACTTTTAGGGTGAACAAAAATCATGTAACTGGCGTTATCACTACGTTATACCGTATAGCGCCATCTCTACAATTTATGTGGAACTTGAATGTAAAACTCTGAGATAGGTACTACCGAATTTTTTTAAATAAATTTAACTGTCATGTTATTTACTGTTTCCTGACTTTATATTAAGATGGCACTGTTAAGACATGAACAGATTTAAACTTTATCATCCGCAATATGGAAAGGGTAAGATAATGGTTCACAAATATTTTTAACTCTTAGGTCTTATCGATCCTAACTGACTGATTGTCATCTAAGGTCTTTTTATACGTAAAGAAAAATATAGCCATTGTCCATTCTGATGTTTTGGATTGTATTGAGATGAAGCAAAGATTTTTAAAAGACTCTTATATTATTTTGGGCTGGGGAATATTGTTAGTAGAGTAATTTATCCCAGTGGTACCTACCCGGCCGAACTCTGAAAGAAGAGTTCTACCACCAGTACAACTTTTCACATGGTTTAATAATTTTTCACATATTTCGTGGTTTCAGAATCACAATGAAAAGGACGATTTTAACTGTCGATATTTCGATACATTGGTACAAGTCGTGGTCACGTAGTGACCACGACCTGTGCCACTGGGTCGAAATATCGACAGTTAAAATCGTCCTTTTGATCTTTCAACTACGTATTAATGATACTTTATATTATTACTAGCTGTTGCCCGCGGCTCCGCCCGCGTGAATTACGATTTTTTTTACATAATATACCTTCCTATTGGAATTCCTTGATTTTTCGCGGGATTCTGGTGTGATGTTGTACAGAAACCTGTTCTTACTTTGCACGGGTTATCTTGTGGTGATTTTGAAAACTCCTTTTTCTTAATAATAATATAAAGTTTCATTAATACGTAGCTGAAAGATCAAAAGGACGATTTTAACTGTCGATATTTCGACCCAGTGGCACAGGTCGTGGTCACTGCGTGACCACGACTTGTACCAATGTATCGAAATATCGACAGTTAAAATAGTCCTTTACGTTGTGATTTTTATTCTGAAACCACGAAATATGTCAAAAAATATTAAACCATGTGAAAAGTTGTACTGGTAGAACTCTTCTTTCAGAGTTCGGCCGGGTAGGTACCACTGGGATAAATAACTCTACTAACAATATTCCCCAGCCCAACATAATATAAGAGTCTTTTAAAAATCTTTGCTTCATCTCAATACAATCCAAAACATCAGAATGGGCAATAGCTATATATTTTTTTACGTATAAGAAGACCTTAGATGACAGTCAGTCGGTTAGGATCGATAAGACCTAAGAGTTAAAAATATTTGTGAACCATTATCTTACCCTTTCCATATTGCGGATGATAATGTTTAAAACTGTTCATGTGTTAACAGTGCCATCTTAATATAAAGTCAGGAAACAGTAAATAACATGACAGTTAATTTTTATTTAAAAAAAAATCGGTAGTACCTATCTCAGAGTTTTACATTCAAGTACCACATAAATTGTAGAGATGGCGCTATACGGTAAAACGTAGCGATAACGCCAGTTACATGATTTTTGTTCACCCTAAAAGTGAAAAATTTTAAACCATACAAAATCTCCTGCTAAGCCTATTTATTTACGGCTGTAAGGGTACTCCAGTCTTACTTGAGCCCTACGTCCTAGCCCTAGGTGCTTTGTGCATTCCGAGTTTCAAGTCACCTACCTACTTGAACTTAAAGGTTCTGATGTCTGTAATTTCTGAACTACAAAAGTGATGATGATAAAATTTGTATGGAATTATCTTTAAAGAACCTCCTTTCTAACAAAAAAAGAATGAATGGAATCGGACAACGCGTTAATGAATTATAACTAAAAAACGTTTGGACTTTGATGCCGTCTTCCAGGGAAACCATGATGAATTTCGGGACAAAAAGTATCCTATGTCCTACCTCGGGGTATGAACTATAATCATGTCAAGTTTCATTTAAATCCATCCAGCGGATTAGCCGTGATGCCCGGTCGTGAAACAGACAGACAGACAGACAGACAGACAGACAGACAGACAGACAGACAAAAATTAAACAAATTACAGTTTTGGCTTCAGTATCGACTAAATAGTGTCCTCCAACAAAAATTTTCAAAATATCTTCAATGTACAGAATTCGACCCTTTACAGTTTTATTATAAGTATAGATTAAGAAAAAGGAGTTTTAAAACTCACCACAAGATAACCCGTGCAAAGTAAGAACAGGTTTCTGTACAACATCACACCAGAATCCCGCGAAAAATCAAGGAATTCCAGTAGGAAGGTATATTATGTAAAAAAAACGTAATTCACGCGGGCGGAGCCGCGGGCAACAGCTAGTATAGAAATATATATATATACAAGAATTGCTCGTTTAAAGGTATAGGAATAGGGGATGAATTTTAATCCCCACCGCAGAAGTCTATAGCTTGCACCGCTTCCAATGAAAGCTGTATCATCATATTTATTATGCTTTGTCGAAGGTTTTTCCCTTCCTTAAACTTCGCAAGAATAAGTACGAGGAATTTTAACGGAATTAAAATTAATTTTGGTTATTCATCGACTGCGGTTTCCAAATAATTCCATCGAGGTTCAATGTAACAGCCAAATTCACATTGCATTTGTTAGGGTTCCGTATTCAACGGGTAAATCGGGACCAATGACGAACTACGCTACGCTAAGAGGACGAAAAGTATGTGACGTATGTTGAAGCCGAAAATTTCTCAAATATGGCGTCGTTACCGCCCACAACAGTACGGGGTCGCTGACAACACATAATGTTGTCGCTTACATTAGCGCCATTTTACAGTTTTGATAAATTAAAAAGCCGGCTTCAGGGCGGAGCCTAAAAATACATGCGTGACGTCATTAAGTGCTATCCTTTATATGTTTAATCAATGATCGGGACCCTATTACTAAGACTTCGCCGTCCGTCTGTCACCAGGCTGTATCTCTTGAAACGTGATAGTTAAAAACTTGAAATTTTCACAGATGATGTATTTCTATTGGCGCTATAACAACAAATAGTTCTTAATACCTAATAGGTATACGTTAAGGCGAAATCAACGACTCTGCCCGCGAAATGCAAAATTTTCATGGTTTTTTGCAATTTGTTCGCTAATTACACATCAGAGGTTTTTTTCTTTGATGTACGGAACCATTATAATACCCGTGCGAAGTCGGGGCAGGCTGCTAGTTTTTATATAAACACGTGAAGAAGATATTGGGACTATCGCTATTTGACTGCCATAAGCCTATTACGTCTTATCAGCTTAAAAATCGCGAAAAACCACAAAAAATTTGAATTTCGCGGGCACACCTGTGGTGTGCTCCTTAACGTGAAATCAACGGGTCTGCCCGCGAAATTCAAAATGTTCGTGGTTTTTTGCAATTTGTACGCTAATTAGACATGATAGGCTTATGGCAATCAATTTGCGAGAATGGCAGTATCATCTTTATATATCAAAATCTTTGCATAAAAATGTGTATCCTAGGAAATTAGTCCGAGTATCGAGTTTTATGTGAGTAACTCGCAAATCTCGGACTAATTTCTTTAACTCGACACTTTCGAGCAGAGATTTTTATATAAACACGTGAAGAAGATTTTGATATTATCGCAATTTGACTGCCATAAGCCTATTACGTCTTATCGGCTTAAAAATCGCGAAAAACCACAAAAAATTTGAATTTCGCGGGCACACCCGTGGTGTGCTCCTTAATGTTATCAACTACAGGCCGAGAGCGATGGTATTTTTTAACCGACTTCAAAAAAAGGAGGAGGTTCTCAATTCGTCGGAATCTTTTTATATAACCCTGCATAACGGGATCTTAGACTATTAATTACTGAAAAGTTTTGTGTTGCTCTTTTAATTTATGTGAATCGACGAAGAAGAAAAGAAAACAAAGTTTTTTTTATTATACAAATAGTTTATTTTGCAAAAATAAATATAAGCATTTTGCTTACATATTACAATGGATCGATACTTATTGCTATTTTTATATCTAAGTCTAATATGATAAAGCTTTTAAAGTTTGCACGTTTGAAATCCCAGGAACTACTGGACCGAATTGAAAAAACCGGCCAAGTGCGAGTCGGACTCGCGCACCGAGGGTTCCATACCATCAAACAAGTAAAATATTGAAAGAATCACTTTTGTTTATGAATTTACGAGTATAATTTATATGTAGATAAGTACTTTGGTTGGCGAACCGCAAACGTAACTTTGTTTTTGGTGGTTTATTGTTATTAACAAAAAAAGTATAATAGTTAGGGAGTTGATTTTATGTTTCCTGTAAAATATACATTAATGTCTATTAATATTAATTATTTCAGATTTTTCGATTGATAAACTTCGGAGATAAGGGCCCCGGGAACGGTATTTTTTTCTACAGTTTGCCCAATAAATCAAAAACTATCAGGCATAAAAATAAATAAAAATCGGTTTTAGAATACACAAGTAACGCCCTTTCATATGATACCCCACTCAATATTGTTACCTCATTTTGAAATTTTGACAACCCGGTTTCCCCCCTTTTTAAATAAAAATAAAAAAGATTTTCAATTTTTTATGATTGCAATGGCGGCGCGCCGCAATTACCTACAACTATTCCAAATTTCAGGTCGATAGTTTTGATAGTTACTGAAATAATCGAGTGTGACAGACGGACGGACGGACGGACGGACGGAGAAAGTCTCACCATAAGGGTTCCATTTTTACCAAATTGGTATGGAACCCTAAAAACGGTCACGTGACACTTCGAAGATAACTGCCATTCTCATATTTAGAACTTCATTCCATTTAAGCGGTCGGAAATAAATATGAAATAATTTGGCGAATAACTAAAACTTATAATATACATGAATAATATAATAATTTAACTTAAAGCATTCTAAATAGGGTTAAGTTTTTCGCTTACATTGCTTCGCAATAATTTAAAAGCTACCAAATATATTCTTTTTCGTTTATGGTGATTTCATCACAGATTTTAAATTTCTTCATCACCCCCATGGAGTACGTTCTTCAATAGGGGATGAAAATAGAGTTCGTGTTATTTCGGGTTAAGTAAGTAAGGATTCGTGGGAGTGTAAAGATAGGCTGTTATTGTAATGAATTTTAGGGGATGAAATTGTTTGTCTAAAGTAAAAATATTTTGTTGGTGAAAGTAAAGTAAATATTATGTTTATTATAGGGGGATTATATTATAATTTATTTTCATTATAGGGGTTAAGTTATTATTATTTCAGGCACAATTCTTGGGAAGGAGATTTTTGGGGGTTGAAATATAATGGGGATGAAAGAAATAATTGAGGCTTTGATGGGATGGGTTTAATGTGTTATAACGAGACGCGATTCTTGACAAGACGATGATCCTATAGTTGAGAGGGGGATGAAATTTTTGAAAGGGGTGAAGAGTTTGGTTTTAATTACAAATACTCTTTATTATCAAATACTCCTTATTTGATTAGTGTATATAAGGAGATCAGAGATATTATGGCATTTCATGTAAAATTATAGCATATTTTGTCACTTATCACTAATTCAGCCCATATAAGATACTCAGCAGAAACAATAGTCCTTCTGTTTGGCTCTGTACGCGGCATCTTCTTTCTGTAGCTGGACGCGCGCTTCCTCTACGTCTTTCATCACTCTGAGATCAGTTGCGCAGTCATCGACAATTTTTTGAAAGAGTTCATCTGGAAATATAAAATAGAATATTGTTTTCTTCATATACGTAAGTATTTGACTACTGTCTCATCTGATGTCAAGTGACAGCCGCAAATTTACTAACTGGAAGTTTCGGATTAGTTTGTTTACTTGTTGTTAAATGGTGATAACATAAAAAAATACCCGGCTGAGTTTGTTGTGGGCTTCTTCTCAGCGGCGGGGCGCGTTTGTGAACCCTCGTAAACTTAGTTTTTAGTCGTGAATGGTTATCACCATTAAAGTGACCATGTAAAACAAAACGACTTGTCATAAATGCCTTTGTATGCTAGGTCTAGATGAAATAAAGAATTTTTCTATTCTATTCTAGTTATAACAACGTCATCTCTTGGCGACGGTAAAAGTTTTTAAGGCAAAAATTAACTACAACATAATTTTTTGAGATGGCTCTATAAAAATTACTACGTAATTGATATGACACCCGATTGAAATTGAAATGAAATGAATAGAAGAATTGTGTGTGGTGTTTCATGTGGACGGTGTTCCTGCATATTGTACCATACAGAATCTTTTCAAGTAGTGGATTGTAGCAAATTATGGATTTCTGCAAAATAACGCCAATCAATATTTTTCAGTGGTTACTGGTAAAATAACTTTTAATACATTTGCTCAAAAAGCAGTTCGGTAATTTCAATGACAAAATAAGAGTACGCCACGCTAAGGGCGGAAAAGATGTGCCATATGTTGAAGCCAAAAATTACTCAAATTATTACTTTAGGCGGAACCTAAAAATACATGCGTGAGGTAGCGACCTCACCTCACGAGTTATATACGTACACCCATATTCTTAGTCGTTTCCTCCAACTCACCTCACCTCCACTCAACCTCCCTTGAGCAACATTTGTATTCTCAAATGTTAAAAACCTCCTCCACTCGAGTAATCACTCATTCGAGTCGAGAGAGAATTGAGAAATGAACTGTCAAACGTAAGGTACGTCGCCATCAACCTTACAGCTGTCAAAACCCGTATTTAATAGATTTTTTAATGAATAAAATGGATTTCGTGCAGTTTATTAATTATGTAAATGTTGATTAATTATGTATGTGATACAAATAGAGGAATTCCTGTGCCGCCAATGATGCAATTATTTGTAGCCCTCAAGTTTTACGCTTCAGGGATGTTCCAGGTAAAATTCTATTACTTACTTACTTGCTTATCTATTTACGTAGATAAATATAACCCGTTGGCAGAAGCTTTGCCGATGACTTCCCCTCCCATTTCATACCACCGTCACCCGCAATCGTCTGATATCGGACGCGGGTGGCGTGGCGATCGTAAGTATGATGAAGTGGGAAGGAAAGTCATCGGCAAATCTTCTGTGAGCGGGTAGTATGTAGGTACCTATCATTATGTGATGATTTCTATAAATCTATAGCATACTCAACTGATGTTTCTTAAGTACCTATTCTTTCACAATGATTCTTATGTCTTTGCTAATAAAAAAACTATTTTTGTTCATAGATTGACTGCGGAGACCTCCACAAACTGAGCCAGGGCACGGTTTCTAAAAAAACTGGCAAAGTTATCCAATGACGCCAATGGCTATGATAACGCCACATAATATATAAACTTTCCTTCAAGTGCAGAGATGAATGCAATTAAGATGGAGTTCTACCAGATTGCTGCGTTCCTTCCCTGGTGTTGTGGGATGTAGGTATAGACTGCACACACGTGCCCATAAAAATCCAGCTAGGGAACGTGGACTCACAGCACTCAGGCTGAGAACATGCGGACTGTGGAAGGAAACTCACACAGGCCACACCAAAATACTACATGAAATAAAAAAGCCCTTACATAGATTGGATCTGTGATAAAACAAGTAAGGAACACGTAATGGATAACCCATATACAATTTTATCAGCCCTCTGTGCAAAACCTGCATGAAGGAAGACGAAACACCAGCGTACTACTATGCACTGAAGTATCGGATTAACACGAGATCGTCAACAGCACCTCAAGGTATTCTGTTCGGATTCTGGAGTGAGTTCGGCTGGCTGTAGTAACCTTGCGAGGACCCGCATCGGTGACTTCACGCGCAATGGACGAAGAGATCAAGTCTTGACTTGAGCGGGTGTAATCTGGTGGCTATTCTAGTACTGCTAATTTTGCTATCTATTTTGTATCAATCTAGTAAAAATAATAATTGTATAAACTAAGCTCAGCGTAATAAAAACATTTTTGAATGGAACAATCATTTATTTTTTAAATTCTCTAAAATTAACTAAGCAGCTTCCCTTTCTAGGCAAGCTTTTTTATTTATAACTTCTTTCACCAGCCACTCCCTCTTGGCTACTTTTAATTTACGTTATTCTTCTTCGCGTTCTTGAGCTCTTTTACAAGACTCCTCCCTTAGCGAGAACTTCTCTTGAATTATTTGGGCTCTAATATTTCCTAATAAATGCGTAATATTAGAAACAATGAGATAAAACGACGCGTAGAATTTATGTAAACAACAAATTTTGGCAGTTAATGTGACATTAATATGTAGTGGCCAACATTATAACAATAAAATTACCTCAAAACAATGACGTCACGTGTGACGGCACACCTCCACTCGACTTGACTTGACAGAGTTTACCTCACTCGAGTGGAGGACAAAACAGATTTGAAGGCCAATTAAGAATACCGATTTCGAGGTTGACACTGAGAGAGTTTTGAGGCTTCCTCGATTGAGTTTGAGTGGAGGGATGTTGAAGGAAACGACTAAGAATATGGGTGGTAGATTAGTAAGTAGATTCGTAAACTACTAACTTACCAACATTCTCGATTGGTTTGACTACCTACTTACCAACATTTTCCCCAGTTTTGCTGGAAGTAAGGAAGTGTCCCCGCAAACCCTGGGAGTACGTCGCCACAATTTCCTCAGGGACCTCCCTCTGTGCCACACCGCTATCCAACAGGTCTTTCTTTGTACCGCATAAGTACACTTTGCAGTCCTGGAAATATTTTAACTTTTTTAAATTTCATCCCTTATTTAATCCGGGGATGAAAATTTTATTATGGAAAGAAAGATACAAACAAACTTTAACCTTTATAATATTAATACGATTAGGCAATTTGCTGTAGTGTTTAATCATTGTTAATATTGAAAAATTTTGCAGGGATTTCTTGTTGCTTGCTGAAACTCTAGACTTGGCCCATAACCTCTTAATTTAGGCCCTTCTTATTATTAAAGGTGATGGGCACCATCCGGGCGCGAAAATTCAAACTTTATTTAGTTTTTCGCTAATAGTGGGCTAATTATACCTTGTAGGCTAAAGGCATTAGGCAACAAGTTTTGCGGGCACAACATTTATGCATCTATGTTCAAAAATACGCATTTAGTTCCCAATAGCACCAAATCTGGGAAACTGCAAAAAATAATTTTCCGGGAAGCAATATGAGGCGAATGAGAATTTTAGAGCAAAGCATTTATTGAAAGCATGTGAATGTATAAATAATATGCTCGCGAAACTCACTGCCATAAACCTACAATGTGTAGTTAGCCTAATACTTGCGAAAAAACTAAATATGAATTTCATGAGTTAGTAAGGCAGAAACACTTTAAGTTTTTGTTGGAGAGGTATAAATGAAAAGGAACTGAACCGACCTCCTCAACAGTGCGCAGTTCCAGCAGCCAATGCCTCAACCGAGTCCACGAGGCCTGTGACGAGGGTTCGTAACAAATGATAGCTGCGTGCGCGCCTCTGTAGTACATGCGGGTCATCGCCTCATACCTGCGGTCAAGATTTACAGATGGATATTCTGTTAACACTATATTTTTTTTTACGCTATACAAGTTAGTACTTGACTGAGATCTCACCTGATGGTAGGTGATGATACAGTCGAAGATGTTAGCGTACTAACTTGGAAGGGGTAAGTTATGTCACCCCAACAGTTTCTACACAGCATCGTACCGGAACGCTAAATCGCTTGGCGGTACGTCTTTGCTGGTAGGGTGGTAACTAGCTACGGCCAAAGCCTCCCACCAGACCAGACCTGAGCCAATTTAGAAATTATAAAATTTCAAAGTGACCCGTGGCGGGAATCGAACTCGCGACCTCCCACTCGAATCCGAGCGTTCGTCCCCTGCGCCACGGAGGTCGTCGCAAGTAAGTACTTGACTGAAATCTCACATGGGGGGCTCCCATACAACAAACGTGATTTTTATGCTTGTTTTTGCTATATATCGATAACGGTAACAGGTAGAAGCTTAAAATTTCAACATAATATATATTTATATATTTACTGTAGAAATAAATAGTAAAATTAAGATAAAATAAAAAATTAAAAGGGGCTCCAATACAACAAACATGACTTTTTTGCTCGTTTTTGAATTTTGTACCCAGGAATGCTTAGTTTACTTTAATATTATTAAGAATGGGGCTTGATAGTACTGAACCCTCAGTGTGTGAGCCCGACTCGCACATGATCACTTTTTTTTCTTGAGGAGGAAAAATTCACTAACAGATTTCTGCCAATGGCAGGGTATGTCTGATTCCCACGAGTTATATAAACTTATACCAACCTTTCACTGCCAGCGGTGTCCCAAATGCCAACGTTAAAGTCCTTGCCATTTGACTGCATCTGTTTAGCACAGAATGCTGCACCAATCGTCTGGAAAAAACATTTAGAACAGTTAGTTTTTAACCGACTTCAAAAAAAGGAGGAGGTTCTCAATTCGTCGGAATTTTTTTTTTAGTTTTTACTACCGGACCGCAAGACACCGGGTGGACTTTTATCCCTGTCGTTGCTATACCACCAGTACGCACAAAGCGATTCGCTTCTTCATTTTTAGTACGCATGGCTAAGGTTTGGAATTTTCTCCCGAAATCAATGTTCCCCGCATGTTACGACCTGGGTACCTTTAAAAAAAGAGCGAATAGGCATCTTCTAGGTAAGCGCGCTCCATCTTCGATCACATCGACACTTTCCATCAGGTGAGATTGTGGTCAAGCATAAACCTATACAGAATAAAAAAAAAGTTACTGGTATTGCCTCTCCCAGCTTTACAGAATGGGCAGTGAAGAATTAAAGTTACTGTCTCTTTAAATTAGGTATTACCAACGACGAAATATACTACGCTAAGAGGACGAGAAACATGTTACGTATGGCAAGGAAAAAATTCCTCAAATATGGCGTCGCGTGTCGTAATTTAGGTACCGCTGACAGCACATACCGTTGGTCGCTTACATTAGCGCCATTTGACAGTTTTGACAAATTAAAAATCCGGCATTTCTTCCATTTTTTCGATTTCGACCTCAACTTCGATTTCGACTTCGACTTCGATAGCAACAGATATATTGATACCTAAGGTAATAACTGCACAAGATGGAGTATGGCCCCCAAAATCATGAGAAAACATATTATTCTTTGATTTGTTTTTACTACTTAATTCTCACAACTGTATTGAAAAACGTCGTGTGATACACGGGTGTGTAGGTTATAGTGTAGGGAAAAACCTACTTTCCACCCTTGTATCACAATGTACTATTTTTATTTTCTGTTATATAAGACCATTGATCTACTCATATAATATCTCATAATATGAGACAGGACGAGGGTTTTGAAAAAAGAAAATAACCACTCAGAAGGATCCTTTTTGTCACTGTCCGACAATAAACTTTTGAGAACGGGTATAACTCAACTTTGTGATAGCTTGAGGTGACTCTTTAGCATTCACTCTTTCTCTTTAACCCTCTTAAAAGCTTGTGGCTTCGAATGAAGATTTAAAGCCTCACCCTGAGACGACAGAAAAGTGGCATCCTTATGTGGTTGATGTCCAGCAAGCTCAGACGATATGATTTTCTTCCACATTTCTGATACGTACCGCTAAGGTGTGGAACACCCTTTCAGCTTCTGTGTTCCCAGCCAAGTACAACCTGGGTGCCTTCAAGAGAAGAGTGAATAGGCATTTTCTAGGCAAGCGCGCTCCATCCTAGACCTCATCATTTCTGTCCATCAGATATGATTGTAATCAAGTGCAAGCCTATCCGGATAACAATAAAAAAAAATTGAAAAAGCGAGGGACCCGAGAGAGACCACCTTTAAGTTTACTCTCTCTGGTCTGGTCCCTCGTTATATCTGTCTCATGGTCATAAGACAAACTAATGGAACAAGAGGCTGGAACCCAGAGCCGTAAAGCCAGTTATTAAAAAAAATGGAACGAGTATAGGCAAAGAGTATAGATATACGAGAATCTTTCATCTTTTGTATAGGCAAATTATCAAACAAAGGTAACAAAGGAGTGGCGTAATAATAACTATAATTTTTCGCATATCAATGTTGTCATTGATTAATGATAAGTGTGGATAAAACGTATATTTACTCACGTTCTGGTACGGCGTCCCTGAGTTAAACCTGCAGTTAACAAACCTAAGGACCAAGCTAGTTTTACCGACATGCTCGCTGCCTAGAAGGACGATTTTAAAATCACATCTACTCATCTTTATAAGAGCTTAAACTTTATAAGCATACTTATTGATGATTGGCTATACTTGAACACACAAGTTTCAGGTCGTTAATTTGCAACAGTTAAACGGTATTTTCTAACAATTTTTGCAAATTAAATCACGATCACATGTTTTGATTTTATTGTTTTTGTGTTTACATTACATGACATTACGTTTTACAAATTGCAAATGTCACTGTCTAACAACAAACGTCAAAGTCAATTTAAAGTCATTGACAGTTCTTTGGAAAAATATTATGTACCTAGGTAGGTAATAGGTATTAGGAAAAATAATCGGCGATTAAAAAGTCATGGGTAAAATCTGTGGTCATGGGTATTAAATAATCAGGCATAATTTTATATTCAGCGAATGCAGAAAAGACTTTTCTAATCTATTTTCTAATGGTATAAAAATCAAAGAAAACAAACATATGAAACAAATAAATCCTCTGATTCAAGATTCAGAACCAAGAGAGAAGAGAGTAATAGAGTCAGAGTACCTATTTGTGTTCTGTGTCTTTGACGAAGTAATAGAGAGGACAGGAAATTGTCAGTCTTTTTGGCTGGCCATATCCGCCATCTTGTGTTGCATTTAAATAGCCAATCACAGTCATCGGCCAATCACAGATAGGCACCGGACAGCTGATCAGAAGGGCTGCTCTAACTATCTATCGATATGGAAATAATATCGATGTAGTTCGTGGTTAGTCATTAAAGGTTTAAGAGAGCAAAAATGAATGAACATAACCTACTGATAAAAACTAATGGCTAACGGTTTTTAAATTTGTCGCCTTGATGAGAAGTAACGATGATCTTAAGAACATAAAGTATCACGAGTCTGATATACCACACGTATACATTTTTCTGCGGAGATGCAAAATTATTTTTTTGTGGATTAAATATTTAATTAATATTAAAAGTTTTGCGGGGCTCCTATTTCTGGGTGGTCATTAAAGATAGTAACTAGGTACCAATAAAGATTCTATTCGTCACCTAATTTGTCGGGGTTCTCCAAGCCCCGAGCTCGCATCGGTCGCTCCCGGACCAATTTGTAACAAACGTCTAATATGCAAATAGCGTAGACCTGTAGTAGCTGAGACTTCAAGTTCAAATGTTCAAAGTTCAATATGGCGGCCGTTAATATATGTTAGGTATTGTCTATTGCGTGTTAGTATGGTCTATGTATTTATATCAGTGATTAGGTTTTGTGGGTTATGGTCAGTAATAATATCTATTATTGTATAATTATTACGTGATGTGCTGAAAATTTTATTCAATTCATACAAAATAAATTCACATCTCCGGGAAAAAATAAGTATGTGTGGGTCTTCTTGTTCTACTGAATCTCCCTTAATTCATCGTAACTTCAAACTAAGGCGACCGGATCTAAACCAACAGCCCATATTTTAACAAATCCCGCGAGACCAAACTATTTCTATTCCTGAAGCCTTTCCCTCTCTTTATTATAAAAGTTTGCAATAGATAAAAGCTATAGAAAAGCTTTAGTTTCTTTAAAACCCCGAGATTTTTTTCCTATTTACTCAGCAATCACAATCATATCGATATTCGTATGGAATTTATCGATAACGGTATAATAGTAGTCTCATCATTAGTACTTTGACATGAAGAAATGCGCATGTCAAAGTGCTACATCTTATGGCGGTTTTTGCCACTCCGACATATATTGTGTTAAGCAAACTATGGCATCTCTATATAAGTTTAGTTTCTCTAAGGTTCTGTGTTCAGAACGCACCTTCAGTGTTGCCATCGTTAATTTTTATTATAACAGCGGTTTTCTCAAATTGTTTTGTATAAGTTTATCTTAAATTATACAACCAATAAATGATTGCCGTCAAGAAAATATCTCAAACATTAATAAGTTTTTGAATTCTGAGCGATGGGTCCTCTCGCAGAAAACCGTTCATGCAGTAAAAGATATCTTCTAGGAACCTGCAAGATTATATTTTGCTCGATAATCATACTTAATAAAATAAAATTGTCTTGTAAAATAATTTGGGTAGGTATTCTATTCAAAACGAATACATTAAACCTAAGCAATAAATAAAAGTCAATATTTGTACCAAGAGAGTTTAAATTTGCAAACCATTATAATAATCAGCTTTGTTTTATGACATGAGTAATTATTTATTATTCGTTGTTACTTACTTACAAATATTCTATGTCAAGCTTTACAAGGCACCTGGAGTAAACGGACTGAAAGCCAGCTGCCAGATGACATATTGGTTTTACTTAATACTAATTATCAACAGCACCGTCGAAACTAATAAGTAAAGCTAGGATATTTACTCCAGACCAATACACAAGCTAACGCTTACTTTGGGGCTAGATTGCGAAAATATACCTATCATATGAACTTTTACACTCAAAAACAGATTTTATTTATTTTTATGCTTAATGGTTTTGAAATTATAGGGCAAACCGATTTGGTAGAAAAAAATACCGCTCCCCCTTATCTGCGAAGTTTATCAATCGAAAATCTGAAATAATTATGATCAATACAAGATCAATAGGGGTTATCAATCCTATATTTTACAGGAAAAATAAATTCAACTCTCTAACTAGTGTAATTTCTTTGATATTAACAATCATCAATCAATACATATAATAAATCTGTAGAGGTCGAATTTCTGTACAAATAAAAAAAATGCTAAAAACGGAGTCAGGGGGATGTAAGAAGTGAAATAGAACTAATTTAAATTTTTTTAAAATTTTTTGTTTCTCTGTTTGTCTGTTTATCTGTTTGTCTGTTTGTCTGTCTGTTTGTACGGGCTAATCTTTGGAACGGCTGGACCGATTCCAATGAAATTTTGTGTGGTGGTAGCTTATGTCCCTGGTCAACATATAGGATACTTTTCATCCCGGTAAAATAAAGAGTTCCCGTGGGATAGTTAAAAAACTGCAATTAATTTAACAGCTTTGTAAACAACAACTAATGAACTTAATTTAGTAAAATTTGTTATGCTGATGTTGCCTCTTTAACAAAATATATAGTAAAACTTATTAATCCAATCGAGTTCCCGCGGGAAAGAAAACATTACAAAAACAGTTAGCAGGCGTCTTTCAAGTAACGGATTTAAATGTGATCCTACTTTATATATGTAATGAAATGAGTGACATTTCATTCATTTGAATTTGCCGCGCTTCGCGTATCAGCTGTCTGTCGCGTAGGTACCTATGATTAGTGATCTGTGTCGATGATTTAAAATGGCGAGGGACGCTGAAATTGTTGTGTGCATTTTTGTCGTAATAAAAACTCATAGAAAGAATGTGATTGAGGACTCGAGATATAGTGAACTTTAAATGTCGTTTCTTTGTTATTTCAGGTGAGATAGAAGTGTAATTGTCGTAACTTGATAATAACTAGATAATTGTAAAATAAAACAAAACTTGTAATAAAACAAAACTTTGTTATTTCAGAGAAACAATTTGTGGTTTAATTTTGGAGATCCTCAATGTCTTATATATATATGCCCGGTCAACATTTAAGATACTTTTCATCCTGAAAAATTTGAGAGCACCCGTGGGATGTTTAAAAAAACCTATAGCTACTTATCTACGTAGCACAATCAAAACGGGGTCGAAATATCGACAGTTTAAATCGTCCTATAACAAGGTAACCCGTACGTAGCAGGAACGGGTTGCTACGTACACAGCAGCGCATCAGAATGCTTAATTACAATATCTGGGCGTTAGTATCATCTCAGAATAAGATAAGTTTGGTTAGTATAGATATTACAATCCACGATGACACGCCCCACTCTGTCTTACTCCATGCGAATTGTGTAACATAAGCGATTTCGACAGATTGTATAAGTAGAGGAAGACCAAAGAAGATATAGGTAAATTATGTGAAAGAAGATAGCACGTTGACAGGAGAGATTGGAAGAAGACTCCTTTACGGGTCCATCGAACCCAGGGACCACTCATTTATCTTGGGAAAAATTAAGAAATTCCACGGGAAACGTTTTTGTAAAAAAAACGAACTGCACGGGGGCGGAGCCGCGGGCAACAGCTAGTTAAATAATAAGTTTGGTTTGATCGTAATGTTCGTTATCAAATGTAATTATGTACTTGTACATTATAGTTCAATTAATAAAAGTGTTTTTTTTAGGTTTCCCTTTTTTTGTATGGAACTTTTTTTGTACGCCTAAATAGTCTAGCGCTTGGTTGTTATCAGTCAATTTGGAAAGTGATGTCGATACAGCCTAAGATTGAGAGCGCGACGTGTCTAGGAGATGACTATTTTTTCTTGACTAGAAGCCAACCACCTTGGAAGGTGGTGTGGAAGGATTCTAGTTTGCGTTCCGTATCAGAATGGAGGGATCAAAACGCTTAGTATGTGGCTTTGTTACGTCAAATATGTAGGAACGTAAACCTTTTTTATGCCTTGCATTTCTATGCGGGGGAACCTAATTAATAGGCTTTACGCGAGCATAAGTCGCAGTCACAACCTAGTAAATGCTCCATATTATATTATAATTACAATAGTCTTATTCAGTTCACTCGTTTTGCTCGTTACACATTAGCAGACATCACCTAGACTAGTGTTTATTGACCTTCCCCACTCTTTACAAAATATTGATTGTGGGTGGTACAATAGATACTGAAATGACATTGAAAAAGGGGATTTTATCTTTACGCTTACACAGTGTATTATACGTCGTTTTGATATGCTAACGACGGCGGATCGATTTTTGTATGTGACAACAATAGCTGATATTGTTTGGAGGGTCGATAAGGAATGCTATTTTAGGAATAAACTATGAGCATTACGGTACGTCTAACTGAAAAATAAAACCTACCTATTGGATGAGAATATTCATAAGTGATGAGGTTCAATTGAATAGGTACTTGGACTGCTGATTTTTCAGTTATCAAAGTAATTGCTATTATTTTAGTTAAGTATTTTATAGGTACTAATTTCTCTTTAACTCTTTAACGTCATAGGTGTGGTTATAATATTCATTGGAATTTCGAAAAAATATTGAATATTGGACAAATTGTCAAAGAGATAACACTAGAAAATAAACGCTTTAGAATTTAGACTTTGGAGACTAAAAAGAAGCAAAAATAATTAATTATGTATGATTTATAAATAGAAAAAAAAATTGACATACTACTTATAGTACTATCGTCAAGGATTTAAAAGAAACGTCTGCATAATATTAATGAAAACTGTAAAAAATCCCATAAAAATTAACACTGATCATAATTACTTTTCTTAAGTTTTGATTAAAATAAGTACGTACTAAACAGAAATCTAAAGATATACATAAACATATCTAAAAGTACCTATAAAGTACAACTTTTATAATAAAAGTAAACAAGTGAATTACAAGAATAAAACGTCCAAGGTGAAGCCACATAAAAGAACCTCGCACGAACGTATGATAACACGCGCTGGCTTATCAAGTTGAAGTAATAATACAAGCCAAGTGCCAACTCAGCGCCCGACCTACCTATAACTACAATTTTTCTACACTGCTTCCTCTGAATGCGCACTCGTCCCACACCCATCGTAATGTTGCAGCTTAAACACATTAACTCTAATATCATAGATATTTAAATAATTACAAAAACCATTTTCTAGTAAAGTTTAAATTTTCTAGCAAATTAAAAAAATATATTTAATGTTCAATGTTTTTGCAAACGATATTTTGTTATTTTGTGTATAATACGAAGAAGTTGAGGAGGCCTAAATGATTATACAGCAGTACATGAGTCATCATTGTTATTTCAATTTTCTGATAAATAAAATTAAACATTATCTACTTGCATTAAAGTTTAAATTGGCTTGCATAATTTTTGCTAGATAGGTCGTTTAGATGAGTAGGCGTAAAACGTCAAACGTTTGACAGAAAACGGGCGAGTTATACACAGTGTTGCCAGTGAAAAAATAATTTTGTCTTTTTCGCACCTTTCGAAGGCAGTAGCTACCCCATCTTGGTGTTGAAATGGACGTTCAGCCAGTACATGGGTTTTGCAGATTTGTTTATATCTCCGTGAATCGTGTTCGTAAACTTTTGTGACCACTTTCAAAATCTTTTCCAAACAAAAATAATGTTGTGCGCGCAAAGTTTACACGCTGGGACGTCGGGTTTTTCGTGATTCAGTCGTGTCTAAATATCCACTTTGGCTCGTTTTGAGTCCATCTATATAATTGATTATTTCGTAGTAGACTCTTTTAATTTTCTTGTACTGTTTTAAAAACTCTTACGCCTTGTTTTAATAACTTTTACTTTCGTTTTGGATGTGTTTTCACCGTTTTCGTGATAGTCCGTAAGCGTTGCCTTTGAGTGTTTGTATAAGTTTAATTTTTTCACATTGGAGTAAAATGGTTTCATTGAACCATTAGGTAGGTAAGTTTTATTGATACTTTTTACTGCTATTTCGATAAGAATTGTAATTATAGTGCCTTTACAATGCTTAACAACTTTTCGTTGAACTTTTGATTCAGTGGAAAATTGTTTTGATTTTCTTACCAGAACAATATAGTACACAAATAACTTCAATGAAATACTTGTGTGTACAATGTTACACAAAACTTTATAGACACTTCAAAACATTATAAAACCTTGTTTAATTAAAACTATGATACTGATTAGTGGAGTCTATAATAATTGTTTTGCTATCTATTCTTATTAAGGAGCACAACACGGATGTGCCCGCGAAATTCAAAATTTTCGTGGTTTTTCGCGATTTTTAAGCTAATAAGACATAATAGGCTTATGGCCGTCAAATTGCGATAATCCCAATATCTTCTTCACGTGTTTATATAAAAATCTCTGCTCGAAAGTGTCGAGTTAAAGAAATTAGTCCGAGATTTGCGAGTTACTCACATAAAACTCGATACTCGGACTAATATCCTAGGATACACATTTTTATGCAAATATTTTGATATAATCATGTAAAGATGATACTGCCACTCTCGCAAATTGATTTCCATAAGCCTATCATGTCTAATTAGCGTACAAATTGCAAAAAACCACGAAAATTTTAAATTTCGCGGGCAGAGCCGTTGATTTCACGTTAATGTATTTTATATTACTACTAAGAGTCAAAGGTTGTATAATGTATATTTCCCTGCAATTGGGATCAATGACCCTTAAAAATGTTTTACTTTACACTGAAATACCAAACTGCTTATTTATAAACTCATTAAAGGATATTGGCCATTGATGTATGAATTCCTGTACCAAGCTGGAAAATATAGTCACTTTTTGTACGCAAAATTAAATTCAGGATATGAAAAAATCCTAGTGCTAATATTTCTAAAAACTCTGGCCGCTATCCCACTGCGGGTTAAGCATCAGCTTTTCTCCAACATCTGTTTCTCAACACCATTAGAGACTCAACATTGACGTCACATCTTTGCACATACATTTGAAGAAATGCTAGTGCTCGCATATTGCCCAGTGGGATAGCCTAATCATCATTGACTTAAGCAGTCAATGATGATTAGGTTCAAAATATTTCTATGTAATAAATGCATGCAAGAGGTCTTGTTTGCAAATCCTATATCGGGTGAGGCTTTGAATCAAGTTGCCTTCATTTTTAAGTTAAAGAAAAGGAGTAAACACTAAAGAGTCAATCTCAAGCTATCACATGGCTGAGGGACCCGTTCGCAAAAGTCTATTGTCACAAATAACTTAGAATACAAGAGTGAACGAAGCGAGTTCCGGACTTGCCGGCAACCCGACTGGGATAACGGATAGGTGATGAAGAGTGGTTATTTTCTTTTATGACAACCCAGAAATTTGAGCCTTGCGAAGCGGGGCTCCATCGACTGGGCTTTTAAGAGGATTAAAGATATTAGAAATATTCGAGGCGACCAATTTCAAAACCCTTACCCCTATATCAACTTTACACTGTGACCGTACATTAAAAAAATTATATTTGTATTTCAGTGTAACCAAGTAGTGGGCATAACATGGCCTTGTGCGAGGGCCAACTGGAGACAGCCATGCACATCAACGGAGCAGAGTCTGCGGACGAGCAGCATTCACCTGAGAAGAAACCTCAGCCCAATGGAGACTTATATGGTGATTATATCTGGAACCTTTTATCTATACCAGCAGTTAACAAGTGCCAAGGTACTCTCATTTTAAAGTAAAAAAAAAAAAAAATAGGCCAAGTGCGAGTCGGACTCGTGCACTGAGGGTAAAACCATAAGAATCACATTTTTTTTGCAGTACCGCAAACTCAACTTTGTTTTTTGAGGTTACTTGCTAATACCCAAAAAAGTATAATAGATAGAGAGTTGATTTTAATTTTCTTGTAAAATATGCCAATTAATCATAAATCAATGGTATGATAAATCAAAAACTATCAGGCATAAAAATATATGAAAATCGATTTTAAAATACACAAATGCGGTATTTGTTCCTTTCATTTGATACCTTATTCTGGAATTTGGACAACCTGGCTTTCTCCCCTTTTTAAAAAAAACATTTTTAATTTGTGATGAGTACTAACTATTGCAAATTTCATGTCGATATCTTTATTAGTTCTGAAATAAAGGGTGTGACACACAGACAGGCCGACAGATAAACAGACAGGTGGACAACAAAGTCATATGCTATGATGCATAATGTGAAAACATGGATCAGTCAATATACTTATTATAAATCAAAATAAATTTTGTCTCGTTTTTGAATTTGGTGGGCAGGGGTGTTTAATTTACTTTGAGAATTGGTCTTCATAGTATGGAACCCTCAGTATACGAGCCCAAATCACATTTGACCAATTTTTCTGTTATATTCTTCCACAACTCTGCATGTCCCACTCACCAACATATCCATAAGAGTGAGAAGGACAAAAAATTTCATGAATCACCTTTAATTACATTTGTATTGTTAAATTACCAACGCGCCGTGGTATACACGCAACGACAAAATCCATAAATACCTCGAACTGCCAACTATCAGTGAGGAAATTAGCAAATATTGCAAAAATGAAAAAACTTGCAAATCATCCCAACCACCTTGCTAGCTCGTTACTACAAGCCCCACAAATTAAACGCCTCGAACGAGCTCACATGCTCTCGATACTTGACGGACGGTCGAGCGATGGCTCCCCCGTCTGTAATCGCCATAGGAAACGCAACAGATCTGATAAAAGTATTAAGACTGATCGCAGATACAAGGGGAAAAAAAACATGTGTATTGTTGTTCCAGTACCCCCACTACCAATCAGTGTGGACTACCGCTCCCCTGTCTCCCACTTCGTCCCGCCTGCTGTGGAGCTGTATGCAGCCAGACATAAGCCCGAAATCAATGTCGGTAAGGGATGACAACTGTTTTGTATCTCATGTACTCTTTATTTATGTTCATACTTCATGCTCATAAATGAATATTTGATGTTTTAGTAGGTTGGTATTTTAGTATAGATATTTCAATCCACAAAGACACTGTCAAAATTACAGATTTAGGAAACAATATGGATGGGCCCCGTCAAAATCACAGATCTAGGAAACAATATGGATGGGCGCCGTCAAAATCACAGATCTAGGAAACAATATTGATGGGCGCCGTCAAAATCACAGATCTGGGAAACAATATGGATGGGCCCCGTCAAAATCACAGATCTAGGAAACAATATGGATGGGCCCCGTCAAAATCACAGATCTAGGAAACAATATGGATGGGCGCCGTCAAAATCACAGATCTAGGAAACAATATTGATGGGCGCCGTCAAAATCACAGATCTGGGAAACAATATGGATGGGCCCCGTCAAAATCACAGATCTGGAAAACAATATGGATGGGCCCCCGTCAAAATCACAGATCTAGGAAACAATATGGATGGGCCCCGTCAAAATCACAGTTCTAGGAAACAATATGGATGGGCCCCGTCAAAATCACAGTTCTAGGAAACAATTATGGATGGGCCCCATCAAAGTCACAGATCTAGGAAACAATATGGATGGGCGCCTTCAAAAGCACAGATCTAGAAAAAAATATGGATGGGCCCCGTCAAAATCACAGGTCTAGGAAACAGTTTGGTTGGGCCCTGTCAAAATCACAGATCTAGGAAACAATATGGATGGGCCCCGTCAAAATCACAGGTCTAGGAAACAGTTTGGTTGGGCCCTGTCAAAATCACAGATCTAGGAAACAATATGGATGGGCCCGGTCGAAATCACAGATCTAGGAAAAAATATGGATGGGCCCCATGAAAGTCACAGATCTAGGAAACAATATTGATGGGCGCCGTCAAAATCACAGTTCTAGGAAACAATATGGATGGGCCCTGTCAAAATCACAGATCTAGGAAACAATACGGATGGGCCCTGTCTACAAAATAACTATATTTAATATGTTAAGTGGCCATTAGATGGCGTCACGTAAGGAAATAAACTCAGTACACGAATATTTGACAGCAAATCTTGGCGTTCAACAAGGTCACGCAAAGCTAGGCTAGAATGAATGAATAGGCTAGAATGCCTCCTTAGTTCTCTTATTTCTATGGTCAAAATTGCTTATGTTTCATTCAATTCATATAGAGTTTGACAGAGTGAGGCGCGTCATCGTGGATTGAAATATCTATAGTATTGCTTGTAGGTTCTTGTGTAGAATTTAGTGCATAAAGCTATGTTATATTGTTATTTTTCTCAAAGATGCTAGGAAATTTAAGAATTATTTCGACAACCATCTTCGGGATGAATAAAAATTGGCTGGTAAGCTAAGAAGGGGTCGACAAAAGTTGTATGAAAATTAATTTTTGTCGTGGTTTAGCGGTCGAATAAATTACATACTAAACTCATATTTGTCGTGTAATTTAAATGTGTGATGTTCTTTCAATCTGACATACGGCAACCTAGGAGGTACCTTATCAAAGGTTTTATATAAATTTCTAACAAAATTTTAATAAAACTAAGTCTGGGGTTCCATTCCCTATCATTTATGAAGGTAGGTCTACGCTAGGCGAATCGAGCATGAACCGAGCACGAGCCGAACACAATTCGTTTTTAGTGTGCTGTGTGGACCAACTCCGTCCGTAGTTTAACGACCTCCGTGGATGAGTGGTTAGCGTGCCGGTTTTCAAGGCGCCGCCATCTCTGAGGTTCCGGGTTCGATCGCCGGTCGGGGCAATGTAGAAAAAAAGTTTTCTACATCGTCTCGGGTCTGGGTGTTGTGATACCTTCGTTGTTTCTGATTTCCTTAACACAAGTGCATAAGCTACTTACAAAGGGATCGGAGCAATGTATGTGATGTTGTCCACTATTTATTTATTTATTTATTATTTAACTTACAAGCCTTGAATGACTTACAACAACAAAGCAGAGAACGGCTCCGCTTGTGCTTCGCTCGTGCTCGGTTCGTCTAGTGTAGATCCACCTTTAGGCATTAAGGAATTCTATATTTTCTAAATTAGGTAAGCTCTGTTTACTAAACAAAGTTTTTTACAAACATAGACAAATTATTATCAAATATACCTATTAAATATAAATCATGCAATAATTAAACAATTATGCTGTTCATTGTTATTAATTATTATTATTTATTTTAGTAGCTTTATTAATTACAATTTATGTATGCAGCATGATCAAAAAAATTTAGTATATCAAAGGTAAATGTAATGAAGTTTTGTAAGGATGTACTTCATATATTTGCTGTTCCATTATTCGACAAACCACGTTTGGCAAACTTATGAATGACAAATCCTTATAAAGAAGAATGTCCAAACGTAATGGTGGTAAGTTTTCTCATGAACCATAACCATAGTATTCTCGGAAAAATAATTAATGATGTTTTTTAAGAACCATTGGAATTTGTTTTGCATACATGTAATTTAATTTTGCATACTAAAAAAGAAACTTTTTTTTTTTACAATGCACCTTTCCTGTCATACATATTTTTATTGAGAAGAACAACTTGTCCATTTGCCTATATCTTCGTAAAAAAATATGAATTGTAGGAGTTAATGTGGATTTAAATCAGCTTGATGTATCCCGTAGGATCCCATAGGTCACACTTCCATGGTCATTACCCTTTAGGTTTGTTAAGATTTAGTCGTCATTCATAAGTTTGCCAAATGTGATTTGTCAAATGAAGTAAGGTATAACTTTCATAATCGTAAGGCATATATTTTATTTATTATTTTCGTAAGCCAGTAGATGAATACTTTATTCCGTTAATTTATGCATGCAATTATGTTTATTTTGGCCTTTTTTGTACCCCCCTTCAGCCGCTCCCCCGTCCGAGACCCCCCTACCTGTCAAACGGAAGAGGGGGCGGCCCCGGATCGACAAGACGAGCCCCGAGTACCTGGCGAACTTGGCTGCCAGGAAACAGGCCAGGGAAATGGGTAAGGCGCTTGGTTCTAGCGTGGATTCACTTGATATAGCTTAACCGGTTTTGATTTAGGTATACAGGGCTATATAAAAAACTAGTAGGGTGCGTGGTGGCGCGGGCCACATGTGGCCCGCGTGCCGTCTTTCCCCCTATTTGCCGTCCAACTTTCAGCCTCTTCAACATCCGCCATACATTTTCTATGGTAAAAAAAATTTCCGCCATATTGGATTTTTTTTCTATCCATCGAATAGACTTTTGGGTCCTGATCAACTCTTGTTTAGAAACCGTTCTTCCATCTTTTATACTTTCCGAGATATCGACTAAATTCGAATGGCGGCCATTTTGAATCCGCCATTTTGAATTTTTTTTCAGCTAACTGCCAATTGGATGTCATTTCAACTGACATGTGGTCGAGCACCTGTCTGCAATACCCTTGGCTGTGCTCTTCATCCGTCCTCTCAGTTAGACATCCTCAATCATCAGCTCTCTCCGTATTTTTGCTCCGAATGAATTTTGCCCTTCTATGCGAAATGATCATTGAAAAAAAAATTTTCATACAAAATTGTTCAGTAGAGGTGATCAATCAGTCAGTCAGTGAGTGAATCAGCACGAGTAGCTATATATATATAGTAATAGCAAATCGCTCTCGGCCTGTAGTTGTTTACTTTAACACTAACAACTTTTGTTCTACGACTTTTCTTTTTAGGGTTCCATACTAAAATGATAAAAATGGTTATGGTGAGACTTTCTCCATCCGTCCGTCTGTCACACTCTATTATTTCAGTAACTATTAAAGCTATCGACCTGAAATTTGGAATAGTTGTAGGTAATTGCGGCGCGCCGTCATTGCAATCATAAAAAGTTGAAAATCTTTTTTATTTTTATTTCAAAAGGGGGGAAAACCGGGTCGTCAAAATTTCAAAATGAGATAACAATATTGAGTGGGGTATCATATGAAAGGGCGTTACTTCTGTATTCTAAAACCAATTTTTATTTATTTTTATGCCTGATAGTTTTTGATTTATTGGGCAAACTGTCGAAAAAAATACCCGTCAATTCAAGGGGAGAAAGTGATTCTTTTAACGTTTTACTTCTTTGATAGTATGGAACCATCGGTGTGCGAGTCCGACTCGCACTTGGCCGGTTGTTTTCTGGATATTTTGAGAAGTATCAAATATTCAATATTTTATAGAGATACTCTACTTGTTCCTACTCTGTAATGTAACATCGGCAAGTGGCAACGGCGCGAAACCTGAACAGTGTATTGTCACTTTACAGAAATAACATTTTTTTTGTATGAAATAAATGAATACTGAATTTTGAAAAGTTGTAGAACAATACTTGTAGGTTTTAATAAAAGGAATTACAGGCCGAGAGGGTTTTGGTATTTTTTGTTTCACCCTGTATAGTAACGTATTACTGTCCCCGTACTAACCACATGCCACAGCTATGAACGCCGTCACTATAGCTTGACCGCTATAAACTTGGCCCTCCCATGGTCTGCGGGGCGCGGGGCGGGTGTGCGATCGGCTATACACGATACGATGTAAGGACTCGCATCTTGAGAATTCGCCTATGGTATTTTCTTGAGTACGTATCATTATCCACGTCGTAAGGTTAATATCATCGTGTGTAGCGTAATTCACGTCAGCCACTGACAGCTGATTAGTAGAGTGCACCGATCCCTATTCTATGGCTCCACAGTGAACTTAGCCTGAATTGTCTAGAATGTTTAATCCATAGAATAGAGATCAGTAGTCGAGTAGCTCCCGCCCCGCGTCCCGCAGACCATGGGAGGGCCAAGTTTATAGCTGTCTAGCTATAGATGCTAGAAGCAGCCACAAAGGTAGCTGAAGCGCCCGACAGCGAAGGAAGCAATTTTTTAGGGTTCCGTAGCCAAATGGCAAAAAAAATTGAACCCTTATATAGATTCGTGATGTGTGCGCGGCGAGTCCATAATATAAATTGTATGACAACTGTAAGAAATATGGCGTTTTGTGGTTGTGGCTAGTGAGTGTCAAAAATCCAGCCTGTATTTTTAAGAAAATTCAAAATATCTTTATTTCACATAGGCCTAATATACAGGCTCTTGTAATAGGTCAATATGATATTTGTCACATTTCTATGGCGATAACTCCAAAATTGTATTTTTAAAGAAATACTAATATCGATGTGCTTTTTAAAGTAGTTAATGAATGAAATATTTGTTTTAAAATTTTGACGCTTTATTATGTAGTTATTATTGTTATTCATTATAATAATGATTAGTATATTTTGATGACTATTCAACACTAACAGCATTTGTTCTACGACTTTCCAAAATTCAGTATTATAATTTACTAGCTGACCTGGCAAACGTTGTTTTGCCCTTAGGGGTAATAAAAAATAGATAAATTGAGATTTAAACTATCCTATCTCTCAAGTTGGATCGAACTGCACATGGTGTGCGAATTTTATTATAATCGGTTAAGTGGTTTAGGAGTCCATTGAGGACAAACATTGTGACACGAGATTTATATATATTAAGATTTCATACAAATAAATGTTTTTCTGTATAGTGAACTTACTCTGTTACGGTTTCGCGCCGCGAGTTTGCGCGCCGCCGTAGAGTATCACAGTAAAATATAAAATATTTCATAATCCTCAAAATATTGAGTAAAAAAAAAGTCGTAGAACAAAATTTGTTAGTTTTAATGCTAAAACTACAAGATTGAGAGCTTTATGGTATTTAACCCTGTATTATATTTAAAATGAAATTACACTAACCAATAAGTTAATAACTAGCCGTTGTCCGCAGCCGCCGTTATGAGCAACCGACAGGCGGAGACGGGGGAGAAGCGCAAGCGAGGTCGACCGCGCCTCGACAAAACCAGCCCGGAGTATTTAGCTAGGAAACGCGCCAGGGAAATGGGTAAGCCGGTGGTAACAGACGCGTTAGGTCGCGTCCGATGTAACAATTGATTATAATAGTCAAGATAGGCCCTTCCGAACATTTCACGTAAACCTTCTTCATACAAGAAAATGTAGAGCCATGTGTCGAAACTCCTGCGAAATACTGCGTAGGCTTACAGCTTACTACTGACGCCGGAGGGGGTTTGGCTCCCATAAACTGGCGACATTTTTTTCGCGCGGTCCGCCCCGTCAATGGATGTAACGCTGCACGCGGCCTACGAATGCTTTTTTTTACACTATACAAGTTAGTACTTGACTGCGATCTCACCTGATGGTAAGTGATGATGCAGCCGAAGATGTTAGCGTACTAACTTGGAAGGGGCAAGTAAAGTCACCCCAACGGTTTCTACACAGCATCGTACCGGAACGCTAAATCGCTTGGCGGTACGTCTTTGCTGGTAAGATGGATGAGAATGACCCGACTAAGGCGCAGTTACCACCGGTGCGGAGCGGAGCGGAGCTGTGTTTGAGTAACCAATCAGATTTAGTAATTTCGACATCTCCTCTCCCCTCGGTTTGGGAGATGTCAAAATGACGCAATCTCATTGGTTACTCAAACACAGCTCCGCTCCGATGGAAACCGGGCCTACCTCCCCTTTTCCCACATTCTGGTCTATTCTGGTGGGAGACTTCGGCTGGGGCTAGTTACCACCCTACCAGTAAAGACGTGCCGCCAAGCGATTTAGCTTTCCGGTGCGATGCTGTGTGGAAACCGTTGGGGTCTTCGGATGCATACTATAGATATTTCAATCACGAAGACGCGTCCCACTACGTCAGACTACACACGAATCCAGAATCGAATATTTTTACGAATCCAATGAAACATTAACAATGTTACTCTGTGGTCAACAACACTACAACCACGTTTAGTCTGTGGCAATATTAATAAACCTATTCTGAAAAAAAAACTTTCTTCAAATTAAGACCATACGTTTTGTTTGGATCCCCATATCTTGACACAATATAATATATTGTTGTTAAATATCTGGGTGACCGAGTTTCACTCGGTGGCCAATAGATGGCAGCAGAAGTCATATTTTTTTTTGGTAAATTCGACATTTTCTAAAAATGAAACCTAGCTAGATCGATTTATCGCCCCCAAAACCCCCTGTATACTAAATTTCATGAAAATCGTTCGAGCCGTTTCCGAGATCCAAATTATATAGAAATATATATACAAGAATTGCTCGTTTAAAGGTATAGGATAATATCATCTTTGATTAGAAACATGTTTTTGTTCACAGAGGCCTTAGAAAAGAAAGCTAAAAGGGAATACAGGAGACGAGCTGGTGGTGAGTGATACTTTTATTTTCATTAAAAGTAATATAAATAGCATTAATCACAATAGTTTATTGTCACAAAGTTATCTGGTCAGTGTGCTGATTCTGTATCGTTCACTTAGTAACCCTAACTGGGTTATTAACTAAGAAAACGAAGGCAAAAATCCTATTTTTGCACAAATTACCAACCTAGGTCGGTATGGTATCATATCAATATACCATGCTAGTTGCTATCTTGTACAAAAAGAATACAAAAATAGGATTATTGCCTCCGTTTTCTTAGTTAATAACCCAGTGCGGGTTACTAACTAACTAACTGAACGATACAGGATCAGCACACAGGTGAGAGTGTCGCCGTTCAGTTCTTATGAGAGTTTTTCGCTAATAGTGGACTAATTGCACATCGTAGGATTTAGGCTATGAGTTTTGCGGGCATAATCTACACGTTTTTGATAAAAATTTTGCTCAAAAATACGCATTTCTATCACTTTCTTCGACGCACGTTTCGTCCCGCCACCGGGACATCCTCAGAAGATGTTGACCTCACAATGCGAAATCGTAGAGTCTACGATTGTACGTGTGACTCTACGATTTCGCATTGTGAAGTCAACACCTCCTGAGGATGTCCCGGTGTCGGGACGAAACGTGCGTCGAAGAAAGTGATAGAAAATTGGGTGTGGTGTTTCATGTGGGTAGTGTTCCTGCATATTGCACAATACAGAATCCTTTCAAGTAGCGGATAATAGCAAAACAAATTAATATGGATTTCCGCAAAATAACGCCTGCTTCCATTCAATAATACGCATTTAGTTCAGATTGGTTCCCGATAGCTCCAAATCCGGGGGACTGCAAAAAATAACCTTTTCAACACACTTGCTCATAAAGTGGCTCTAATTTCACCGCAATTAGGCACATAATGACACCTTTAATCTCAAACTGTGACTTTTTCATTACTATTATTCACTAGTGAGTTAGACAGTTTTTTTAATTTTATCTACAAAATAAAATTATTTTTAATATTATTTTATTCACAAGTGTGTTGAAAAACGTCGTATGTGTGAGTATTGATGATCACCGTCCTCGGCTATCTTAAGACCCTCACCCAACGGCTCGGGTCTCAATGGCGCCTCATCGGTAATCACCAACTTTACTCACTTGTACCATAAACTACTATTAAATAAAAATAAAACCTACAATGTGTGCTTTGTCTCATATTTGCGAAAAACTAAATAATACAATTTCACGGGCTACTAGAGCCGGAACCCCAGTGTGATTTGCCACTGTGTTCTTTGACCTTTCACTAACAATTAACACATCATAAATTATAAGTGTATCAAAATTATCGCTACCAACGGGATTCGAACCCGTAACCACCACCTGTCGCGAGTGGCTGCTCTACCTATTGACCTATATAGTGTCACAATAATATATCAGGGTTACTACTCCATTGAAGAATTTTTAAATAACAAAGATTCTTGGAACGATATTGATATGCTTCCATCTCCTCACGAGATATCTTAAAAATATTGTTTCATACTAAGTACTAAAAATTGTATATTGAGACATTTTTTTTGAAAAGAGCAAGTACCGAGTTTCTTGCCAGTTCTTCTCGGTGCAAACCTGATTTCCGAACCTGGCGGTAGAGTCCTGACATTTCATGAGAGCTTATATCTAAGCCTATGTGAAATAAAGAATTTCATTTCATTTCATTACAATAGACAGCTCCGCAGTCTGCCTATGACTGGAAAACAATGTGTATCGAAATTATCGTGTCAGCGCTATTCACTTCCATAGCTCAATAGGTAGAGCGGCCACTCGCGAGTCGCGACAGGTGGTGGTTGCGGGTTCGAATCCCGTTGGCAGCGATAATTTTGATACACTTATAATTTATAATTATACCTAGTGTGTGAAGCACTATAACAAAAAGTAAATTTAACACATCACCCAGAAGTATATTTATAATATGTTACAAATCAAATTAAACTTCCAGAGGCACTTTAATTTTCAATAGTTTATCGAAATGGCTCAGGCATTATGAATAATGTCTGAGTCAATTGGTTTGTAACATATTAATTAAATATTGTATTAAGATTTAAGAACATGCTGTATATTATTCATGCTTTGAATCACCCCTTTGAACTAGCTCGGACTTTTAATATGAAGTAAAATGACGTTTTGTATTTTTAACCGACTTCAAAAAAAGAAGGAGGTTCTGTATTCGACCCGTATGTATGTATGTGTGTATGTATGTATGTATGTTTGTCCGCGATTATACTAATCCTATATTTACAATAATAGAAATGACTTAAAACAAAACAATAAATATGTGAAATACTTTTGGGTATCTATATTTTTTGTTTATTTAATGTCCAGTCAAAAACGTCAGTCTAAATGTCAGTCAAAAACGTCATTTTACTGCATCAAATAAAAGTCAGAGTGCTCAGTGCTGCTTTGGCACAAACAAAAGCCATAAACGAAATCAACAACAACAACAAAAGTCAGAGTGTATTTAATTTTGTCGGTTAGTGTCAGATATTTTGTGAGAGGTGTTGCTAGCACTAAAAATATTTTTAATCTACTTTAAATTGTATTTCTACATTTAAAAGCGAAGAATAGCATAATTTTAATGAAAAGCGAGTGTTTTTACATTTTTTTTTGGTATTTACGAATATTTGAAAGTTTTTTGGTGAGAACACTATAAAAAGATTTTTTGCCTAAATAACTGCGTGATCTGTAACTATTTATCAAAAATACAGTCCGTGAATGAAAAAAAAATGTCGAATAGTTCATTTGGTTAGTTTGGGTAATTAAGATTTTTTTTCAAAATTTATTTTCCGAATAGCGTCGAAAATCGTGAAAACGTCAAACTCGAAAGCCCCGAACCCCGCGTCGTCGTCGCGCGTAGTAAAAAAAATTCCGTCAAACAAGATGGCGTCTCTGAGAAAAGTGTCAAAAACGCCGCAGAAGGCAGGCAACACTCGGAAAGCGGGAGAAAAAAAAATTATAATGCGAAGGAACGCGAAATTTTTGAAGCGGAAAGGTAAAAAAAATGTAGATTGTAGTTACAGCATGAAGATCTATGAGTAGATGGAAATATTCGTTTTTATCGTAAATAATTCTGTTATATTATATACAGTCGAAACCGATTATAGCGACATCGTTTACAACGACTGATCGGTTATTACGACTAGACCGTAAGGTCCCGGCCGAATCTCTAGTAAACTATTCAGTAAACATACCGCCTATAACAACATCGGATACAGCGACATATCGTTTACAACGACGAAACTTTATCGATATTCATCGACTATAACGACCATCCGTTACTGGCCCAATAAAACAAAACAATACGAACAATTTTAGATCTTATTACTAAGCGTTGAAGGAATATTTACGCACTACGCACTTTTTCCCACCCCATCCGAACCTCTTCCCGGTCATTTGACCTTGCATATTTCACATCTATTGTTTAGTGCGCTAACTGACTGCGTGAGTGACAGGTTGATTTTTAAGTTTTGGCTTTTATTACACCATTACCATGTCGCAAAATAAGAGGAAAGTGTTTACTATTGAAGAAAAACCTCATATCATATGGAGATTAGAAAATGGCGAGTCAAATAGTGAAATTGTAAAGGAATGTGGAGTTTCGCACTCTACAGTATCAACTCCACTCAATATTGCTATCTCATTTTGTAATCTCGACGACCTGGTTTACCCCCCTTTGTAAATAAAAATAAAAACGATTTTCAATTTTTTATGGTTGCACTGATGGCGGGCCATCATTATCTACACCTATTCCATATTTCATGTAGATATCTTTAATAGTTACTGAAATAAAGCGTCGTGACACACAGACAGACGGACAGACGGACAACAAAGTGATCTTATAAGGGTTCCTTTTTTTTCTTTGAGGTACGGAACCCTAATAATACCCGTGCGAAGCCGGGGCGGGCTGCTAGTACCTATATACGATAATATAACTACTTTTGTATATGTATTGCTTATAACAACTATCGGGTATAACGTCGGAAACTATACGGTCCCTTCAATGTCGCTATATCAGGTTTTGACTGTATTTATATTATGTCAAAAAAAATTAATGTCAATTTTTTTCTGGAACGTTGCGGCGAAAGAAGTAGTTAGAGCATGAAGATCTAGATAAAATATTCGATTTTTTCGTAAATAATTCTGTTATATTATGTATATTGACAAAAAAATAATGTTTTTTCTGGAAAGTATTGGTCAAAGAAAATGTAGTTAGCAAGCATGGACGTAGATTATTTTTTTGTAAATAATGTTACCATTAAATATATCTGTTGAGTAAATTTTATTAAAATTATAAATTCTATAACATTAAGGGCATAAAAGAGCTTTAGGATCAAGTTTTATACGCTGCTTTTCATGTCTAAGCTTTTGGTATGTACAAATATATTCCTTTAATATTATGTATTATGATATCTTAAAAATAAAAAAAAATGCTGAAAAATGTATTTTGTATATTTGTACATAATGCGTAGTGCATGGACAAAATAAAAAAATATAATGATAAACGTATATAATACTTTAAATTAATTTCAATAATAATTTTAATGTTCATATTCATATAACGGTCTCATAGAAAAATAATCGTGTGTGACTGACGGACGGAGAAAGTCTCACCATAAGGGTTCCATTTTTACCATTTTGGTATGGAACCCTAATTATATTCATTTTAATGTAATCTGTAGGATACTGTAAAAATACAGGGTTATATAAAAATACCAAATCGCTCTGGACCTGTAGTTGTTTACATTAACAACATTTGTTCTACGACTTTTTAAAATTCAGTATTAATTTATTTCATACAAAAAAATGTTATTTCTGCAGTGACATTACACTGTTGCGGTTTCGCGCCGCGGTTCCCACCGTTGCCACTTGCCGACGGATGTTACATTACAGAGTAGGAACAAGTAGAGTATCTCTGTAAGATATTGAATTTTTGATATTTCTCAAAATATCGAGTAAAAAACAAAGTCGTAGAACAAAAGTTGTTAGTTTTTATGTAAACAAATACAGGCCGAGAGCGATTTGGTATTTTTTATATAACCCTGTGTATAAAAAGTATTAGTTAAATAAGGAGCACACCACGGGTGTGGCCGCGAAATTCAAATTTTTTGTGGTTTTTCGCGATTTTTTAGCTGATAAGACGTAATAGGCTTATGGCAGTCAAATTGCCATAATCCCAATATCATCTTCACGTGTTTATATAAAAATCTCTGCTCGAAAGTGTCGAGTTAAAGAAATTAGTTCGAGATTTGCGAGTTACTCACTTAAAACTCTTTACTCGGACTAATTTCATAGGATACACATTTTTATGCAAAAATTTTGATATAAACATGTAAAGAAGTAACTGCCATTGGCGCAAAATGACTGCCATAAGCCTATTATGTGTAATTAGCGTACACATTGCAAAAAACCACGAATATTTTGAATTTCGCGGGCAGACCTGTTGAGTTCGCCACTGTGTTGGCCCAAAAGTAATCTGATTACAATTACAAATTACTGATTAATAATTATAATCAAAAGTTTTAATTACAATTAATTAATCATAATCAAAAATTTTGATTACAATTAATTAATCATTAATCGTAATCATTAATTTGATTACTTGATTACTTATTTTAAATACTTATTAAATTTATTGGAAGAGCAAAACCAACAGCTTATGCTGGGCAAAATTTAAAAATATGGCCGCCATTTTGAACTTTTTTGTTATTGGACTGAATTACTTCAAAATCGAAATCTGACCGTAGCAACAAGTATTGAGAAAGAATATGGTGCCAAAATTTAAAAAAGTGGCCGCCATTTTTAACTTTTTTGTTATTGGACTGAATTACTTCAAAATCGAAATCTGACCGTAGCAACAAGTATTGGGAAAAAATCTGGTGTCAAAATTTAAAAAAGTGGCCGCCATTTTGAACTTTTTTGTTATTGGACCGAATTACTTCAAAATCGAAATCTGGCCGTAGCAACAAGTATTGAGAAAGAATCTGGTGTCAAAATTTAAAAAAGTGGCCGCCATTTTGAACTTTTTTGTTATTGGACCGAATTACTTCAAAATCGAAATCTGGTGTCAAAATTTAAAACAGTGGCCGCCATTTTGGACTTTTTTGTTATTGGACCGACTTACTTCAAAATCGAAATCTGACCGTAGCAACAAGTATTGAGAAAGAATATGGTGCCAAAATTTAAAAAAGTGGCCGCCATTTTGAACTTTTTTGTTATTGGACTGAATTACTTCAAAATCGAAATCTGACCGTAGCAACAAGTATTGGGAAAGAATATGATGTCAAAATTTTAAAAAATGGTCGCCATTTTTAACTTTTTTGTTATTGGACCGACTTACTTCAAAATCGAAATCTGATCGTAGCAACAAGTATTGAGAAAGAATCTGGTGTCAAAATTTAAAAAAGTGGCCGCCATTTTGAACTTTTTTGTTATTGGACCGAATTACTTCAAAATCGAAATCTGACCGTAGCAACAAGTATTGGGAAAGAATATGATGTCAAAATTAAAAAAAATGGCCGCCATTTTTAACTTTTTTGTTATTGGACCGACTTACTTCAAAATCGAAATCTGATCGTAGCAACAAGTATTGAGAAAGAATCTGGTGTCAAAATTTAAAAAAGTGGCCGCCATTTTGAACTTTTTTGTTATTGGACCGAATTACTTCAAAATCGAAATCTGACCGCAGCAACAAGTATTGAGAAAGAATATGGTGCCAAAATTTAAAAAAGTGGCCGCCATTTTAAACTTTTTTGTTATTGGACTGAATTACTTCAAAATCGAAATCTGAACGTAGCAACAAGTATTGGGATAGAATATGATGTCAAAATTTAAAAAAGTGGCCGCCATTTTTAACTTTTTTGTTATTGGACCGACTTACTTCAAAATCGAAATCTGATCGTAGCAACAAGTATTGAGAAAGAATCTGGTGTCAAAATTTAAAAAAGTGGCCGCCATTTTGGACTTTTTTGTTATTGGACCGAATTACTTCAAAATCGAAATCTGACCGTAGCAACAAGTATTGAGAAAGAATATGGTGTCTAAAGGACATGGCCGAAACTTGTATGGAGCTGTGCCCTGGAAAAAAAATACTTATTCATGGCCATCGACAAACCGCACGTCATATTAAAGCTTATAATTATGTCTTTACAATCGTTTAAGTTTTATGATCTGAAAACTTGCGAGAGACATAATATCAGAATAACAACTTGCAACAAAATTACTTAGGCGCATTTTGTTGCAAGTTGTTATGCTGATATTATGTCTCTCGCAAGTTTTCAGATTCAGACCTTAATTAATAAATATTAGTTATTATTTATTGACTTCTTAATTGATTCATTATTATTTTGAGCATACTACCAAGTAATTTTAAAAATCGATTTAAATAACTAAATATTATCATCATCGTCAGCCTGTTAGAGCCTACTAGTGGACATAGAGGTCTTCTCTCCCTTGACTTACGAGTATATCTTTAACTCAAAAATTTGTTTCAATTTCCTTTAATGTTATGTTACTTTAGTTTTGTGATGACTGCCATTTTGATTTTTAAATTTGTCATAGTATATGGTACTCTATTATTCAAGCCTCCTTCATTTGACGCCTATGTTAGAGTCGTTGTGAAGAAAAGGACGCGTGAGTGTCGTGGAATACTTGGATGAAACAAAGTTAATTTCATAATGACAACAAGCGGACACCCGCAGCTCCGATTACGTGAACCACTGTTTGACTAACTTACGCGTTGAATTTTCATTATTTATGACTAAGCCGGCCTTTTCAAACTATAATTTTGACACCAGATTCTTACTCAATGCTTGCTGCCATGGTCAGATTTCGATTTTCAAATAATTCGGTCCAATAACCAAAAAGTTCAAAATGGCGGCCACTGTTTTTAAATTCTGACACCAGATTCTTTCTCAATGCTTGCTGCCATGGTCAGATTTCGATTTTGAAGTAAGTCGGTCCAATAACAAAAAAGTCCAAAATGGCGGCCACTGTTTTAAATTTTGACACCAGATTCTTTCTCAATACTTGTTGCTACGATCAGATTTCGATTTTGAAGTAAGTCGGTCCAATAACAAAAAAGTTAAAAATGGCGGCCACTTTTTTAAATTCTGACACCATATTCTTTCTCAATACTTGTTGCTACGGTCAGATTTCGATTTTGAAGTAATTCGGTCCAATAATAAAAAAGTTCAAAATGGCGGCCACTTTTTTAAATTTTGACACCAGATTCTTTCTCAATACTTGTTGCTACTATCAGATTTCGATTTTGAAGTAAGTCGGTCCAATAACACAAAAGTTAAAAATGGCGGCCACTTTTTTAAATTTTGACATCATATTCTTTCCCAATACTTGTTGCTACGGTCAGATTTCGATTTTGAAGTAATTCAGTCCAATAACAAAAAAGTTCAAAATGGCGGCCACTTTTTTAAATTTTGGCACCATATTCTTTCTCAATACTTGTTGCTGCGGTCAGATTTCGATTTTGAAGTAATTCGGTCCAATAACAAAAAAGTTCAAAATGGCGGCCACTTTTTTAAATTTTGACACCAGATTCTTTCTCAATACTTGTTGCTACGATCAGATTTCGATTTTGAAGTAAGTCGGTCCAATAACAAAAAAGTTAAAAATGGCGGCCATTTTTTTAAATTTTGACATCATATTCTTTCCCAATACTTGTTGCTACGGTCAGATTTCGATTTTGAAGTAATTCAGTCCAATAACAAAAAAGTTCAAAATGGCGGCCACTTTTTTAAATTTTGGCACCATATTCTTTCTCAATACTTGTTGCTACGGTCAGATTTCGATTTTGAAGTAATTCGGTCCAATAACAAAAAAGTTCAAAATGGCGGCCACTTTTTTAAATTTTGACACCAGATTCTTTCTCAATACTTGTTGCTACTATCAGATTTCGATTTTGAAGTAAGTCGGTCCAATAACACAAAAGATAAAAATGGCGGCCACTTTTTTAAATTTTGACATCATATTCTTTCCCAATACTTGTTGCTACGGTCAGATTTCGATTTTGAAGTAATTCAGTCCAATAACAAAAAAGTTCAAAATGGCGGCCACTTTTTTAAATTTTGGCACCATATTCTTTCTCAATACTTGTTGCTGCGGTCAGATTTCGATTTTGAAGTAAGTCGGTCCAATAACAAAAAAGTTCAAAATGGCGGCCACTTTTTTAAATTTTGACACCAGATTCTTTCTCAATACTTGTTGCTACGATCAGATTTCGATTTTGAAGTAAGTCGGTCCAATAACAAAAAAGTTAAAAATGGCGGCCATTTTTTTAAATTTTGACATCATATTCTTTCCCAATACTTGTTGCTACGGTCAGATTTCGATTTTGAAGTAATTCAGTCCAATAACAAAAAAGTTCAAAATGGCGGAAACTTTTTTAAATTTTGGCACCATATTCTTTCTCAATACTTGTTGCTGCGGTCAGATTTCGATTTTGAAGTAAGTCGGTCCAATAACAAAAAAGTTCAAAATGGCGGCCACTTTTTTAAATTTTGACACCAGATTCTTTCTCAATACTTGTTGCTACGATCAGATTTCGATTTTGAAGTAAGTCGGTCCAATAACAAAAAAGTTAAAAATGGCGGCCATTTTTTTAAATTTTGACATCATATTCTTTCCCAATACTTGTTGCTACGGTCAGATTTCGATTTTGAAGTAATTCGGTCCAATAACAAAAAAGTTCAAAATGGCGGCCACTTTTTTAAATTTTGACACCAGATTCTTTCTCAATACTTGTTGCTACGATCAGATTTCGATTTTGAAGTAAGTCGGTCCAATAACAAAAAAGTTAAAAATGGCGGCCATTTTTTTAAATTTTGACATCATATTCTTTCCCAATACTTGTTGCTACGGTCAGATTTCGATTTTGAAGTAATTCAGTCCAATAACAAAAAAGTTCAAAATGGCGGCCACTTTTTTAAATTTTGGCACCATATTCTTTCTCAATACTTGTTGCTACGATCAGATTCCGATTTTGAAGTAAGTCGGTCCAATTACAAAAAAGTTAAAAATGGCGGCCATTTTTTTTAATTTTGACATCATATTCTTTCCTAATACTTGTTGCTACGGTCAGATTTCGATTTTGAAGTAATTCGGTCCAATAACAAAAAAGTTCAAAATGGCGGCCACTTTTTTAAATTTTGACACCAGATTCTTTCTCAATACTTGTTGCTACTATCAGATTTCGATTTTGAAGTAAGTCGGTCCAATAACACAAAAGTTAAAAATGGCGGCCACTTTTTTAAATTTTGACATCATATTCTTTCCCAATACTTGTTGCTACGGTCAGATTTCGATTTTGAAGTAATTCAGTCCAATAACAAAAAAGTTCAAAATGGCGGCCACTTTTTTAAATTTTGGCACCATATTCTTTCTCAATACTTGTTGCTACGGTCAGATTTCGATTTTGAAGTAATTCAGTCCAATAACAAAAAAGTTCAAAATGGCGGCCACTTTTTTAAATTCTGACCATAAATTCGTTCTCTATGCTTGCTCCGATACTCAAATATCGATTTTTAGAACAATCGGCCCAGTAACCAAAAAGTTCGTAATTTTTGTATGGAAAAATCCCTTAAATGTTTTTTACCCCTTAAAATTAGAATTTCTGGAATCCCCGTCTTAGTACGAATTCATGACCTAATAGGCACCAAATTCCAGATCTCTACAACTTTTAGTTTTCCGGGAATTCCTGGAACAACGAAAAAAATTCACTTTTGTATGGGAAAAACCCTTTAATGTACGATGTTTACTCCTTAAAATTTGAATTTCTGGAATCCCCGTCTTAGTACAAATTCATGACCTAATTTCTACCTAGACACCAAATTTCAGATCTCTAGGACATTTAGTTTTTCGGGAATTCCTGGAACAACGAAAAAAATTCACTTTTGTATGGGAAAATCCTCTTAATGTACTATATATAGGTAATCAAGTTAATCAATTACTGATTAACGATTAACGATTACTTTCAGTAATCATGATTACAATTACTTTTGTAATCATAATTATTGTAATCATGATTAATTTAATCTGATTACAAGTAATCAGATTAATTAATTGATTACAAAAGTAATTGATTACTGCCAACACTGGTTCGCCATAATGCATGGTAGAAAAAGCCTGACACACTAAAGCAACCGCATATTAGAAACTTTTTTTTTCATATTTTTACGCTTTTACATTTTTGCGCAAAGTTCTTATCCGCATTGCATGAATTTATGTCCCACTGCTGGGCACGGGTCTCCTCTCAGACTGAGAGGGGTTTGAGAGGGGTTTGGCATAGCCCACCACGCTGGCCAAGTGCGGGTTGGCACGCCTCACACACCTTCGAGAGTATTTTTGTGAACTCTCAGGCATGCAGGTTTCCTCACGATGTTTTCCTTCACCGCTAAGCAAGTGATATTTAAGTTTCCTAAAAATGTCTATAATTCCTAAAAGTCTGACTGCCTAAGAAAAACGTATTGAACGTTATCATAAACAATCGGTAATTCTGCTCCCTATTGCCTAACGTAAATCAGGGAATCAATCAGCGGGCAGAGGTTCTAGACGATTATGATTTTTTTTTTTTACTCTATACAAGTTAGTACTTGACTGCGATCTCACCTGATGGTAAGTGATGATGCAGCCGAAGATGTTAGCGTACTAACTTGGAAGGGGTAAGTTATGTCACCCCAACGGTTTCTACAGAGCATCGTACCGTAACGCTAAATCGCTTGGCGGTACGCCTTTGCTGGTAGGGTGGTAACTAGCCACGGCCAAAGCCTCCCACCAGACCAGACCTGAGCCAATTTAGAAATTATAAAATTCCAAAGTGGCCCGTGACGGGATTCAAACTCGCGACCTCCCACTCGAATCCGAGCGTGCGAAAATGATAACGATGAATACGTTTTTCTTACATAATCAAGGGGCTGTTTTAAAGAAGTGGTTTGTGAGAAGTTTCAAGAGATAACAGGTCTAGGGGAAATGTGTTTTGAATAACCAATCAGATTTAATTATTTCCACATCTCTCTGTTTAGCTTCGTTGGAGATAGATGAAGCGGAGATATTGATTCATACCCCTGAATAGCAAAACAACGTTTGGCCGGCCAGTAGTTGTATTTTGTATACAGGGTTGTATAAAAAATACCCAATCGCTCTCTGCCTGTAGTTGGTTACATTAAAACTAACAATTTTTGTTCAACGACGTTTTTTAACTCGATATTTTGAGAAATATCAAATATTTCAATATTTAACAGAGATACTCTACTTGTTCCTACTCTGTAATGTAACATCGGCAAGTGGCAACGGCGGCGCAAAACCGCGGCGATTTGCGTTTGTGTGCCATCTTTGTCCATCTCGTATTTTCTAACTGCTCGTAGCAGTTTGGCAACTGGGACAGGAGATTGTGGTGACTGTTGCTGATCACATGTAATTGGTTTCACTGTGTAATGTCACTTTTCAGAAATAATATATATTATATATTTTTTTGTATGGAATAAAATAATACTGAATTTCGAAAAGTTTTAGAACAAAAGTGGTTAGTTTTAATGTAAACAACTACAGGCCGAGCGCGATTTGGTATTTTTTATATGACCCTGTATATATTATGACGTATATTTGACAGATTCGGCCGCGTCATCGTCCGCTGGCGAGTCCACGCCGCGCGTCAAACGCAAATACACCAAGAGAGCCCCGAGCGCCAAGAAGGACGCTGTGAGTAAATCCATTTTTACTCAACTGCCTAGAAGGATGTCGTGAGTAAAGCCATTTTTACTCAACTGCCAAGAAGGACGCCGTGAGTAAATCCAGTTTTACTCAACTATCAAGGAAAATGCTGTGAGTAAATCCATTTTTACTCAACTGACAAGGAAGGTGCCGTGAGTAAAGCCATTTTTACTCAACTGCCAAGGAAGATGCCGTGAGCCGCGTCATCGTCCGCTGGCGAGTCCACGCCGCGCGTCAAACGCAAATACACCAAGAGAGCCCCTAGCGCTAAAAAGGACGCTGTGAGTAAATCCATTTTTACTCAACTGCCATGAAGGACGCCGTGAGTAAATCCAGTTTTACTCAACTATCAAGGAAGCTGCCGTGAGTAAATCCATGCTTACTCAACTGCCAAGGAAGAAGATGCCGTGAGTAAATCCATTTTTACTCAACTGCCGAGGAAGATGCCGTGAGTAAATCCATTTTTACTCAACTGCCAAGGAAGATGCCGTGAGTAAATACATTTTTACTCAACTGCCAAGGAAGATGTCGTGAGTAAAGCCATTTTTACTCAACTGCCGAAGAAGATGCCGTAAGTAAATGCATTTTTACTGAACTGCCAAGGAAGATGCCGTGAGTAAATCCATTTTTATTCAACTGCCAAGGAAGATGCCGTGAGTAAAGCCATTCTTACTCAATTGCCAACAAGGACGCTGTGAGTAAATGCATTTTTACTCAACTGCCAAGGAAGATGCCGTGAGTAAATCCATGCTTACTCAACTGCCAAGGAAGAAGATGCCGTGAGTAAATCCATTTTTACTCAACTGCCGAGGAAGATGCCGTGAGTAAATCCATTTTTACTCAACTGCCAAGGAAGATGCCGTGAGTAAATACATTTTTACTCAACTGCCAAGGAAGATGTCGTGAGTAAAGCCATTTTTACTCAACTGCCGAAGAAGATGCCGTAAGTAAATGCATTTTTACTGAACTGCCAAGGAAGATGCCGTGAGTAAATCCATTTTTATTCCACTGCCAAGGAAGATGCCGTGAGTAAAGCCATTCTTACTCAATTGCTAACAAGGACGCTGTGAGTAAATCCATTTTTACTCAACTGCCAAGAAGGACGCCGTGAGTAAATCCAGTTTTACTCAACTATCAAGGAAGCCATGCTTACTCAACTGCCAAGGAAGAAGATGCCGTGAGTAAATCCATTTTTACTCAACTGCCGAAGAAGATGCCGTAAGTAAATGCATTTTTACTCAACTGCCAAGGAAGATGCCGTGATTAAATCCATTTTTACTCAACTGCCAAGGAAGATGCCGTAAGTAAATGCATTTTTACCCTTGACTTGACATAACTAAAGCCCAGTTAGTTGACTTGACTTTATCCGAAACGTTATAGTTAAATATGGCGGTCTGACCCTTATTTCTAAAGAAGTAAGAGTCAGGCCGCCCTATTCAACTATAACGTTTTGGTTAAAGTCAACCGAGCCTAGGTCCTGACTGTTCTGAGAGGTTATTACAAGTTTTTGTATGAATTTCGAGTCGACTCGCATCGCACAAACGAATCGAATTCCTCCACACATTTACAGTCAGCGCCATCTATGGACACTGGTTAAAGTCAATACGAGCAACCGAGCCTAGTTTGTGACTGTTCTGAGAGGTTAGTACAGGTTTTGTACGAGTTTCGAGTGGACTCGCATCGCACAAACGAATCGAATTCCTCCACACATTTACAGTCAGCGCCATCTATGGACACTGGTTAAAGTCAATACGAGCAACCGAGCCTAGTTTGTGACTGTTCTGAGAGGTTAGTACAGGTTTTGTACGTATTTCGAGTCGACTCGCATCGCACAAACGAATCGAATTCCTCCATACATTTACAGCCAGCGCCATCTATGGACACTGGTTAAAGTCAATACAAGCAACCGAGCCTAGGTCGTGACTGTTCTGAAGGGTTAGCAGGGTTCTGTAAGAATTTCGAAACGAAACGAATTGAATTCCTCCATACATTAACAACCAGCGCCATCTATGGACAGTCGCTGACATCTTACTGTCAATAGATGGCGCTGGCGACTCGAAATTCGTAAAAAAACCTGTACTAACCACAATCAGCTATAATTCGAGAAAAATCTGTCTTTTAAAGCCCTCTCCAATTAATTAAGGGATATGAGGGATATTCTATAGACCGATATTATCCTACAGGCGGCAAACCCAGAGCGCGTCAAAGGCAAGAGGGGTAGACCGAGAAAGAATGTGGACCAACGGCCGCCGCAGCACCAACAACCGAGTAAGTAATTTTGACACATATAGACATTGTACAGTCAAACCTGGTTAAGTGAGAGCCCAAGGACCCGAGATCTCTTTGTCTCTTATAGAGGTGTCACTGACCCGAGTTTCAGAGTTAGGTTGAGTGTATTTACACACAAAATTCACACAAATGACATGGCCGGATTCTGCCCTCTAAAAAAAATATTCATGGCCATGGACAAACAGTACGTCATATTAAAGCTTATAATTATGTTTTTACGATGGTTTCATTTTTATGATCAGAAATCTTGCGAGAGACATAATATCAGCATAACAACTTGCAACAAAATGCGCCTAAATAATTTTAATAGCAATGATTATTTTACTAAATAAATGCTGTTCAAAATGTTTACTCGCATTTTCTAAGCTTTGTAATATGAAAAATAATTAGTTCATAACCAGTACACATCATTTTTTAATAAAAAAAACATTGCTATTAAAATTATTTAGGCGCATTTTGTTGCAAGTTGTTATGCTGATATTATGTCTCTCGCAAGTTTTCAGATCATAAAACTTAAACGATTGTAAAGACATAATTATAAGCTTTAATATGACGTACTGTTTGTCGATGGCCTAAATTTTTTTTTCCAGGGCACAGCTCCATACAAGTTTCGGCCATGTCCTTTGAAAGTTCTATTGATGAGTGTAAATACACTCATTAATAGAATATTCTCGCTTATCCAGTCCTCACTTACTCAGGTTTGAATGTAGTACACGTATTTTTTTACACCTTCAGCTAATACATACTTTCTCGTGCCAATTGCTGTTACCAAACTCCTCCGAAACGTCTCGACCGATTGTTATGAAATTTTCTGTGTATATTCGGTACGTCGTAAGCTATTTTTTTGAATCCTTAACGGCGTAGAAGCCATATTAAAGTGATCTTTAGTGAAGTTTTGTTTAAAAACTATAAAGACAATTACTTTTAAATTAATACGTCATGTATTTTGGGTCTTTAATCTAAAATCGTTGAGAAGCACGATTGGATAAAATTTTCTCGGTAGAAAGTTCTCCCAAAAGTTGCTCCAAAATCTCAATTTTTCTTCTTTTTTTTCGAAACTACAATGGGTGTAATTGTAATTTTTGTTTTAATGTGGCGGTAATCATAATATCTAAAAACGTTGAGAAACAGATTTTTGATAACTGGCTTAGTTTTAGAGAAATTAGGTAAAAGGTCGTTTTTCTGTTATATTCTTCCGCGACGCTGCATGTCGCACCCATCAACGTATCCGTGAGAGTGACAAAGACAAAAATAAATTCAATAAATCCCCTTAATGGCATAGAGTAGGTCGTAAGCTATTTTTTTGAATCCTTAAGGGCGATGGGTACCATCCGGGCCCGAAAATTCAAATTTTATTTAGCTTTTCGCTCATAGTGGGCTAATTATACATCGAAGGCTAATGGCAATGTGTTTTGCGGGCACAACGTTAATGCATCTACATGTTTTTAACAAAAACTCTGCTCAACAATACTCATTTACTTCATATTGGTTCCCGATAGCTCGAAATCTGGGAAACTGCAAAAAAATATCTTTCGGGAACCACCAATATGAGATGAGTGGGAACTTTCGAGCAAAGTTTCTATTAAAAACGTGTAGATGCTTAAAAAGTAGGCCCGCAAAATGCATTGTCATAAATCTACAATGTGTAGTTAGTCTAATATTTGCGAAAAACTAAATAAAATTTGAATTTCGCGGGCTGGTAGGGCGGCAACACCTTAATGGCATTACAACTTTTGCCGTATAAAAGTCAGCTAGTATAAAAAAGACTCTTGTATCAAAGCCGCGTGTCTGAACCAGCGCGTATATTTCAGAGATCCGCGTTCGCAACAACCTCATGCCCCTGAACTCGGAACCCATCACCGTCGACAGCGATGACGAACCTGACCTTGGTGAGTTTCGTTGCAGTTGTTGCATTTATTATTATTAAAGATACTCTCAAAAAACATCTAATAAATCAGGGTTACTACGCCATTGAAGAATTTTTAAATAACAAAGATTCTTGGAACGATAGTGATATGCTTCCATCTCCTCACGAGATATCTTAAAAATATTGTTTCATACTAAGTACTAAAAATTGTATATTGAGACATTTTTTTTGAAAAGAGCAAGTACCGAGTTTCTTGCCAGTTTTTCTCGGTGCAAACCTGCTTTCCGAACCTGGCGGTAGTCTTGACATTTCATGAGAGCTTATATCTAAACCTATGTGAAATAAAGAATTTCATTTCATTTCATTTCATTCAACTGTGTGCAATGTTTATATGTATGTATGTAGTTTTAGGCAGTTAGCGCACAAAGGTGTCCTGCAATTTGCAAGCGATACGTTCCTGAGTCACTTGTATCCAGCGAAATCCCGCGACCCTATTAATGTCGTCAGTCCATCTGGGGCCTTATTCTGTATCGTTCACTTAGTTAGTTAGTAACCCTAACTGGGTTATTAACTAAGAAAACGAAGGCAAAAATCCTATTTTTGCACAAATTACCAACCTAGGTCGGTATGGTATCATATCAGTATACCATGCTAGTTGCTATCTTGTACAAAAATAATACAAAAATAGGATTTTTGCCTCCGTTTTCTTAGTTAATAACCCAGTTTGGGTTACTAACTAACTAAGTGAACGATACAGAATAAGGCCCCTGGTCGGAGGTCTGCCAACACATTTTTCGTTTTAACTTACTTTCCCGTGCTTGGTCGCCATTCCCAGCACTTTGAGTCCCCAACGTCCGTCGGTTCTACGAGCTACGTACCCTCCCATTGCCATGCCTCTTCGCGATACGTTGAGCTATGTCGGTGTCTTTGGTTCGTCTACGGACCTCCTCATTTCTGATGATGGTGAAGACGTTTAATTTGGATGACAGTGCAGTTCTATTGACGTCAGTATAAATCCAATATGGCGGTGGGTGTCAAAAGAAAGGGTTTGCTAAGATAACGAATAATGATTTTGTTTTCGACAAAAAGTATGGTCTGCATGAAAAAGTGCCGTCTTTAAAAACATCTTTTTTATTTTTATCTTTTTTATTTCTCAGGATCTCCGAGCCAAGCGTCCGACTCCCTCAGTCTGGACGAGAATCTGCGCGCTTTGAGACATATACACGAAAAGTACGCCAACCTTGACAAGGTGCATAAAATTAATAATAATTCCTAGCCAGGTTCTCGCTAAATTTAGACTCAAAATCGAATAGCTACCGATACAATATAGGTGTATGTATTGGTATTTGTTGTATATAAAATATATTTTTTTAAATTCTTATTTAAATTGGTAATTCAAAAAAAAAAAGAAACATCAAGCAACAACAATGCATTGGTCCGTACAAAATCTCCTAATGATGCCTTTTTGTCATAGACAAAATATTAATAATCATTATTTCTGAATTATGTCGCTAATAAAATTAATAAGACGTTAATGTTTATAATAAAATAAATACACATAGGATGTCAATATGGCGGTGGGTGTCAAAATGACAATGACATGAAAGTGTCAATATGACTTTATTTTTGTCATTTAAATATTCATTTATGGAGGAATATGTTTTATAAATAAGGAAATATGTGTTGAGGGATTTTAATGGGCATTCGTTCTCAGGACGACCTTTACGGAGCTCACCTACTGGCTGCACAATTCAAGAAACCACCGATGGACCAAGTGCAGCGACTGGCCAGAGATGAAGCGGACGAAGTGTTGTCTATTAGGAGCTCTGAGGGTAAGTTACAATCGATTTCCGTAGTGAGGGTAGTTTTAGAAAATTCGGCAAAAGTTCTTCGACCAACTGCAGAGTTTGGCTAAAGCCGAGGCGGACGAAATGTTGTCCATTAGAAGCTCTGAGGGTAGGTTACAACTCAAAATCGATTTCCATTATGAGGGTAGTTTGAGAAAAAATCTCACATTAGTTCGCGACATTACAACAAAAGTACTTGGACCAAGTGCAGAGACTGGATAGAGCCGCAGCGGACGAGGTGTTGTCTACTAAAAGCCCTGAGGGTAGGTCACAATCGATTTCCATACTGAGGGTACTTTGAGAAAAATCTCACATAAGTTTGCGCCACTTCGGCAAAAGTTCTATCTAGGACCAAGTGCAACGACTAGCTAGAAATGATGATTACGAAGTGTTGACCATTAGAAGCTCTGAGGATAGGTCACAATTGATTTCTGTTGTGAGGGTAGTTTGAGAAAATTCGCCCCATTAATTTGCGACACATTTTTTCTTTCTATGGTATTGATGGGTTACTATTATAACATTATTCAAAAAATGAAAGAAAAAATAAAACCTCGTTCTTGTAGCAAACAAGAGATATTTATGTTTGGCAAAAAGTGAAATTACAAATTGCTGGAATTTGAATTTATCAGGCTGACCTGTAAACTCAACCTCAAAAGAAAACAAGAAGCCAATAAGTTATTTTTATCTTGTTTCATCGAAATACAATTATTTTATTTCATGCAAAGTAATTTTCTTGTTTCAATACATTTTACCTAATACCACTCTGTGTGCTGATTCTGTATCGTTCACTTAGTTAGTTAGTAACCCAAACTGGGTTATTAACTAAGAAAACGGAGGCAAAAATCCTATTTTTGTATTCTTTTTGTACAAGATAGCAACTAGCATGGTATACTGATATGATACCATACCGACCTAGGTTGGTAATTTGTGCAAAAATAGGATTTTTGCCTTCGTTTTCTTAGTTAATAACCCAGTTAGGGTTACTAACTAACTAAGTGAACGATACAGAATAAGGCCCCTGGTAATTCTTCATAATTCTTCTTGACCCATAGGTGGCGCGTCAGTCAAGGAACTGGATACAACGGTTGAGAAGTTGGAAGACAGTTCCAATTCCGACTCTGACAGCAGTTCGGGATCAAGTAGGATTCTTTTTACGATTTTTAATTAAGCTTTAATAATTTTAGTAAGTATGTTCACATGGAATTTTTTGCCCATATGATTGTGTAATAAATTTTTCGCCTTCCTTATTCCTTGTCTTCAGTGTCACGAGGACCTCTGTGCGAGATTTCAAATTTCTATTTCTTTTGGTTTAGGCTGAGCGATGATGAGGCGAGGGCACATATATAAATTAAAAGGCCAAGTGCGAGTAAATATTCACTTTAAAGTAAATAATGAAATGAAAATAAAACAAATATTGAAGGTGGGGGCTCTCATACAGCAAACGGTTATTTTTTGCCGTTTTTATTGATAACATTTATTGGTGACATTTTTATGTAGTCCTTCCTCCTGCCACAGTTTTATTATTTGTTCACTGTAACATTTTTATTTAAACTCTCCTTCCATTTTAACAGGCAGTTCATCATCATCGTCTTCTTCATCATCATCAGACAGCTCCAGTTCCTCGGACAGTTCGGACAGCGAGTCTGATGATGAGGGGAAACAGAAGAACCATGATCAACCTGCTGTCACCAACCCCCCTGAGGAGGACAGGTGAGGGAACCTCACTTCACTGTTCGTTTATACAGGTGCTCTTCACCTGCATTTTTATAGTTTACTAGCTGATAAAATTGTATAACTACTGATAGATAAATGAAAAACAAATGTTGACAAATGTGAAACAAATGTGGAAGCAAAAAGATGTAAGGATTAATAAATTGGTAATGTTCATTAAATTCACTAGTGTTTATTGAACTGTCATTAAGGTTCCATCATACATTTGCCGTACAACATTACCTATACTGTTTGCTAAAACTAAACATATAAGTACTAACTTTGTGCATGTTAGTCTTAAGCACCTAAATTAGAAATGTATTGATGATTGTGTATTACTTAAACAAAAATGTATGTAACTGTAAGGAAACATTAAAAGCTATTTTATTTATTTATTTTTTATTTAGCTGTTGTCCGCGGCCCGCCTGCGTGAATGTCAGTTTTTCAAAAAATACAGAACGAATTGAGAATCATCTCCTTTTTTAAGCCCGTTGAAAATATAACCTAACCTAAATTACTTACTTCATCAAAATCGCCAGAGCCGTCACTGATACTCGCGATATATAGAAACTTCTATGTTTACATAAATTTCTCGTTGATATAAAAGACAAATATCTTTATCCAGTACGTCTTTCGGCGCGTGGTCCTACGGCCCCCAATCAGGGACCAACACAGACACGGAATCCGATTCCGACCCGGAGCGGACGGCGGCCAGCGGGCCCGCGCCGCAGCAAGACGAGATCAGCGAGTCCGAGAACGAGTCCGCCGACAAGAGCTTCCAGTGCCACGTGTGTCGCAAGTGGTACTCCACCAGGGTCACCCTCAAGTGAGTAGACTATGCTTCAGTTTAACTAAAGTGGTGTGAACAAAACTACATTAAGATGGAAAAGGAAGCATTTGCTTTCCTTTGGGTTGGGGTTTGGTTGGGTTTGGGACCATGACGTTTAAATTTACAAGTCTCAAGCATCTTTATAGTTTCATCAAGCAATTGTCTTTATAGTTTTTAACCTGCAGGTAACTAAAAATCGCTTTTAAATAACCGTTTAGCCCGTTAATCTTAAAAACAAGTAAGTTTCCGAGATCTAATTTTCTTATATTTGTTTACAGAATCCACCGAAGATCCCATCAGAACAAGGGCGGGGGTAATTCCAACTCCCGCTCCCGTTCCTCCGACCGTTATGAGTGCGATTGTTGTAACGAGACCTTCAGCCGCCGCGAGAAGCTGTACGAGCACAGGTCAGTGGACCCAGTAGACTAGGAGTATACTAGGTGGCGACTAGATAGACTGACCACTTTGGTCAGTCTATGTAGTGGACAGTCTATCTCTAGACTGACCAAAGTAGACCAAGTGACTGCATTCTAGTAGACCCAGTGGTCTGAAGGACACCAGGCTACTTAACCCAGAAGACCAAAGCAGACTCTGACTCTCAGTTAAATTAACATTAAATCACTTGAATAAGGGATTTTATGATACTTTAAATTAGATGACGTCTCCGAGTACGGCTGTTCATCGTTGGTTTGTCCCATTTTGGATAATGCAAGACTTATTTTACTTCCTTGGCCCATAACCTCAATATTTCAAGTGTGTTAGTCGAAATCGAACCCTGGCACTCGTGATCTTTAACCAATTGTAAACCACGACGTGCCGTCATGATTCCAGGGCGGAAGCTCATCGCGGCGCCATGACAGTTCGGTGTGAGGTTTGCCGGAAGTGCTTCGAGGACGACGCAGAGCTCGCGGCCCATGACCGTACCCACACCGCCGATGAGCGAGCTGGTGAGTGCGCTAATTTTAAATTTCTCAAGCTTAGTGCTACGAGTAGATTTTTTTAATTCAAAGAGGAAGGCATCGTGATAACTGTTTTAAACTGTACATGTGATCAAACTAAGTTGAAGTAAAATTCTACGAAATGTGGTCCGTTGTCTGTTATGTCTTGATGTGGTATTCCATATCGGTATATTTTAGGATGCATACCTAATGTAAATATAGTATTTAAATTGCTTGAATAAACAACGTTTTTAATACGAAATATGAAAAAGGAAAAATAACAACAAGGACAGCATCTTGGCGCTACTCGTTGAACGGTCGCAGAATGATAGCGGAGATGGTCGATGGTCCCTAGTGGATAGTTTAACAAGACACACATGTCGCGACAGGCCGGTGCTCCGAGTGCGGCAGCTCGTTCGGGCGGTACGAGCAGCTGCGCAGGCACCGCGCGAGCGCGCACCCGTCGTCCGCGCCGTCGCGCATGCCGCACGTGTGCGTGCAGTGCGGCAAGCGGTTCACGCACACGCACTCGCTCACGCGGCACATACACAACCACGCGAAGCAGCTCTACAGATGCGTCGTGTGCAAGGTGAGTGGATGGTGTTATTGTTGAACTTAAAACTTTCATTTTTTAGTGTACATGATTTTTTAAAGCATTTATTATAAATTCCATATACCACCTTCTCAATTTCTCATTAGGGTTTGAAGTTGTTTGTTTACTCACATCTCTCTCATTCCCGAGGCAGGCGCCAGTGTACGTGCTTCCTCGACTTGTCGGAAGCTTTTTACCAGGTCTCACATGTCGTGCTGTGGGGCAAGTTGAGCAAGCTGGCAAGTTGAGCGGATGTGTCAGCGGAGTAATAATAAAAAAATCAATAATGGTATGCAGTTGGTACTCTGCCGGATGAATACATGTTGAAATGCGGTGTGAGACAAGGTGGTTTAATTTCTCCACTTTTATTCCATCTGTATACTAACCACCCTATTGAGAGATTGAACAGCACACATGTCAGGTGTCACCTCTATGATTGATCTATCTCTGTTTACCTCTGCAAGCGTCGTGAGTATTAGTAATAAAAACAATAATGGTATGCAGTTGGTACTCTGCCGGATGAATACATGCTGGAATGTGGTGTGAGACAAGGTGGTTTAATTTCTCCACTTTTATTCCATCTGTATACTAACCACCCTATTGAGAGATTGAACAGCACACATGTCGGTAGTCACATCTATGACTAATTAAATATAATATCGGTCTGCAGGCGTCGTTCGCGCGCGCGGACCAGCTGGCGCAGCACCTCAACAGCCACCTCGCTAACTACAAGCGCCTCAAGCAGTAGTGCTGCAGCGGCAACAGCAACAGCAACAGCAGCAGCAGCACTGCAGCAATGGCCGCACGCGTTCCGAACGCCAAAGTCTAGAATCTACATACAATACATTACACCACGGGACAGCTAGCGTACAGTTTGGAAAAGGAATGAACTGAAAGAGTAAGCTAAACTTTAGCTATTAAGCTGGATCCCTACCAAAGCGAAGTTGGCAACTTTAGTGTTTGAAACACGTTTTGTTGGCAATAAAAATTGGTAAATGGGTCATTTTCAAAAAAAAAATGTGTACGCTTATATTTTGTTACAGTTTAAATTGACATTAAATGTTACATGCTATGTCACTTGTTGATAAAAAATTATAAAAAAGATCCTTTGTTCCCTGTGTGTTACAGATTTTTTTGGCAATGACTCAAATCTACGTCTCCATCGAAGGAAACTTGGCATATTTTTTGTTCCCAACATACAACAGCGTGTTGGCAAAAAAAAAATTCGGTGTGGCAGCCCTGTTATATTTTTGTAATTTTTTTTGTACTGTCTGCACTACGTTTCCGAGTAATTTTATATGGAGAGGAGTACAGAAAGCTAATCCTGTCGAGTTTCTAACAATGGTTGAGACCTAGTCAATGTGAAACATCAATAAAATTGTTAGCGATTTGTCTGTTTCCAAACTGTACGATGGCTTAACTGTGATAAATAGCCGTTAGGTCGTTATTATAGAAAGTATTTTCTCTTTTTTTTATTTTAAGATAGAAAATGCCCTTCCGGCTTCATTGAAGCGATCGGAAATTGATTTATTTGATGAAGTATATTTTTAGATTATTATTTAAAATGACCCAACGCAAAATTACAGATTTTTTTTGATTTTATTTCGTTTTTTCAACCGACTTCAAAAAAGGAGGAGGTTCTCAATTCGACTGTTTTTTTTATATTTTTTTCCTCTTAACTTATGAGTTATGACTGGGTAAATCGATTTTGATGATTCTTTGTTTTATTAGAAAGCTGACGCTTCCCGTGTGGTCCCATTTCAATATAATCCAGTTCTGATAATGGTATCCATGAGAAAACCATATAAGTCTTAAATTTTTAATTGGAAAGGATGAATTCAACAGTAGTTTGATGAGAGTTAAAGTCGGTTTTTTTGTTAATTGGAAAAAATGTTTTTTTTTTTTTTTTTTTTAATATTATAGTATTTTTTTTAGTTATTTGAAAAGCACTCGCTCAAATCTGCGAGTTTGGAATTATGTTTTGATATTTTGTTTTTATATTTTAAATATTTTAAGTTATGGACTTTCAATAATAAAATTCAAATACACATCTGTGTATGTTTTTATTTTATTTTAATATATAATAAGAAAAATTAAGTTGCATCACTCTATCGAATATTCTGTTATTAATTTACTAAGTCGTTTTGATGGCATCTTAGTTTTTAATGTTTTAATTATGTAATAGATAGTTTATTGCACCTAAGAGGTGTGACCTAAGTCTAAAAATTATGATTTTTGCGTTCGCTAAAAAGATTATTATTATTATTAACTCTTTATTTGCACCACACAATAGATATAACAAATGACAAAAACACATTTAATCAGGTGTTGGTCCAAAAGGCGGCCTTATCGCTAGCCAGCGATCTCTTCCAGGCAACCTTGAGATCAGGAAAGCAGAGAAAAACACAAGACTGCAGGTGGTGTGAAATTATAAAACATACATCCAAATAACTACATACTAATACATAAACAATCCTACACAAATAAAACGATGATATTTATTAATAAATATATATTAAAATAAAGACTAATATATACAATATAACTATATACTACATGACATAGAAAAGATAAATAAATAAGATAAAAATATTAATGGTTGTTATATCTATGACTACTGTTTTTTATTTGGTTTCTTTTATTTTATAAAATGGCACATTTACTCCATTCTTTACTCTTATTTTATAAATATCTATCCCTATTATATCTATCTCTTCTTATCTACTTTAATATAATATTATAAATGTGAAAGTGACTCTGTCTGTCTGTTACGCTTTCACGCCTAAACCACTGAATCAATCTTGGTGAAATTTGGTTCATAGATAGATTAGAGCTTGGGAAAGGATATATGCTAATTTTTATTCTGAAAAATTTCATGGTTTTCGTGGGATTTTGAAAAATTGAAAAATCTCTATAGTATATTCAATCCATGATGATGATGATGCGTCCCACTCTGTCAAACTCCATACGAATCGAATGAAACATTAGCGATTTTGACAGAAATATCTACTGTCTGAAATTTTGCATAGAAGTTCCCCACATAATGTAGACAAGGGATAAGGGAGGATTCTTCGAAGCTTCCTCACGATCTGTCGAGCGGTGCAAGAATTTGAGACTTTGAAAAAAAAAAAAAATTATTTCACATAGGCCTATACAGGCGCTTATGAAGAGGAAAGTTTTAAAAAAATGACGCCGGAAGGACATTTTTTTTTATAAGAATCAGCCTTAGATACATTTAAAGATAAATGTTAGTTATAACAATATTAGGGAAAATAAAAAGAAGGCTACTTCTAGGGGTCTGCAATAAATTTCTCATTGTCTATTCAAATAGAGAAGGAGTGCAGAAAGTTTAAATAATTGCAATCGGTTTTTTTAATTTCTCATTGTTTATTTAAATAGAGAAGGAGTGCAGAAAGTTTAAGGAATTGCAATCGGTTTTTTTTAATTTCTCATTGTTTATTTAAATAGAGAAGGAGTGCAGAAAGTTTAAGGAATTGCAATCGGTTTTTTTAATTTCTCATTGTTTATTTAAATAGAGAAGGAGTGCAGAAAGTTTAAGGAATTGCAATCGGTTTTTTTAATTTCTCATTGTTTATTTAAATAGAGAAGGAGTGCAGAAAGTTTAAGGAATTGCAATCGGTTTTTTTAATTTCTCATTGTTTATTTAAATAGAGAAGGAGTGCAGAAAGTTTAAGGAATTGCAATCGGTTTTTTAATTTTAACACAGTATCACTAGATTTTTTTTGTAATTTAATTTCGAAGTTGTGAAATTTCGATTACTTACAATTTCGTTTTATCTGCAAAAAAAAATTAAGTTTTGATGATTTTTTTGCTTCTAAAATCATAAATAATTTAACTTAATATTTCTATTTTCTATAGTAAATGTAATTTTTTGCAGATCCGTGGTAGTATCAGCATTTTTCGAATACATACATTGGGTATTTGGCTTTTTATTCATTATAAAATAATTATTATATTACTATTATTACTATTAATTATAAGTATATAGTTGTTTTTATATTTGTTAAGTGAATTGATGCGATACACGTACTAAGAATATGTATTTTTAATTATTTAAGTAAATAAATCAAAAATTATTATCATTATTATTATTAGAAATACAAAATTGATATAATTAAAAAAAAATGTTTTCTTTTGTGACGCTTTTTGTTAATTTAAAAAAAATGTCCACATCAATTTTTTTTAGTTTTTAATGCACTTTGGAAGACCTAAAATATAGTATAGGTGAAGTTTTTATGTAAAATAAAAATAAAGTATACATATTTATACATATCGAAATTATCTTCACAGCAATAATATGTTTGCTCCCGTGGCTCAGTAGCAGAGTACCAAACCGCTATAACTGGGGGACACGGGTTTAAATCCCGCTAGATGATAATTTTGATACGTATTAAACAATTTATAAAATGAAAAAAAGCTGTACAAAAGCTTCCGGTTATAGAAAAAGAATTAAAATGAAAGCGATGCAATTATTACTGTAAAAATTCATGAATCACGGTTCACGATTGTAGACGGAATTGGGTGAAAATATTAGCAGGACAAATTAAGGAGCACGAAATTCAATTTGTAGTTTTTTTTGCGATTTTTAAGCTAATAAGACATATTAGGCTTATGGCAGTCAAATTGCGGGAATCCCAATATCATCTTCTCGTGTTTATATAAAAATCTCAGCTCGAAAGTGTCGAGTTAAAGAAATTAGTCCGAGATTTGCGAGTTACTGACATAAAACTCGATACTCGGACTAATTTCCTAGGATACACATTTTTATCCAAAGATTTTGATATAATCATGTAAAGATGATACTGCCATTCCCGCAAATTGACTGCCATAAACCTCTGATGTGTAATTAGCGTACAAATTGCAAAAAACCATGAAAATTTTAAATTTCGCGGGCAGAGTCGTTGAATTCGTCTTAATTTGTTTTGCTATAATCCGCTACTTGAAAAGATTCTGTATGGTACAATATGCAGGAACACTGCCCACATGGAACACCACACACAATTCTTCGACGCATATTTCGTCCTCTACGATTTCGCATTGTCAAGTCAACATCTCCAGAGGATGTCCCGGTGTCTGGACGAAAAGTGCCTCAAATAAAGTTTTGGAAGAATTGTGGGTGGCGTTTCACTTCAGCAAGGACGCACCAGGAAGTGATTTAGCACTCCGATCCGATGCTGTGTAGGAACCGTTCGGGGTTACTCTAAAACCCCTTCCAAGTTAGTACGTTAACATCTTCGGCTGCATCATCACTTACCATCAGGTGAGATCGCGGACAAGTACTTGTAGAGTGAAAAAAAGCTGAAATTTTGTATAGACACGTGATGTAGACAAGGGATAAGGAAGGGTTTTTTAAAAGGTAGGTATAACCTGAGCTTAGCAAGCACGGGTCATTTAGCGGAAATCAAAGCGACTTTGATTATTAAATTTCGCCGATCTGCAATCGTGATTAAAGATTACGATTACTGAAATGTGTAATCGTGATTAACGATTAAGATTATACATCGTAATGGTAATCGTTAATCAATACTGATTATAAATTATGACCGAATATGCTTCTGATATGACTGAATGACTGAAAATCGAAACTTTGTATGTTCCATGATTCACCACCCATTTGCCTTTTGTCTTACCCATTTTGTACATAGACATTTGCGTTACTGATAAAGGACTGGCACATGACAAGAAAAATGGCTTTTAACCTTGGTGCCAATTTCTGGCGCTGATTCTGTTTTACAAAATCAAGAAATTGGGACCGTTTTTAGGGTTCCATACCTAAATGGTAAAAATAGAACCCTTATGGTGAGACTTTCTCCGTCCGTCCGTCCGTCTGTCAAACTCGATTATTTCAGTAACCACTTATTACGTTAACTTCTTTGGAACTTAATTTGGAATATTTATAGGTGATAATGTCCCAACATAAAAATAATATTTTTATTTTGGGGTGTTGATTATTGAGTTGGGTACCGTACCTATTATGATCAATAGGGGTTAAGGTATATTTTGCCTACAGGAAAAATTTAATGAACTCCAGCACAACAGTTATAAAAAGTATAAAAAAGTATAGTAATAGTAGGTAGTAATATAAAAAAAGTATATACTTTAAAATTAAACACAAATTGTTTATAAGTAAAAAATTGTTTATAAGTAAAAAATAAGTATATAAGTAAAAAAGTATACAATAAAACCTCTAAAAACAAAGTTTGGTTTGCGGGTTGTTACCAAAAGTACTTCAAGTACATTGTAGTTCAAAAACAAAAGTACTCAAGCTTCACTTCTTTTGTTTGTTTTTTTTTAATTATGGTGAGACTTTCTCCGTCCGTCCGTCCGTCTGTCTCACTCGATTATTTTTTAAACTAGCATTAGTGTCAACAATAGACACATATCCTGGACAGGGCGGACAGCGCGAAAAATAATCGCCAGTTTCTCGGTGTCAAAATTGCTTGTTTTGTCAACAGTAGGGTCACGGATATCCATATCCTGAGTTTTCTTTTCAATGATGTCAACGCAAATTGTCATAATTAGAAAAATCCAGTCCTTTTCCAGTAATGCTATATGTCTATAGCCCTGTATATAAACTTTTTTTACTTAGCCATTATTAAGCTGTCTGACAGACAGATAAAATAAATTAAATATTGTCTCATATACATAATATTGTAATTATATATTGTATAGTTTTCCACATAACTGTCTATGCCACCATGTGACAGGTTATGATCAGTCAAAAATGTTGTTTGTTACTTTTTTATGACATATTATAATTAATATTAATAATTGCCGTAGTCTTTTCCTCTAATTTTTCTCTTTTTTTTTGTTTTATTTTTTTCTTTTTTTGTTTTCTATTTAATAATTCTCAGTGACACAAAAAATGGTATTGATATAAACCGTGCTCTAACATATTTTTGACAGACCACTCCTGTCAGGTGCCTGTCACTAAACGGATATGTGTGAACGCAGCTTTAGATAGCCAATAACATGTTATCGACGCGAGACAATATTATTTCATAAGTACGATTCGTATTGCGCGTTTAAAAAACGGCGCGTTTTTTAAACGCGCCTATACACAACGCGACAAAACGCTTGAAAAACGCTCTGGCATCCTTTGAGCTTCAAACTGAAATTGAAAACTGCCTTTATTCTAGTAAAATCTTCTGTTTTTAATGATTTGAAATTATTTTATTTATACGGTGATCAATAGTTTTTGACTTGCAACTAAGTTTACGTGAATTTTCGTTTCTACGTTTCTCTATACTTACAGCTCATATACAGGAGCTCACAGCAAACTCTGCTTTAGAACATATTATTTTTATTTCAGTTTCAAGATTATTTTAAATAAGTAATCATTTAAAAGAAGTTGTAATCGTTGTCTTGATCTAAACTTTAGTTTTGCCAACTTTAAGTATCATTTCGGTGCGATGCTGTGTAGCAATCGTTTAGGAGCTAAATTCCCTTCCAAGTTAGTACGATGACATCGTCACTTATTAATCGAGAAAACAGTATAAGTATAGAAATTATTTTAGAAACCATAAAATTAGTGTATTTTTAGAAATAAATCATATCTAATCCCTTTTGTCCATTATTTTTCAAAAATACTGGTTTTATCTAGGCGTTTTGTCGCAGCGTGTAAATGCCCCTTTACTTAGCAGTTCAGAAGCGTTTTGTAAACACGTCGGTTAAAAAATCGCGCGTGACATGGGAGCGTGCAAGAATGAATTTTTAAACGTTGTTTGACACACATACATACATACACACACATTATTATTACTTATATTAATATAGAGTTTTATTTAAAAATATATGCGTTTCATTTATTTTACATACTTAATAACCTAACTAAAAAATAAGCTCGGTCACCCAGATACTTACTTATACATTGATGCCTAATGGCAATGAGTTTTGCGGGCACAAGATTTATGCATTTACATGTTTTAAATAAAACTCTGCTCAACAATACTCATTTACTTCATATTGGTTCCCGCTAGCTCGAAATCTGGGAAACTGCAAAAAATTATCTTTCGGGAACCAATATGAGATGAGTGGGAACTTTCGAGCAGTTTCTATTAAAAACATGTAGATGCACAAAAAGTAGGCCCGCAAAATGCATTGCCATAAATCTACAATGTGTAGTTAGTCTAATATTTGCGAAAAACTAAATAAAATTTGAATTTTTCGGGCTGGTAGGGCCGCAACACCTTAAGGGTCTACGCTAGACGAATCGAGCACGAGCGGAGCCGTTTCGCTTCGTCGTTCGCGGCGTCAAGTGTGGACGTACAACGAACCTACAACGATCACTGTCCTGCAATCCCTTTATGTTCATCAAAAAACCGACAACAGGCGCAACGCAGCCGAGCACGAACGAAATGCTCGCAGCGCGCTCGTTCGAGGCTTGTAAGTCGGTCCGCACTACACCAACTGTGTTCGGCTCGTGCTCGATTCGCTTAGCGTAGACCCACCGGTAGATCTGCGAAAAGCACTGCAAAGGTCTGGAATACCCTCCTAGGCACTGTTCGCTCCCACCACCTACAATTTGGGCGCCTTCAAATCAAGAGTGAATAGACATCTAGGCAAGTACCATCACTTTCCATCGGGTGTGATCACAATCAAGCGCTAGCCTGCATTATGGACTATGGTTCGTCGGGCTATGACTCTTTGGCGAAGACTCGTCGCTTGTAAGATTTATTGTCTAGGGCATCACAAGGTGGCGAGTCTGACGGTTTTTTTATAGGATACATTTCGGGGAGTGTGCTCAGGAGCTGTTTAATCTGGTCCTACCCTCACATTGATAATAATAGTCAAGATAGGCCCATCCGAACATTTTACGTGAACCATCTTCATACAAAAAAATGTAGCGCCATGTGTCAAAACTCCTACAAAATACTGCGTAGGCTTACAGCTTACTACTGACGCCGGAGGGGGTTTTGCTCCCGTAAACTGGCGACATTTTTTCGCGCGGTCCGCCCCGTCTAGAGTATACGTCAATGTACCCTTAACAGTTTTCCACCGCACCGCAAGACACTGGGCGGGCTTTCATCCATATGTCGTCTCTTTATACCACCAGTAGGTATGCACAAAGCGGTTCGCTTCTTCATTTTTAGTTCGCATATAATTTTTAGTATGGCTGACGCGAATCAGGACGACGACCTCCCTGGCGCAGGGGACGCCCGCTCGGGTTCGAGTGGGAGGTCGCGGGTTCGATTCCCGCCACGGGGCCCACTTTCGAATTTTATAATTTCTAAATTGGCTCAGGTCTGGTCTGGTTAGTTCAGCCGTGGCTAGTTACCACCCTACCAGCAAAGACGTGCCGCCAAGCGATTTAGCGTTCCGGTGCGATGCTGTGTAGAAACCGTTGGGGTGAGTTTACTTACCCCTTCCAAGTTATTACGTTAACAACTTCGGCTGCATCATCACTTAACTTCAGGTGAGATCGTAGTCAAGTACTAACTTGTATGATGTAAAAAAAAAGGAACCCAATCAGCGGTCAGAATTAAACGATTACGATAACGATGAATACATTATTCTTATACAATCTAGGGGCTGGTCAGAAAAGCTTGTAGCACCATATCAGCTCATATCGGTTTTGGGTTTTCAAATAAAACACAATTCCTCGTTTATTAGAGATGTCATCCCCTTATAATTCTTACGTCTATGTATAATATTATTACCTAATTTAATCTATAGGTAGGTACGGAGTATCATATCATTAGTCTAAGTATATTCTCATTTCGATAACTTTTTAAATTAAGAACAGTCAAAATCAACAAATGGCGGCGGGTGGGGAAAATTGTTTTTTTTTTTTGCTTTAAGTCCATGATCTCATCTATTTATTTCTTTCTGATAATCGACTTTCATCCTCATTTGAATATTATTTAATATTATGTTGGTATATTTAATATTCATTTAATATTATGTTGGTATATAGATACAGATATTAATTTATTTTCGGTTTTATAATTTTTATAAGCGCGAATTCTGAATTCATTCATGCATTTTATATGAATTATTTATGAAGAAAATTCAATTAATTTTCATTGTTTCATTCGATGCTTGAATAATTGGGTGACATAAATGAGTGTTTATTAACAAAAAATGATTAATTATACACCAAAGTCCAATATTAAAATGAATTATTTATTGCTGAATAAAGAATTATATTTATCTACCCACTTCTTCGTATTTTAGCTTATCTGTGAGCGAAGGTTGACACAGATTGAGAGTAAATACTTCACCAGCATTATTTAGACATTCGGAAAAAAAAAACAATTTCCCTCCCCTGCCTCAATACAATAACGGATCAACAAAATTGTTTTCATAAAACATAACCTAAAAACAGTCCAAAATAACTAACAAGCGAAGACTTACAATTAATTACATTTTTTTTTAACTCACTATGTCATTTAACTCACTAAGTAATGCATCTACATTTAACGACTTAAATTAAATCAAGAAAAGAGGGGACAGAAATAAACGATACAATAAAAATTGAACGATTTATCCTATGGCCAGTTCAATGTCACAGAAAATGTACCTATTAATTTTTCTAATTTAACTTCTCTCTTTACATTTAAACCTAATGTACCTAAAACAGGCGTTTGCTTAGTTTATATAACCCACTCTCGGTTAACAGTTCCAGGGTTAAGTGCTATTCTGGACTTAATAGAAACACGGGCTGCTTTTAGATTGGTCTGCTGTTCGCATCTAGCCAGTTTTTGACGTTGCTTTGACAATCACTTAAAAAAATGTACAAGTATCCCTTATGACATACTTGTAGAGAACGTCTAATTTAATAAAAACGCCCCTCCACTACATTTTTATTTCAGCGTTTTTAGCGTAAATACGTGGGGCGTACATTTTTAGATTCAAACATCCTGGCATTAAGGATGGTAAAAAACAATCCGTGTAGAGTTCATCTATTTTAAAAATGGACACCCATCCATTACATTTTTATTTCAACGTGTGAGCGTCAATATGTGGAGAGGCGTTCATTTTTAGATTAGACGTACACCTGCCTGATATCTGTGGAAACATTTCCCGTGACACCGCCCGGCCAAAACATAGAAAAACCATCAAACATCTTAACATCACAAATACTATGATACGTTCATCATGTAAAAGTCGCATAAGGATAGATTTTTATTTCACAATAAGTAATAAAAATTCAAAAACGGGGAAAAATATTATTCGTCATGTAAAATCACTAACATCGTACATGGTCATTTTGTTTCTCAGTAAGTAAGTTCACGAGATCACATACTCTTTTTATTTTCAAAATAAAAGCTTCTTGTAATTCTACATAAAATATCATCAACGTGTGCGTTGAGTAAACTTCTAAAAAAAGTAACAAATAATTTAAAAAATAATAATTTTAATTAAGTCTATAGACAAACAAAAAGCCTAGAAATGTGAGCAAAATAAAGGTCTGTTACAGTCATAGTGATTAAACAGCTATTATTAATAATGACTGGTTACTATGGATAATAGCCAAATTGACTAGACAATTTGATAAATTAATCACTTTATCTGGATATTATTCATAGGCGCTGGTCACAGTTGGCGAAAGTGATAATACGGTCTATTTGGCTTGTAAAACCCCCCCGTTCTCCATCCCGCTGCCGCGTGGCGTGATCCGTGGCTGACTAAATTGTTGTTACGTTGATTCTTAAAATAATTAAAATTCTTAAAATACTAATTAAAGTAATAGTTTTCGTAAAATATTTTTTTAAGTTTTAAAATGTTAAGGTTAATAATTTAGTTTTCCCTTACACTTTTCAAGGCTCGTTCGACGGAGCCCCGCTTCGCGGGGCTCCTATTTCTGGGTGGTCATAAAAGAAAATAACCACTTCGTCACCTAACCCAACCGAGTCGGGGTGCCCTCAAGTCCCGAGCTCGCTTCGCTCGCTCCTAGACCCTGTATTAATACTATTATTTCATTAAAATATTAGCAAACTGGCAAAGAAATACTTTAAATGTCGTCTGAAATAACCTAACAAATTATGATTTTTAATAATATTTTTCTTATTACTTCTCGTTAATTTGAGTTATTTACGAAAGCTAGTGACATTGTGAAGGGAATTACATAAAAACATTCATAAATAAGTTAGTAAACAGGTAAATAATCTTTATCCATACTTGTTTTATTACATTATCCAAGTCTTCGAAGATGGTATAAAAAATAGCTGGTTAATGTGATTAATTCTATGTCAATTATCACTTTATCCAAATTGAGTTGACATTATTAATAATGGCCAGATGATATGTATAATATCCGGATTAATCGCTTTGGCTGTGACAGGTCCACACTGACCAACGATACACTGCTCGCGAAAAAATACATCGTCAATAAGTTATTTAGTTTAAAGATAAAAGTAAAAACCTTGTCAGGTTAAAGTTGAAGCTTTTTATTGTTTTAAACAATTAAAAAAGAATGCTGAAACTCGAATAAATAAGAAATACGTGAGTAGGAACGAGCAGAGTATCGCATCCCAGTGGCCAATAGTCTATCTCTAGTTGACAACATCGATGGACGGTAGAATAGAAAATAGGAGGGGAAAGTACATAAATCAATTTTAGTTTATAAGGGAAATGTGTGCGATAGTTCACTATATTATATAAATAGATTAAAATAGACTGTTCATCTATAAATTTCCACCCGTGTAAACAAATTTGGATGAATAAATGAAATTTATTTAATAAAAACGTAATTTCATACAAAATTATCGCGATGAACCACTTTAATATTTTATTGCATTGAAGTACTAAAGAAGGATAACTCTACACTTCAGTGATTGAAGGTTTCTTTCAAATTATGTCTTTCTGTGAATCTGCTTTGAACGACTATCGAGCTCTTTATTCATTTTGAATTCATTTAAACGCTTTGAATTATAAGGTATATAATATAATGTTAAGAATACTCCGCATAATTCTTTTTGAATTCATTTAACTGAAAAATGAATTGCACTATAATATTCAGAATTAATTGCATTAAAGTTCGAAAACCGAATTGTTATTTTTACGCCTAAAATAGTTTGTAATATTTCAGTGTTATTCTCCATGTATTTTAGATACTTAAACGTAAAGAGAATTTATTTTGTTTACACAGTTGGAAATTCCTAAACGAACTGCCTATAAATACCTACATGTTGTTTACAACAGTACACAAATAATAAAGAGATGAAAGACATTCTCTAAACATCAAACTAGCGGTACGAGAAATAAAGAACTCTACGACACCTATTGCATTATTATTGCTGTGATTTGTGGACATTCAAAATAAATATTGACACATCCATTACAATTCTACTGACACCGTGCGTTTTGCGTGTTTCAGTATCCCTTGGCACCATTTCATTTGTGCGTAAATTACCCACATTCACAGAGTAGTTGTGGTCAATTTAGAGGTAAGCAGATAAGTTATACTTATAGCAACATAGCAACATAAATATAAAACACAGTCTTTGTAATAGACTCCTGTGATATGAATTAGTGGCAATTATTATTCAAGTGAATTCTGGACTTTTCATTTTTGCAAAACGGCTCAGATAAATATATTCAGTTTTTGAAGCAGCGGAGTTCTCTCTATGTGTTTTGATCAAATTTATCCATCCGTTACCCTTTTATTAACCGTTAATGTTAAGAATACTCTGCATAATTCTTTATTCATTTTGAATTCATTTAACTGAAAAATGAATTGCACTATAATATTCAGAATTAATTGCATCAAGTTAATTATACCTATGTCAAAATTTATTTTAAGTGTCCGTACAGTATATCATTAAAGATACTGTTTTTTAATAAGGTACAACATAGAACCCATGGCGTAATACACAAAAGTCGTTTTCAGAATTGTTCAGATTTTAACATTGTTTGTTAGTTAAATTTAGGTTTTTTCTAACAGGTATCTATTGTTATCATATTGTTCAAACATTGTTTAGCATGGATTTCCAAACAAGCTATTGGAAATACTAATAACGTGTTTCAATAAAGAAAAAATAACATTTGAAATGTATTTTAAAAAAATCTAATAATTTCATGAAATCACATTCTGAGGTGAAAATAAATATTATAGAAATGGTACTTATAGATTCTACTCGTAAGTTCCCAAGTCATAAATAAAACAATTTATAAGTATTTAATCTGTGACTTGAGATGTTTAAAAAAATATAATATTTTCAAAAATGTGTTACTAACGTTATCTTAGAATAGTTAGTGGGTACACATGACCATCTTAAAATAAATGAGATATTGAAATATACTGAAAAATAGGTAAGAAAACATTGCAGGAAACAATCTGGTAGTAGAAAAAAATAAGGATGATAAGAAAAAAACCAGAAATGGGACCATACCTTTTGTATATTACGCCATAACCAATCAACATCATTTCGAAGAGCCAACCGCCAACATCTCAAAGTCTCACATCTACTACATTTGCCACAGAATCAAAATGAAAAATCTACTACGTGACATCGAATGGATTTCGATCCATCTTTACACATTTATCAAAAAATATTCATTTTTTGTGTTTCAAAACAAGTTGTCGTAAGCACGCGACCTTTGGGTATTTTTTTTATTTCTCTACAACACATCAAAAGTCTAGCTTTTCTAAAAACAAAAGGTAAAACGCTACTAGATTTTTAAAGAACAGAAAAACATTGAGTAAACATTATTCACGAACACTATAGTACTACTTATTTTACAGCCCTGAATTCATTAATTTATCAAAATATTCAAATGCAAAATATATTTTATCAGAATATGCTTAATGAATTCATAAAATATGAAGAATGAGTTAATATACTGAATTCATACTTAGTATGATTTTGAATCAATTTTCTACCAAGCATTTATGATGACTTTTTAAATATCATATCATTATTTTATTAATTTTGCCATATTTTTTTTTGAGATATTTTCGATTTCATTAACTGAAACATATTTTTGAAACTCATACCTTATGGTAGAATTAAAATATATCTATAAAGTTATGTAAATTAAATTATAAAAATAATATAATTATTTGTATTATGACATTAAATGAAAATCGTATATTATGAATCGTATATTACGTAAAGATCTATTTATTCAAGGCTGTAAAAAGTCAATTTAGAATCGCTCTTAGAGGATTATTCGCTTAAGTCTGATCATTGGTGTTATCTTTATATACCGGAAAGACGGAAAATCGGTACACTATAAAAGAATAATAAATAAATATATTTTTAACAAAATAATTTGGCACTTTGCGTGCTTAAAATGGTATTTTCAATATTTGTAGCACTCTTTAAAATATGGTTGTGGATAAAATATTTTTAAATTGTTTAAGAAATAGCACTTTTTAAATTAATTATTATTTATTTAACAAAATTTTGTAGAAGTGTACATATTTTTTTTGTAAATGGAAAAGTGAGAAATCATCACTTGTCTTTGAATATACCATTTCAAACACAATGCTACAAGTACAGAAATAATAGAAAGAAATATTGATAGAGATTTTTATACATAAGGCATTTTAAGTTTTTCATTTAAGATGAAAAATGGTTTTCACCATTGCCAAATTCTACACATTAAATTTACGTCGAGGATTATTATTAAATATTTGGTGTTACTCTTGGGACTTAAAATTATATATTATATCCTTAATTTCAATGGAATGGACAAACTCAAAATTGAAAATCGGATCTAAATCAAAAGTCCAAAACAATAAGTTCGAAAAAACACTTAAAATTTTCATAGCCTATCTAAACGATATAATTGTAATATTACTTTGCACAATAATTTTGTATATATAATATCCTTCAATAAATCTTGCAATTTTACCTAGCTAACGTATTAATAATCCATCTTATAATGGAGTAATTCTTTCATCGATTTTTTTCCTTTATACGTACGTTTAAATACCTTAGCAGTTACGTCTAATCGGAAACAAAAAAGCCGTACCTATTATACTCTTAAATATAAAGTAGCACATAACTATGTTAGAAGGAAGTATATAGCAACAAGAGAAAGGCAACGACTTGTCGACGTTGGGTCGGGATGTAAACATCACCTCCAATAAAATAAGACAGTCGGCATTCTTAACCTATATCCCATATGTTACGCTTACTCACTAGCTGGATATATATAATCGCTCACTATGAACTATTCAAGCGGTTATAGGCAGAAATTAATTCTTTCGTGTAACCATAGAACCTAGCATCATTAATTAATTATTATACTCGTACGTCGACTACGGCTAAATTTGACTATCTAAACGCTTTGTCATACATTTTTTTTTGTTAAATATAATATAATCGGAATTTCAAGAGGTCCTACCTCTTTTGAACATGTTTTAAATATTACATGAATATAATTCTATGTGAATTCATCTTTATCGTTGTTTTGTGTTATGTTATTATACATAATATAATATTCATTTCTAATTAGAATTCTGAAGATAAATGCGTTTCAGAATTCCATTTAGGCAGTAATTTTAAACGAATAAATGGTAAATGAAATTATTGGTATTGAATGTCGTTCAGAATTTCATAATTATGTCAATTATATAATATTTAAAACAAGTCAAAAACCCTTCTCGATTGACAGGTTGAAAAAAATTGACACATCAATTCGTCCCTTAGCAGAAATAATATATAATTTTAAATATAAATATTCTTATTATATTTTTTCCTAGCGATATGTCTCACAAGTTTTTTTTGTCTACATGCTCAAATAATAACGCTAAATAGAAAAGAAACTACCACAGATTAAACAATAACCGTCAATACAATATATAAAATACATCTTTTACAAAATATCATGTTGATCGGCGTTTATGTGCGCCCATTTTAAAAAGTTTCAAAAAAGACAATTATAGTAGTGAATACAACTACTTTAATGTTGCCATTTAAAAAACACTAGTTCTCCTCTATCGAGGGACATTCACAAGAACGAAATTAGTAAAACGAAATAACAGCAAAAGTTTTTTTTTTTTTCAAAACATAAATCAGACGCGCACACTTTCGTCCCACACAATACACATCCTTATATTATAGTCTAGCTACAGTAAATGATTAAATGCCTCTTAAACACTAAGCAATAAATATTTTTTCTTTTCACTTATCCGGTAAATAATTCTAATTAATATTTTTTTTCGTCTACGTTTCGGTTTTTAATTAAGTATTTTTAGTTATTATTTCCTCAAAGTTTTTTTATATTGATCTTCAAGTCCATGTTTATATTTAGACACAACCTTTTTTTTATAACAGTAGTTATTATTTTATATGTCGTGGTTTTAACTTACACATCTGAATTTGGCATTGTCTGACTTCCAGGGGCTCTAGCACGGAACTTTGACAGTGACATTGGGTTTGCATTGCTCTTTTGGCTAACACTTGTCCTCTGTATAAATTTTTACATATCAAATTAGCCAAACGGATTGATAAAATGTGAAATTAAATTAAGGTGGGTGGACCATGGAAGGCCATGCTCCTTCGAAGGCCAATTATTAAAATTTCGTAGTTATTGCCATGTGATGACAAATTCCTTCTATCTACATAAACATCCATCAAACTAGAAATCACAGACGCGGCGGCGAATCGCTCGCGCCACTATTTTGGCAGTACGGTCGCTTCATTGATATCGGAAATCGACGACTTTAAAATAAGGTGGGTGTACCGTACCATAGAAGGCCACTCTAACAAATAAATAGTTATTATTCATCTATTTACTGGATAAATGAGACTAACAAATATTTAAGCAATACTTTGTTTCATTACGTAACATATTTAAACCAATTCTTTTTATTGTAGATTTAATGGCTATTTAATAACATTTAGTGTTAAATGACTGCTTTATTATAATGGCCTTCTAAGGAGCCTTGTTCCTAGCAACGCCATTTGGAAGAGTTCAATGAAACTTAAGTTTAATCAATATTGATCAAATCTGAAATTTAAAAAAGTGGTTTATATGTTACGTAATAAAACAAAGTATAACTTTATTATTTGTTCGTATCATTTATTCAGTAAATAAACGAATAATAACTGTTCATTTGTTAGAGTGGCCTTCCATGGTCCACCCACCTTATTATAAATATTTCTTATTTTTAAACACACACGCAATTTTTATACATGGTTGATAATATTGTGCCTATTATTTTGATCTTATTTAATTATCCCTAGAAAGATTACAAAATATCATGGAGGGTATGAATAACAACGAAATTGCTGTTGAGTGTAAAGTAAATAATTATTGTTCGTCAATGCTTGTCTATGTTATCAATTACTTACAATTTGAAATGTTCGTAGGCATGACGACATTAAATTTTAATTTTACGATTATTATATTCACATAAAAAATCGTTGTAGGAATTGTCATACGCCACATTTTGAGCATTAGTGTCAGCCATTGGCGATTGTAACAATTGTAATGCCAACCATCACCAGTTCTGTGCTAGCCACAGTGAACTAAAATAAAAGGACTAGAAACTCTTTGTATAGCATTCGTATATACTTCTTTTTTTAAATACTATTTGTCTTAAACACCCCTAGCATCCTCAGCTGATATAAAATTCTCTTAAAAAACTTCTCACTCGTGATCTGACCTTGCCTACAATTTCTAGGTTTCCTATTAAACATTTTTCCAAAAATCTACATTTTTTCCACTAATCTTAAACCTAGACTTGTGCTATCAAGGGACTCGCTGGAAACTTTTATTGAAATTCATTTATTTGTCTTGACATCTGAAGAGAAGCGTTGTTATTCTGATACTTCAAAAGAATATTAGTCAATTTGGTGTATTGAGCATTTAATGCGAATTGAGCTTATGTTGGTATTCAAATGAAGAACACACTAAATATAACCATTTTTTATCTCAATAATTTACACTAACGAACGCACTCAGAGATATTACTTAACAAAAAAATTAACTTAGGTATCATAGCATCAAGGCTGGCAACATTACCACTTCGAATAGAAATGCTGACACTCTGACTAATAGGCCAGTTAGGTCTCTGGTTACGAGAGACGTCGATTAATCGCTTAGAAATTGTCCCATAAAAGAAACGAGTTCTCGGACCCCAAACGGCTCAAATATGTAATCTCCAATGAGCTAACTGTAATTGCGCCGCTTGAAAGTCTCTGCTGATGCAACGCAGGAAGCATCGTGCTAGGAAGATAGAAACCCGCAAAGGCCTATTCTAACTAAATAATATTATTATTAAATCCCATACATTTGACACCTTAAATTAAGTGACATCTCTTGTTGCGTCCGTATAATCTTTTATTGAGAGTATCGGTCAGTTGTGAGCTTTTTCCTAAATTTCGTTTGTGCCTCTGACAGGATTTGTACAACAGTGTATACAAATATACTATAAAAGTTACCAGAGAGTCTACAAGGTGTTTTTGGTACCGTATCATATCGTCTGCGCAGACTGATGGAAGAACAGACTGAAACGCAACAATACACTAAAATGAAGCCGGCAGCAAAATTGAAAGTGGCTAGTCTTGAGCTGGCTTTGGTAGCGTTGAATATACAGTCTATCTTCCACCGATGGTCTGAGATCTGGTAATCCACAATAAAGAAAAAAATGGCACGCTACTTTCGCAACCGATTTTGGGCCCGCGTGTGTCTGATATTTTCTTACATCTAAAGTTTATCTTATGATTAGATTATATTTAAATAACTATAATAATATATATTTTCTAAAAATTACCTCATATATATATAGATATACAGGGTGTATCCTTTGTAATAGGACAACGTTAAAATCTTTTCCCAGAATACATTTCTTAACTCACAATTGCGAGTGAGTTTTGGTGACTGCGATTTCTTTTATAGCATAAGTATCATGAATTTTTCTTCTCACGGTCAATTCATATTTATTATTAATCAGATACTATGGCAATATTTTCGTCAGTATTTTATGTGAATTTAAAAAATATATTTCTGAGTTTTCGGCATGGAAAAGGATAAAAGATTTCCAAAGACAATCATCTTTTTTAGTTACCTTTTTCCTGACCGAGAGCAATACTGTTCTAGATGAAAAGGAAGCACCCTGTATATGTAATTATACGCATCTTCACATGCAATCATAAGCAGCGGTAGAAATAAATGTTCCAATAGATTGACTCACATTTTTCGTCAAAATGCACCAAAGTCCACTATGTGGGACATTAGGACATAATTTCTCTATTAATATTCATTCCAAGCCTTTTACGACCGCCCAAAACCCTCGAATGCCGCTGTTTACACCACTTTTTACGGCAAAACCATTCAATAAACGTATACTTTAAATATAAAAAAAACAAAACAAAATGTAAATCGTAAAACTATGAATAAAGAATATTAACTCAAAATATAACCTTCATAATCAACTGCGAAATGTTAGAATTTATCAAACTTAACACAAGAATTTTTAGAGAATTCTGATTGCATTCATATTGAATTATATTATGAATGCATTCATTTAATACAAGAATGTGTAAATAAATGAGTTTAACTTAATAAATAATCACCAAATGACTAGATTAAGTTAACAACCAAATAAATTAACAATGATTATTTATTTATTTATTTTGAATTACTTCGTTATTTTGGTCTGGAAAACGTGAATCTACTGAAAATGCTTTGAACGAAAAATACGGATTTCATTAACATTCTTTTTTGGTTTTAATAAGAGTCATCTTTGTCATTGTTATTAACAAGAACATGATATTATGCTAAACGAGAAGAATGACATTTAAACTGATGCAAACAAGAATATAAATCCTATTAGTAAGAATGTCATACTAATTCACATCTTAACAAACCGAAGAAATGAACAATAACATAATTCTTATCAAAAATAATGTCTTTATAATAAATTACGAAGATTTTCACGACACTCAACAAGAATGTCATGTTATTTTACAAGAATGCCATTCTAATCAACAAGAATGCAATGTTAATTGACAAGAATGCCGTTCTAATCAACAAGAATGTCAAGTTAATCGACAAGAATGCCATTCTAATAAACAAGAATGTCAAGTTACTCGACAAGAATGACATCCTAATCAACAAGAATGCCATGTTAATTGACAAGAATGCCATACTAATCAACAAGGATGTCAAGGAATGCCATACTAATCAACATGAATGTCAAGGAATGCCATACTCATCAACAAGAATGTTAAGGAAACCGTTAAGAGTAGATATTGATTGGGAGTTCAAGCGCAACACCTGGTAGCGGGTGTCAGGCGCGGTGGTGGTGGGGTGGTGAGGTGGTGGTGGGGTGTTCACGGGCACTGCTTGTGCGCACAGCAGCAGGCGGGGTGCTGCGCGCGCTGGCCTCACACCAGCAAACTGGGGGACAGCCACTCGTCCTCGCCGAGCTGGAATGAAAAATTTTCATTTCACAGCCAACTTTCATTTCAAATAAAAAAATAACCGGCCAAGTGCGAGTCGGACTCGCGCACCGAGGGTTCCATACCATAAAAGAAGAATGAACCATTGAACCATACCATGAACAGAATGTTTTACATTGAAAGAATCACTTTTGTTCATGAATTTACGAGTATAATTTACATGTAGGTACTTTTGATGGCAAACCGCAAACGTAACTTTGTTTTTGGCGGATTATTGTTATTATCAAAAAAAGTATATTAGTCAGCGAGTTGATTTTATTTTTCCTGTAAAACATACATTAACTTCTATTGATCATAATAATTTCAGATTTTTCAATTGGTAAACTTCGGAGATAAGGGGGGGGAACGGTATTTTTTTCGACAGTTTGCCCAATAAATCAAAAACTATCAGGCATAAAAATTAATAAAAATTAGTTTTAGTATACACAAGTCACGCTCTTTCATATGATACCCCACTCAATATTGTTATCTCATTTTGAAAATTTGTCGACCCGGTTTTCCCCCTTTTTAAATAAAAATAAAAAAGATTTTCAATTGCAACTGCAATTACCTACAATTATTCCAAATTTCAGGTCGATAGCTTTAATAGTTACTGAAATAATCGAGTGTGACAGACGGACGGACGGACGGACGGACGGAGAAAGTCTCACCATAAGGGTTCAATTTTTACCATTTTGGTATGGAACCCTAAAAATGATATTCAAATATTATTCACTTGTGAAATGTGAAGTGAAGTCTGTCACTCACCGGCTGAACTTGGAAGTGCTGCACGGGGTAGTGCAGCACTTGCGGGGGTTGAGACATGGCCGCCACGCCGCCCACGCCGCCCACTCCGCCCACGCCGCCCACGCCGCCGCCTAGCGCCCACGGCAGCTGCACTCCGCCCATGCTACGGAAGAAACATAAAAATATATATGAGGAAACATCGGGTACGTGTTGTACAGTAGGAAGCAGTGACGTGCACATAGCGCGCTAGCTGTTGTCGCGCCGCGTCCCTCACCCCATGTACTGCTGCTGGTAGCCTGCGAACTGCCCGGCGTAGGAGTAGCCCTGCACGCCCTGCACGCCCTGCAGGAAGCCGCCCAGCTGCTGCGGGTACGTGTTGTACAGTAGGAAGCAGTGACGTGCACATAGCGCGCTAGCTGTTGTCGCGCCGCGTCCCTCACCCCATGTACTGCTGCTGGTAGCCTGCGAACTGCCCGGCGTAGGAGTAGCCCTGCACGCCCTGCACGCCCTGCAGGAAGCCGCCCAGCTGCTGCGGGTACGTGTTGTACAGTAGGAAGCAGTGACGTGCACATAGCGCGCTAGCTGTTGTCGCGCCGCGTCCCTCACCCCATGTACTGCTGCTGGTAGCCTGCGAACTGCCCGGCGTAGGAGTAGCCCTGCACGCCCTGCACGCCCTGCAGGAAGCCGCCCAGCTGCTGCGGGTACGTGTTGTACAGTAGGAAGCAGTGACGTGCACATAGCGCGCTAGCTGTTGTCGCGCCGCGTCCCTCACCCCATGTACTGCTGCTGGTAGCCTGCGAACTGCCCGGCGTAGGAGTAGCCCTGCACGCCCTGCACGCCCTGCAGGAAGCCGCCCAGCTGCTGCGGGTACGTGTTGTACAGTAGGAAGCAGTGACGTGCACATAGCGCGCTAGCTGTTGTCGCGCCGCGTCCCTCACCCCATGTACTGCTGCTGGTAGCCTGCGAACTGCCCGGCGTAGGAGTAGCCCTGCACGCCCTGCACGCCCTGCAGGAAGCCGCCCAGCTGCTGCGGGTACGTGTTGTACAGTAGGAAGCAGTGACGTGCACATAGCGCGCTAGCTGTTGTCGCGCCGCGTCCCTCACCCCATGTACTGCTGCTGGTAGCCTGCGAACTGCCCGGCGTAGGAGTAGCCCTGCACGCCCTGCACGCCCTGCAGGAAGCCGCCCAGCTGCTGCGGGTACGTGTTGTACAGTAGGAAGCAGTGACGTGCACATAGCGCGCTAGCTGTTGTCGCGCCGCGTCCCTCACCCCATGTACTGCTGCTGGTAGCCTGCGAACTGCCCGGCGTAGGAGTAGCCCTGCACGCCCTGCACGCCCTGCAGGAAGCCGCCCAGCTGCTGCGGGTACGTGTTGTACAGTAGGAAGCAGTGACGTGCACATAGCGCGCTAGCTGTTGTCGCGCCGCGTCCCTCACCCCATGTACTGCTGCTGGTAGCCTGCGAACTGCCCGGCGTAGGAGTAGCCCTGCACGCCCTGCACGCCCTGCAGGAAGCCGCCCAGCTGCTGCGGGTACGTGTTGTACAGTAGGAAGCAGTGACGTGCACATAGCGCGCTAGCTGTTGTCGCGCCGCGTCCCTCACCCCATGTACTGCTGCTGGTAGCCTGCGAACTGCCCGGCGTAGGAGTAGCCCTGCACGCCCTGCACGCCCTGCAGGAAGCCGCCCAGCTGCTGCGGGTACGTGTTGTACAGTAGGAAGCAGTGACGTGCACATAGCGCGCTAGCTGTTGTCGCGCCGCGTCCCTCACCCCATGTACTGCTGCTGGTAGCCTGCGAACTGCCCGGCGTAGGAGTAGCCCTGCACGCCCTGCACGCCCTGCAGGAAGCCGCCCAGCTGCTGCGGGTACGTGTTGTACAGTAGGAAGCAGTGACGTGCACATAGCGCGCTAGCTGTTGTCGCGCCGCGTCCCTCACCCCATGTACTGCTGCTGGTAGCCTGCGAACTGCCCGGCGTAGGAGTAGCCCTGCACGCCCTGCACGCCCTGCAGGAAGCCGCCCAGCTGCTGCGGGTACGTGTTGTACAGTAGGAAGCAGTGACGTGCACATAGCGCGCTAGCTGTTGTCGCGCCGCGTCCCTCACCCCATGTACTGCTGCTGGTAGCCTGCGAACTGCCCGGCGTAGGAGTAGCCCTGCACGCCCTGCACGCCCTGCAGGAAGCCGCCCAGCTGCTGCGGGTACGTGTTGTACAGTAGGAAGCAGTGACGTGCACATAGCGCGCTAGCTGTTGTCGCGCCGCGTCCCTCACCCCATGTACTGCTGCTGGTAGCCTGCGAACTGCCCGGCGTAGGAGTAGCCCTGCACGCCCTGCACGCCCTGCAGGAAGCCGCCCAGCTGCTGCGGGTACGTGTTGTACAGTAGGAAGCAGTGACGTGCACATAGCGCGCTAGCTGTTGTCGCGCCGCGTCCCTCACCCCATGTACTGCTGCTGGTAGCCTGCGAACTGCCCGGCGTAGGAGTAGCCCTGCACGCCCTGCACGCCCTGCAGGAAGCCGCCCAGCTGCTGCGGGTACGTGTTGTACAGTAGGAAGCAGTGACGTGCACATAGCGCGCTAGCTGTTGTCGCGCCGCGTCCCTCACCCCATGTACTGCTGCTGGTAGCCTGCGAACTGCCCGGCGTAGGAGTAGCCCTGCACGCCCTGCACGCCCTGCAGGAAGCCGCCCAGCTGCTGCGGGTACGTGTTGTACAGTAGGAAGCAGTGACGTGCACATAGCGCGCTAGCTGTTGTCGCGCCGCGTCCCTCACCCCATGTACTGCTGCTGGTAGCCTGCGAACTGCCCGGCGTAGGAGTAGCCCTGCACGCCCTGCACGCCCTGCAGGAAGCCGCCCAGCTGCTGCGGGTACGTGTTGTACAGTAGGAAGCAGTGACGTGCACATAGCGCGCTAGCTGTTGTCGCGCCGCGTCCCTCACCCCATGTACTGCTGCTGGTAGCCTGCGAACTGCCCGGCGTAGGAGTAGCCCTGCACGCCCTGCACGCCCTGCAGGAAGCCGCCCAGCTGCTGCGGGTACGTGTTGTACAGTAGGAAGCAGTGACGTGCACATAGCGCGCTAGCTGTTGTCGCGCCGCGTCCCTCACCCCATGTACTGCTGCTGGTAGCCTGCGAACTGCCCGGCGTAGGAGTAGCCCTGCACGCCCTGCACGCCCTGCAGGAAGCCGCCCAGCTGCTGCGGGTACGTGTTGTACAGTAGGAAGCAGTGACGTGCACATAGCGCGCTAGCTGTTGTCGCGCCGCGTCCCTCACCCCATGTACTGCTGCTGGTAGCCTGCGAACTGCCCGGCGTAGGAGTAGCCCTGCACGCCCTGCACGCCCTGCAGGAAGCCGCCCAGCTGCTGCGGGTACGTGTTGTACCAGTAAGACGCGGGCGGCACGCCCCCGGTGTACGCCCCGAACGGGCTGTAGGCTGTGCCGCCCAGCTGTGGGACACAAGACAGTATTAAATTTAATGAGTCGTCCGCACGCTTGGCAAACCTCGACAAACCAGCACCAACTCAAACGTACACAGAGTTTGCCTAGATTTGTGTTGGCTTGCAAGCGCTTGCGGGTGTAGCGGTCTTCGATAGCTGACGATAGATGGCGTAACCAGTTCCTTAGCATACGCTGACGGAGCTGACGAGCATTCTATAAATACAAGTTATGAAGTTATACGCTCGGATCACAAGCGATCCTCAGGCATCAACACCTGCCTGAAGGGAAATGTCCCTATTGCCTAAAAACTAGCAAAGTGGTGGCCCTGACGTGATATGAACACGAAACCTTTTGATACCGCCGAGTGTCGGTTTTTTGCCACAAATCAAAGGGAAATTGCCCCAAGCGCTTGCCGACTTGCATTGATATAAACTGCTGGCCACTAAAAAACTCTTAAAACGACCATCTACGTCGTTAAGGTACACATGTATGTTATTTATACAGGTATAATACATATTGTATAAATAAAAAAATACATACGAAAAACATAACCTACATACAACAAACAACAAGTACAAGTGTACCTATATACATCATTGTATCCTTGTACACAACCATCTTTGTAATATTTTAGGTAACAATTATATGTTATGGTACTAAATAAATAAATAACCCATCCTTATAGTCGGGTATAAAAGCAAGTAAGTACAGTGCAAGGAGACCGTCTTATCCATTAGCCGATTTGCATCAAAAAGGAGTCAGTGTAAGAGCCGGCGATGGAATTAACATGTAATATTAACGACTGTTTTCGCCACCGTCTCTTTGACTACATTATCCACGTTTGAAGTGCTCAATTTGATAGATGAATAACTTAGCCCCAATCAAAATAATGGTATGCTAATTTAATTTACGGTATCTATATACAAATCGAAATGAAAATGTTTTTTTTAATACATTTTCTGAAAAAGTAGGCATTTTCATGTGTTTTGCGCATGGAAAGTTATTCTTTTTCGCACTAGTGCTTTTTCTTTCGCGTGGCACACAATCTAATAAATATTATAAATGTGAAAGTTTGTGAGTTTGTGAGTTTGGATGTTTGTTACTCTTTCCCGTCGCATCTACTGAACCGATTTGGTTGAAATTTGGAACATAGGTAGCTTATAACCCGGATTAACACATAGGCTACTTTTTATCCCGGAAAAATCCATAGTTCCCGTGGGATACTCAAAATACCAAATTTTCAAGATCAATTAATAGCTACATGTAAGTATAGATAGATTGTTCAAGCAAACTTGCTTGAAAGCATGTATAAAGGTTGGAATAGGGAACGATAACGGGAAAATGACGTTTCCCTTAGGATTTGTGAAAAAAGCTAATTTGTCGCGAGCGGGACCGCGGGCAAAAACTAATGATATTATCACTATAAATGTGAAAATGGGCACTATGTAGGTTCTGAACTTAGCACTGCACGCATTTAACAAGTGTGTTTTAGTTAAACAATGGGATATGGAATCATAATGCTATAAATGTGAAAATGGGTACCTGTACTATAGGTTCCGACATTACAACTGTTTCACTATTAGCATTTTGTGTTTTAGTTGAGCAATTAGATACAGGTTAATGATATTATAACTATGAAAACGGGTACCTATATAGTATAGGTTCTGAACTAACAACAGCTGTTTCGTTGCTGACAATGTATGTTTTAGTTGAGCTATGGGATATGGGATAGTAATGCTATAAATGTGGCAATGGGTACCTATAACCTACCCATGAAGGTTCTGAAAATACAACTACAAATTTTTCGCTATTTACCTATAATGTGTGTTTTAGTCAAGCAATGGGATACAAGTTAATCATACTAAAAATGTGTTCCTGTATAAAATAAAATAAATAAATAAAGCCTTTATTTTCCAAATTCTTTTACAAAAATCGCTTAAACTACTTAAAACTAAACCAAATACATTTATGAAAACAGTGCAGACAATAAACGATTATAAAAAAAAATATGAAGTACTAATTTACTCCTATTACACTATTTCAATATCTAGGAAACTAACAATAATACAGAGAACACATATTCCTCATGATATCATTAAAGTGATAAAAATATTTCATGTTTTTACAAAAAAAAATATTTCATGTTTTTTGTGTTCCTGTATAGTTTCTGAAATTAGAACTGTTTCGCTATTAAAAATATGTGTTTTAGTTGAGCAATAGAATATGTGATAGTAATCTAATCTAATAAATATTATAAATGTGAAAGTTTGTGAGTTTGGATGTTTGTTACTCTTTCCCTTCGCATCTACTGAACCGATTTGGCTATAACCCGGATATATTTATAGGCTACTTTTTTTCCCGGAAAAAACCATAGTTCCCGTGAGATACTCAAAATACCAAATTTTCAAGCTCAATCTATAGCTACATCTATAGATAGATTGTTCAAGCAAACTTGCTTGAAAGATGTATAAAGGTTGGAATAGGGAACGATAACGGGAAAATGTCGTTTCCCTTAGGATTTGTGAAAAAAGCGAATTTGACGCGGTCGGGGCCGCGGGCAAAAACTAATGATATTATCACTATAAATGTGAAAACGGGCACTATTTAGGTTCTGAACTTAGCACTGCACGCATTTAACAAGTGTGTTTTAGTTGAACAATGGGATATGGAATCATAATGCTTGGGTTAATCATACCTACTAAAAATGTGTTCCTGTATAGTTTCTGAAATTAGAACTGTTTCGCCATTAAAAATATGTGTTTTAGTTGAGCAATAGGATATGTAATAGTAAAGGTTCTGAAATTATTTCGCTCTTAAGCGGATACGTTGATTTTATTTTCGTCCTTCTCACTCTTATGAATACGTTGGTGGGCTAGGTTAGGTTAGGTTAGTATCCCCCCCGATGGATTCCAATCTTGTCGCGATGGGGGGGCTCAGTAGCCGTGGTTGGGCCCCACGGTGAAGCCAAAAGGAATCCAGGAGGGGACGCTCGGAGTGGGCCTGGAGATGGGCCCGCTCTGGATGCGTCCAAGAGGGGTGCGGGGGACAGAGTTTTCTGTCTCCTGCAGCCAGGAGGGGTCGCGGGAGGAGAGGCGTGTCGGTGTGTCGTTGCCGCTCGCCCTATCTCCCGCGACCAAACGGTGGCGCACCGTTAGATGCGTCGGCGGCGGGGCCGCAGGGGAAGAGGAGTGTCGGTGTGTCGTTGCCGTTCTCCCTGTCCTCTGCGGCCGTTTGGTGGTTTGCGGCGGAGCCAAATATCAGATCCGCCGCGGGGTATGGGAGGTCGATGCCTGCGAGGTGCAGGAGCAAGCTTCGCAGGTATCGGCTTACCCGTGCCCACGGCCCCTGGGTGGCGGTCCCGGGGGGGTCCGTCGCCTTACGGATGGGCGCCGAGGAGGTAAGGCCAGCTTAGGTGTTTCTGGCCGGCCTTGCTGTTGGAGGGGAGCTCCATGCTCCACCTCGTGGAGGGGCTGCGCAAGCGGCCGGGCACCGGCGGGTTCGCGGAGGTTTGCGCAAGCGTTCCCGTGTTCCCGTCATACGGTGCGAGGAGGAAACACCGTGGGGTTTAGCCGGTAAGAGTCCGGCATAACCCAGCCGCTCCCCCGGGCGACTGGGTATCCATGAGGATTCCCCACGATAAAAAAAAAAAAAAAAAAAGGTTAGGTTAGTATGCAGCGTTGCGGAAGAATATAACAGAAAAACAATGTTTTACCTAATTACTTCAAAAACTAAGCCAGTTATTAGAATGTCGTTCTGAGCGTTTTTGGGATTTATTTTTTACCGATACATTAAAAAAAAATTACAATTAGGTCCATCGTAGTTTTAGATTAAAATTAGAAAAATGGAGATTTTGGAGCAATTTTTGGGAAAACTTTTAGCGAGAAATTTTTATCCAATCGTGTTTCTGAAGTTAGTTTAACAGTTTTTTCCCAGAAAATCCATGACTCCCACGGGATTTGTAAAACCCCGAAATTCACGCGGGCGAAGCCGCGGGCAAAAGCTAGTATACTTATATTCTTGAGTGCGGAGAGAATTATGCACGTGCATTGAAAGACGTTTTTTAATAGGTTTGCGAATAAATAAAAAATAAAACGAGCAAATATCATTGAGAAATTTAAATGTATTTTTTTTAAGTAGTGTATTTGAAATAGGTATATAAGATATAAAATTATTAGTATTTACATTAGTTACAGTAATGCTGTAAAATATGTATTCTTTGTTACAGAAAACTTTCATTAAAATCTTCCGTCATTTAACTAATGACGGTTTTTTTCATTTTATCTGCATTTAAATATGTAGAGAAAAATAAGAAAAGCACTAGTGCGGAAAAGAATAACTTTCCACACACTAAAAGAAAACTCTACTTTTAACAAATGTATTAAAAAAATATTAAAACCACGAGTAATCCAACAGGAAGATTAATAAAAAGCCATTTTTCGTTGCGCCTGAACAGAAAGTGGGTCATATTTAAGAAGATCAAACAAATCCCTTTGACTGTAGTCTGTAACCCGCGCCTTTGTTAACGATGGCGGTTAAAATGTTAAATACACTTTAACATGGGTCGGGGAAGTGCTGCGTGCCAAGGAAAATGAGCGCTGACTGTCAATTCACCATCTCTCATCTCTCAACCTATTTTTATGTCCCACTGCTGGGCACGGGTCTCCTCTCAGACTGAGAGGGGTTTGGCCATAGCCCACCACACTGGCCAAGTGCGGGTTGGCAGGCTTCATACACCTTCGAGAACATTTTTGTGAACTCTCAGGCATGCAGGTTTCCTCACGATGTTTTCCTTCACCGCTAAGCAAGTGATATTTAGTTTCCAAAAAACGCACATAACTCGGAAAAGTCAGAGGTGCCCAGGATTCGAACCCGCGACCTCCTCATGAGAGGTAGAGGTTAGAATCACTGAGTTATCAGTGCTTATCACTAATTCGTTCGTTCGTTTCATCTGATGGACGTCCACTGCTGGACAAAGGCCTCCACTTGTGTCCAGCGCCTTCCCGCGACTCTTAACGTCGTCAGTCCATCTGAACGGAGGTATGGCAACGCTGCACTTTCCCGTGCGGGGTCGCCATTCCAGCACCTTGGGTCCCCAACGTCCGTCGGTCCTACGAGCGATGTGTCCCGCCCATTGCCACTTCAGCTTCGCGATACGTTGAGCTATGTCGGTGACTCTGGTTCGTCTACGGATCTCCTCATTTCTGATTTGATCACGTAGAGAAGTTTTAATTTTAAAACTGTCCTCATAGGTATATTGTATGTTTTTTTATGGTAAATAAGCAAGTAGACGGGGAAAACTTTCATCTGATGTTATATAAGCCCGTACTACCTGCAATGATTGCTCATCTCACTTTTAGAAACTTTTTATTTTTTACACAATTAACAAAAAAAAAACAACGTTTTTCCTTTTTAAAGCGAAAATGTAAAGGAATTTTAGAAAAGTATTACTAATAAGATTTGGAGTCAATTGTGGAATTTTTTCGATCGAGGGTTTTTATGGAGTGGGCTGTTAAAGCTGCAACTGAATATAACTTGTCGAAGGAATAAAATATGACAAGGTATCTTAGTGTACATTTGTTGATGTAGAAAATAGTCGATAGTTATAGCGCTCGAGTGCGCTTTTTCCATGACACGTGTCACATCGAAGGATTAAACTGTCGATTTCCGAACGCTGGGAATTTCATACTGCAGAAATATTAGTTGATGTTGTTTCGTTTGAAATAATAAATTCACTATATATTTCCGCTGAGCGCCCGTCCGGACTGTATGTCAATATGTTAGTTACGGTGAAATGCGAAAATTCTACTGGGGATTATAGAAAGGCTGTGCGATTTAGAAGTACAATAAAATTGCATATAAAATTGGCCACAGGAGTTTGTATATACAAATCTAGGATTTTCATTTATTAGAGTTCCATACTAAAATGATAAAAATGGAACCTTTATGTGAGGTGAGACTATCTCCTTCCGTCTGTCCGTTACACTCGATTTATTCAGTAACTATTGAAGTTATCAATCTGAAATTTACACTTTTTTATTTTTTAGGGTTCCATACCAAAATGGTAAAAGTGGAACCCTTATGGTGAGACTTTCTCCGTCTGTCCGTCCGTCCGTCTGTCACACTCTATTATTTCAGTAACTATTAAAGCTATCGACCTGAAATTTGGAATAGTTGTAGGTAATTGCGGCGCGCCGTCATTGCAGTCTTAATTTTTTTATTATTTAAAAAGGAAGGAAAACCGGGTAGTCGAAATTTCAAAATGCGATAACAATATTGAGTGGGGTATCATATTATGAAATATGAATGCAATAATTACTAATAGTCTAGGATCCCGCTATACAACGACCTTCACCGAGCTGTTTATTGGATGAAAGCTATTTTATATCCAATTTAATATGTCAATAAATATATCGCAAGTGGGTTGCCTAAAAAATTTCAGTCCATGTCCAGTGCAGGGTATGATTAATTAAGAATTAAAAAAAAAAACATTGTAACATGGACTCTTATTTGTTACAGTTTAGTTGACATCGTAGTTCAAATTAGATTGGATGTTATTAATAGTGCTTTTTGCCAGAAATACTTTCCTGGCTGAGGAAAGTATTTCTGCTCTATATTTTTTGGCAAAAGAAAGTTAACAGATAATAAAATCGTAGGTTTTATGCACAATTATGCACAATTGCAATTTGCGACCTGAATCGCTCATCCAATCTAATTCGAACTAAGATGTCAACGGGACTCTAACAAATAGGAGTTCATGTTACAATGGTTTTTTTTAAATTCTTAATTAATCATATCCTGGACTGAAATTTTTTAGGCAACCCACTTGCGATATATTTATTGACATATTTAATTGGATATAAAATAGTTTTCATCCAATAAACAGCTCGGTGAAGGTCGACCTTACTATAATGATGTAAGAGATGTCACTGTGAGCACGGGTCTCACCTGTCCCTGGGTCTGCGCGTTGTTAGGATCCCCGGACTCCTTGCCCCAGGAGCACTTCACAGGCTGACCGTTCACGTCCGTGTTGTGCACCGCCACGATCGCGTGCGTCGCGCTCTCCTTCGTGGAGAACCTGGGGAACATAGACCGAACTGGTGAAGAAGTAACGGAGAAGTTATCCTCCGAGTTTATCTAAGTCTGGAGAACATTAGGCCTTTCGCATACGGCTGCAACAGACGCGTTAGGTCGCGTCCGGCTGTCGCTGTACGCGGCCTATGAATGCTTACTATGGAAATGTACTAACGTGGTCACGTCATTCGTGCGCCGCGTCAGGCATTTCAGAGAGACCATACTAGTACATAACCTGAAGATCACAGTGGTGAAGAAGTAACGGGGAAGTTACCCTCCGAGTTTATCCAAACCTGGAGAATACTTAGCCCATTCGCACGTGGCTCTTAAGCGTAAGGCAGTCGTCTGCAACAGACGCCTTAGGTCGCGTCCGGCTGACGCTGTACGCGGCCTATGAATGCTTACTATGGAGATGTACTACTGTGGTCTCGTCGTTCGAGCGCCGCGTCAGGCGTGTCAGAGAGACCATACTAGTACATAACCTGGAGATCACAGTGGTGAAGAAGTAACGGGGAAGTTACCTTGTGAGTTTATCCAAACCTGGAGAATACTTAGCCCATTCGCACGCGGCTCGCAAGCGTAAGGCAGTCGTCTGCAACAGACGCGTTAGGTCGCGTCCGGCTGACGCTGTACGCGGCCTATGAATGCTTACTATGGAGATGTACTAGTGTGGTCTCGTCGTTCGAGCGCCGCATCAGGCGTTTCAGAGAGATCATACTAGTACATAATCTGAAGATCACATTAGTGAAGAAGTAACGGGGAAGTTACTGACAATTACGCTTCCTCAGATTCGCTGCAGCACCGCTATGGTCTGCGGACATGTTTGAAAATGTTTGTGCTCGTACTGCTCTCGTCGTACACAAGGATTACTTACGAGCCGTGTGCGAAGGGGCTTCAGTTTTGTTGAATGTAAGCAGGCGGTATTCCGCGGAAATCCATAACCATAATTAGCAGAACAGATTAATTTGTTTTGCTGTAATCCGCTACTTGAAAAGATTCTGTATGGTACAATATGCAGGAACACTGCCCACACACAATTTTTCACACCGCGCAGTCGCTTCAGTCCGATGTTGTTCAGTACCTGATGAAGGCGTAGCCCTTGTCCTTGAAGACCCGGATCTCCTGGATGGTGCCGAAGGGCTGGAAGGTCTTCTGCATCTGTTCGGTGAGGCCGGTGGTGAGACCGCCGCAGTAAACGATACAGTCGCTCCAGTGCGGTGTTGTTCAGTACCTGATGAAGGCGTAGCCCTTGTCCTTGAAGACCCGGATCTCCTGGATGGTGCCGAAGGGCTGGAAGGTCTTCTGCATGAGCTCCTCGGTGAGGCCGGTGGTGAGCCCTCCGCAGTAAACGATACAGTCGCCCCAGTGCGGTGTTGTTCAGTACCTGATGAAGGCGTAGCCCTTGTCCTTGAAGACCCGGATCTCCTGGATGGTGCCGAAGGGCTGGAAGGTCTTCTGCATGAGCTCCTCGGTGAGGCCGGTGGTGAGCCCTCCGCAGTAAACGATACAGTCGCTCCAGTGCGGTGTTGTTCAGTACCTGATGAAGGCGTAGCCCTTGTCCTTGAAGACCCGGATCTCCTGGATGGTGCCGAAGGGCTGGAAGGTCTTCTGCATGAGCTCCTCGGTGAGGCCGGTGGTGAGCCCTCCGCAGTAAACGATACAGTCGCTCCAGTGCGGTGTTGTTCAGTACCTGATGAAGGCGTAGCCCTTGTCCTTGAAGACCCGGATCTCCTGGATGGTGCCGAAGGGCTGGAAGGTCTTCTGCATGAGCTCCTCGGTGAGGCCGGTGGTGAGCCCTCCGCAGTAAACGATACAGTCGCTCCAGTGCGGTGTTGTTCAGTACCTGATGAAGGCGTAGCCCTTGTCCTTGAAGACCCGGATCTCCTGGATGGTGCCGAAGGGCTGGAAGGTCTTCTGCATGAGCTCCTCGGTGAGGCCGCTGGTGAGCCCTCCGCAGTAAACGATACAGTCGCTCCAGTGCGGTGTTGTTCAGTACCTGATGAAGGCGTAGCCCTTGTCCTTGAAGACCCGGATCTCCTGGATGGTGCCGAAGGGCTGGAAGGTCTTCTGCATGAGCTCCTCGGTGAGGCCGGTGGTGAGCCCTCCGCAGTAAACGATACAGTTGCTCCAGTGCGGTGTTGTTCAGTACCTGATGAAGGCGTAGCCCTTGTCTTTGAAGACCCAGATCTCCTGGATGGTGCCGAAGGGCTGGAAGGTCTTCTGCATGAGCTCCTCGGTGAGGCCGGTGGTGAGCCCTCCGCAGTAAACGATACAGTCGCTCCAGTGCGGTGTTGTTCAGTACCTGATGAAGGCGTAGCCCTTGTCCTTGAAGACCCGGATCTCCTGGATGGTGCCGAAGGGCTGGAAGGTCTTCTGCATGAGCTCCTCGGTGAGGCCGGTGGTGAGCCCTCCGCAGTGAACGATACAGTTGCTCCAGTGCGGTGTTGTTCAGTACCTGATGAAGGCGTAGCCCTTGTCCTTGAAGACCCGGATCTCCTGGATGGTGCCGAAGGGCTGGAAGGTCTTCTGCATGAGCTCCTCGGTGAGGCCGGTGGTGAGCCCTCCGCAGTAAACGATACAGTCGCTCCAGTGCGGTGTTGTTCAGTACCTGATGAAGGCGTAGCCCTTGTCCTTGAAGACCCGGATCTCCTGGATGGTGCCGAAGGGCTGGAAGGTCTTCTGCATGAGCTCCTCGGTGAGGCCGGTGGTGAGCCCTCCGCAGTAAACGATACAGTCGCTCCAGTGCGGTGTTGTTCAGTACCTGATGAAGGCGTAGCCCTTGTCCTTGAAGACCCGGATCTCCTGGATGGTGCCGAAGGGCTGGAAGGTCTTCTGCATGAGCTCCTCGGTGAGGCCGGTGGTGAGCCCTCCGCAGTAAACGATACAGTCGCTCCAGTGCGGTGTTGTTCAGTACCTGATGAAGGCGTAGCCCTTGTCCTTGAAGACCCGGATCTCCTGGATGGTGCCGAAGGGCTGGAAGGTCTTCTGCATGAGCTCCTCGGTGAGGCCGCTGGTGAGCCCTCCGCAGTAAACGATACAGTCGCTCCAGTGCGGTGTTGTTCAGTACCTGATGAAGGCGTAGCCCTTGTCCTTGAAGACCCGGATCTCCTGGATGGTGCCGAAGGGCTGGAAGGTCTTCTGCATGAGCTCCTCGGTGAGGCCGGTGGTGAGCCCTCCGCAGTAAACGATACAGTTGCTCCAGTGCGGTGTTGTTCAGTACCTGATGAAGGCGTAGCCCTTGTCTTTGAAGACCCGGATCTCCTGGATGGTGCCGAAGGGCTGGAAGGTCTTCTGCATGAGCTCCTCGGTGAGGCCGGTGGTGAGCCCTCCGCAGTAAACGATACAGTCGCTCCAGTGCGGTGTTGTTCAGTACCTGATGAAGGCGTAGCCCTTGTCCTTGAAGACCCGGATCTCCTGGATGGTGCCGAAGGGCTGGAAGGTCTTCTGCATGAGCTCCTCGGTGAGGCCGGTGGTGAGCCCTCCGCAGTGAACGATACAGTTGCTCCAGTGCGGTGTTGTTCAGTACCTGATGAAGGCGTAGCCCTTGTCCTTGAAGACCCGGATCTCCTGGATGGTGCCGAAGGGCTGGAAGGTCTTCTGCATGAGCTCCTCGGTGAGGCCGGTGGTGAGCCCTCCGCAGTAAACGATACAGTCGCTCCAGTGCGGTGTTGTTCAGTACCTGATGAAGGCGTAGCCCTTGTCCTTGAAGACCCGGATCTCCTGGATGGTGCCGAAGGGCTGGAAGGTCTTCTGCATGAGCTCCTCGGTGAGGCCGGTGGTGAGCCCTCCGCAGTACACGATACAGTCGCTCCAGTCCGGTGTTGTTCAGTACCTGATGAAGGCGTAGCCCTTGTCCTTGAAGACCCGGATCTCCTGGATGGTGCCGAAGGGCTGGAAGGTCTTCTGCATCAGCTCCTCGGTGAGGCCGGTGGTGAGCCCGCCGCAGTACACCGTACAGTTGGTGGGCGAGCTCTGGTTGTACACCTCGTCGAAGGTCAGCGGTTTGGAGTTCACTAGAAGCACAGACAAGACAAACAACTATAAATAAAAGAAATTAAAAAATCCAAGTGTGGATAAATTAATGACGAAATACGCTACGCTAAGAGGACGGTAAATATGTGACGTATTTGAAGCCAAAAATTTCTGAAACATGGCGTCGCTCGTCGTACATTTTGGTACCGCTGACAGCATATACCGCTGTCGGTCGCTTACATTAGCGCCATTTTAACAGTTTTGACAACTTAAAAATCCGGCTTCCGGGCGGAGCCTAAAAATACATGCGTGACGTGCTGATCCTTTATATGTTTTATTAATGGGATAAATACAAATACAAGCGGACGCCCGCGGCTCCGCCCGCGTGAATTTCGGTTCTTCATTAATCCCGCGGGAAACTTGGATTTTTCCGGGATGACTTTTTAGAATGAGTCCCGACTGCTTCAAGTGTACAAGTGTAATCAGATGACGACTTATTTTAAAGTTTTTTTTATATCTGAATTACACGGAACCGCTGTTAGGTTTTTAGCTTTTTAGGGTTTTGTAATCCGTACCCTAAGGGTAAAAACGCGATCCTATTACTGACACTTCGCCATCCGTCCGTCCGTCCGTCTATCACCAAGCTGTATCTCTAGAACCGTGAAAGACACAGATGATGTATTTCGGTTGCCGCTATAACAACAGACCTGTTGTTATAGCGGCAACTAAATACAACAAATCGCGTTTGTTGTATGGCAGCCCCCTTAAATATTTTATTAGGTACTTATACTATATACTGGGTACTAGTACTAAAAAATTATTAAAACGGGCTGCCATACAACAAACGCGATTTTTTACTCGTTTATGAATTTCGTGGGTAGAGGTGTTTTGGTTGGAATTGGCCTTGATATTACGGAACCCTCAGTGCGAGAGCCTGCTCGCACTTGGCAAACTATATTATTTCATTCCATGAGCGTTTCAAAAGATATGATAGAAATGGTATAGATAAGTCATAATATGGCTACAGCTGTAAATAATTGACTAATTAAGTTGTTTCGGCCCTAGCAGCCCGCGAAATGCAAATATTTAGTTTTTTGCAAATATCAGGCTAATTACACATTGTAGATTTATGTCAATGAATTTTGCGGGCATAATATTGATGCATCTACATGTTTTTAATAGAAAATTTGCTCGAAAAAACTCGCTCACCTCATATTGGTTCGCGAAAGATATTTTTTTGCAGTTACTCAGATTTCGAGCTATCGGGAATCAATATGAAGTATTGTTGAGCAGAGTTTTTATTTAAACATGTAGATGCATAAATGTTGTCACCGCAAAACTCATTGCCATAAGCCTAAGATGTATAATTAGCCCACGATTAGTGAAAAGCTAAATAAAATTTGAATTCTCGCGCCCAGATGGTATCAATACCCCTTAATTATTGATGCCCTCATATCGTCGGAAGTACAAAATGTAATACATAGTACAATTTCTAATGGGAACAGGCTTTGCATTGCTTACTGCGACCGGAAGCGACGGCTCCGCGGGAAGGCATTAGTCTACAGTCTACACCGGAAATTGGCTGTGATTGGAGCTATTATTACCACTGCCGTGTAAATGTGACTGTACAGTTGTTATTACCAGCAATCAATGTTTATCAGACTTGTATTAAAAATTGGTCATTGGTCATCAAGAGTATATTCCCTTTCTCTATAGTATTAAAGTAAACTAAATACCCCTGCCCACTAAATCAAAAACGAGCATAAAGATTACGTTTGTTGTATGGGAGCCCCCCTTGATTTTTTATTTTTATTTTTACAGTAAGTATATAACTAAAATTCTGTGAAAATTTGAAGCGTCTACCTGTTACCGTTATCAATATCGAGCAAAAACAAGTAAAAAAATCACGTTTGTTGTATGGGAGCAACAGAAATACATCATCTGTGAAAATTTCAAGTCTGTAGCTATTGTGGTTCCAGAAATACAACCTGGTGGCAGACGGACGGACGGACAGACGGAGAGCGAAGTCTCGCTAATATCGGGATCGAATAATCGGGTTCCTTTTTTACCTTTCGGGTACGGAACCCTAAAAAGGTGGGAGGGCAAAATAAGTCCGGAAAATTCTATTTTTTTAAGGTTTTCGCAAAATAAATTTATAGTTATATTACCTGTTACAGGCTTATATTATAATTTTTCTTTTTTTGACTCTACGATTTCGAATTGTAAAGTCAACACCTAAGGATGTCCCGGTGTCGGGACGAAAAGTGTGTCGAAGAAAATGTTGGAAAATATGGTGTGGTGTTCTTGCATACTGTTAAATGTACGATACAGAATCTTTTCAAGTAGCGGATTATAGCAAAACAAATTAATCTGTGTATATGCGTTAAGGTTAGGTAGGTTAGGTAAAAGTTTAATAAACCTCATTAAAATAATTAACTGCATAATATCATCTCCAAAGAAATAACCTCCTCAGAAATTCCAGAGCTTCTCAATTGCCGCCAAATTACCCCTATTAAGGTGTTCGGAATGAAACATCTTATTAAAACAATTTTTTTGTTACAAGAAGATGTAATCACTTTGTTTTACATAATTTCGGCTGTTGCGAAAACTGTAAAAAATAATTTCTTTACATTCCAAATTAATATAGGGAATTCCATTTAATTCCTTTCATTAATATGGAGATACGGTTATTAAGAGACAGAGGAAAATTACTGTAATAATATTTTTTTTCCTTACCTTTGTAACTTTATTAACTTTTTGTTACATAGAATAATGGGGTTGCTCCCATTTCGCCCGGTGCGTCTGCCCGGTACCGGGCAGGATGGCACAAAAAAATTCCCATCCCGCCCGTTGCGCACCGTGCAATCGTTTGCCGGGCAGGATGGGAATCTTTTCTGAAACTTTTTTCCCATCTGGCCCGTTAACGTTTAGGTATGAAAATAGCACATTAAATTAGAGACATTATCGGATCGAATTAGTTTGTATTAATGATACTGGAATCAGAAAAGACGTAAAATAATTATTTTTAGTTTAAATAAATTACACGACAATTATGAGTTTAATATGTGTAATTTTTTGGCCGCTAAACTGCGATAAATATGGATTTTCATATAACTTTTGCCGGGCCGCTAGTTAACCAGAAGAGCAATTTTGATTTATCTCGAAGACGGTTTATTTATTATTTATTTATTTAACACTTTATTTGTACACCACAAAATAATATTACAACTAAGAAGTAAGAATTAACTAGTACAAAAGGCGGCCTTATCGCTAAGTAGCGATCTCTTCCAGGCAACCTACAGATAAGGAAAATACCGGTTGTCAAAATAATGTTTTTTCATAGCATGTTTGAAAACAACACTTTCAAAATTGGTCAAGTGCGAGTCGGGCTCACGTACTGAGGGTTCCGTACTATCAAGCCCCATTCTCAAAACAAATTCAAAAACGAGCAGAAAAAATCATGTTTGTTGTATGAGAGCCCCCTTTAATTTTTCTATTTTAATTTTAGTATTTATTTCTACATTAAATATATAATTATATATTCTGTGTTTACCTGTTACCGTTATCAATATATAGCAAAAGCAAGCAAAAAAAAATCGTTTGTTGTATGGGAGCCCCCATTAATATTTATTTTCTAGTTTTTGTTGTTTTTGTAATTTGTTGAAATAGCGGCAACAGAAATACGTCATCTGTGAAAATTTCAAGTCTGTAGCTATCACGGTTCAAGAGATACAGCCTGGTGACAGACAGACGGACGGCCGGACGGACAGCGAAGTCTCCGTAATAGAGTTCATTTTTTACCCTTTGGGTACAGAACCCTAAAACAGTTGTAACATTGTTGTAACAACAACTAAACGCTATCAACAGATGAACTGAACTGAACGAATGAGTCGCGAACGAACCGCCATCTGTCACTGTCAGCGATACAAAGCCTGATAAAATCTGACAAAGTGAATTAGCGTCGATTAACACCTAACAGCCGGTTTTCAGCCCCGCTTTGTGTGCGATAATGGCATAATTACTGCACAGTTTATTGTAGTTGGACAACGAAGTTCTATTATTTTTATTCTAGTTTTTTAAGTAATTAAAGAGATGGCCAAGATTTTAAAACTGTTTTCGGAATAACAAAATGTACACCTTAAATAGACATGGTTTCAATCGTAGCTAAAGATTTATCTAATAAATTATTTTGTATTCCATACAAGTTACAACGGGATTTCAAACAACAAAAATAATAAATAACTTAACTATGCCAAGATTCTTAGTAAACGCCTATACAAAACTGCCTGTCAAAGAATTTCAGTAATCATAGACATTATAGATATATATTTGGTTTTTATTTTAGGACTATTTCAATTCTTTCATATATAATTTATTAATATATAAGTAAATTAGTTATCACTATTATGTATACTTATGTATATATAATTATCTAAACCAAATTCATTGAAAATAATCCTACCTATTAAGGGATCTCTATTAAAGAGTTACATATTTGTCCCGTTTGCCGTGGAGACCTTGGGGCTTTGGAGCCATAGTGCCAAAAAATACCTTCGAGAGCTTCCCCCCCCCCCCCCCTTCTCAACTGGTGACAGAAGGGCTAGCTCATTTTAAAAACTTAAAGACAATGACTTTTAAATTTAAACGTCATGTAATTTCCTCGATAGAAAGTTCTCCCAAAAGTTGCTCTAAAATCTCAGTTTTTCTCGTTTTTATCGGAAACTGCAATGGAAGTAATTGTAATTTTTGTTTTAATGTGTCGGTAATAATTAAATCTAAAAACGTAGAGAAACAGATATTGATAACTGGCTTAGTTTTTGAGAAATTAGGTAAAAGGTCGTTTTTCTGTTATATTCTTCCGCGACGCTGCATCAACCGTAATCGCACCCATCAACGTATCCGTGAGAGTGACAAAGACAAAAATAAATTCAATAACTCCCCTTAACGCGGAAATGCAGCCAGTACTCTTGGTACCATTTCAAGCGGGTAAAGCTTGTATAGTAATTAGAATAAGGTAGTGATAGGTTTTATTGTAACATTTCAAAAAAAAAAAACTAATGTATTGGAAAATTAAATGGCTTGTCAGATGTGCCTGTAAGTTAGGCCTTTATAGAATAAATTATATTTGTTTATTCTGTAGATTAAAAATATATTTTGACAGAGTATTTTCTCACTTCAGATCTTTATTCTGAACTATAAAATAGCCTGCTGCCTGACGAATTACCTATATTTTACAAACAGTTTCCCTTTGATTGTTGCGAAACTATCCCGGCCTACGTAACGGAATGCTACAGCCAAGACTCCGTATTACAATATAAGATATTCAAGATCAGAAACGACCCCCTCCCGACCCCCTCAGACCCCCGCCAACCCCCTCAACAAGATCGGCTTTCATCCCTCAATCCTCCTTTGTGAATATCAAATGAACTTTCACGTGAACACAAACGATTACTTACTTGATTGTTAATTTATATTTTATTACTTGTTAGCGACTATATCGTGCCCACGGCTTTGCCTCCGTGAGCTCTATTTTATCCTCTTGTGGATAAATTTTTAAAAAAGCTTACGTTATTGAATGCCTTCTTCATAAAAGGCAGCTAACTGTAGTTAAGTCTAACTTCAGGCTGATTCATTATCTATGCTCTTAAATAATTGGTCAAGTGCAACTCAGGCTCACGCATTTAGGGTTCCGTAAAATCAAGATGAAAACTTAAAAAACTACGTTAGTTGTAGATATTTGAGACTCCTTATATATTTTTTATTTTATTTACACTATTTATTTTTAAAGTGAATGTATAACTAAACGTTCAGTGAATATTTCAATCGTTCATCTGTTGCCGTTGTGAATATCGAGCAAAAATAAGCAAAAAATCAAGTTTGTTGTATGGGAGCCCCTTGAACTTTTTATTGTATTTTATTTTTTAGTATTTGCTGTTATAGCGGTAATCATCATCATCTGTGAAAATTTCAAGTGTCTATCACGGTTCAAGAGATACAACCTGGTGACAGACGGACAGACGGAAAGACGGCGAAGTCTTAGTAATAGGGTCCCGATTTTACCCTTTGGGTACGGAACGCTAATAATAAATTTCTCGTACATATTAATTTACTTTAAAAGTTGTGACGATTGAAAAACCTCTATATAGAGATGTAAATCGATTCGTGACTTAGTTTTAGATCTATTACTGCAAAAAAATAAAAAAATAGGCGTAATTTGATATAGACAAGCGAGAAAGAAGAGAACCCTTAATAGATAGGATTATTTTCAACGAATTCGGTGTAGATAATTAAAACGAAAGATTACCTTTGTTAATTTATCGGGTTAGACAACCTTTGAGGAGCAATTTTAATCTGTAGGCCAGAGCCCTTCAAAGTACAAAGTAAGGTAGATTAACAGCTTCTGTCATCGTAAATTAATAATAACAATTTATGTTGTTATAACGTTAATTAATGTTTTATGACGTAAAATTTTTATAATATAGACAATTGGACAATTAACTTTTTGAGCGTTTTCTTACTCTAAAATGATACAATTTTAGGATTCCATATCCAAAGCGTAAAATGGGACCCTATTACTAAAACGTTCCGCAAATTTATATTAAATGGGGCTCCCATACAACAAACGTGTTTTTTGGCTGGTTTTTGACCGGTATTGATAAAAGCAACAGGTAGGCGCTTGAAATAACTATTAATTTTAAAAATAAACAACTGAAAAAAAAACAAACATTTCAGGGGCTCCCGTACAACAAACGTGATTTTTGCACGTTTTTCATTTGGTGGGCCACGTTATTTTTGTTGGAATTGGTCGTGATGGTAAGGAACCCGCAGTGCGCGAGCCGGACTCGCACTTGACCATTTATTTACTTCTCATTTATTGAATTTTGTTTCATTTTATTCCATCAATTGAATCGAAATAATCCCTACTAATATTATAAATGCTGTAATGTAAGTCTGTCTGCCTGTTTGTCTGTTTGTTACGCTTTCACGCCTAAACCACAGAACCAATCTCGATGAAATTTTAGTGGGGTTTATTCTCGTGGGATTTTAGAAAAGGGAGCGGGAACGGGAACGGGAACAAATCCACGATTCCCACGGGATTTGTCGAAACCGAAATTCACGCGGGCGGAGCTGCGGACAACAGCTAGTATGTCATAATATGACTAGGGTTGCAGAAAGCAGCGGTGGTGGGGCATGGAACATGGTACTCAGTACTCACGCTCATTCTTCGGCGCTGGAGGCTTCCGTGTCGCCCAGTTGGTTCTGATCGACCTGGAACCTAGCCACTGGCCGTTCATCGCAGTGATGGCCGACTCCGCTTCCTGCAAACACACAACACTTTTTTACACGTACAATACCGGGTCTGGGTTATTTCGTATAGTGTGCCCGCAGCTAACCTTTTAACTTGATCCTAGAAACACATTAACGTGATAATAAGTCCCGATTTATTTTATTTTCAATAAAAAAAATATTATTTCATTCAGAAAAATTAAATTTAGCAACCCTAACTGTGATATCAACAAACCTCATATCATTTTCATTATTCCCAGTTCATTGATATTGAACTGTTCTTAGGGATGTCACTTAAAATTTATGATACATTTTTGAACTGCCTATAGTTCCCTCAGGATATGAGCTACAGTTCTTGTGATATTCTTTCATGTATCTATACATCGTTCCCTACTTGCGACTCTCGGATACTGGGGGTAATTAATCTACACGTTGTATATAACTTTACGTTGATATTTTTCAGTAGGGTTTTTTAAAATTATTTATTCTTGTTTCAATTTTTTGCCAATCGGTTAGATTAATCGAATCGAAATAATATGTCGTATGGCTACGCTTTCTGCGAAACTGTGAGAAAATGCGCATGTGTGGTAAATCGATTAAATTAAATATTAAAATCAATTTGCACGCCTGGCTTTTGCGTAGCACTATAATCTATACGATTTGTATTGAACCAGCATCAGAATATACTTTATTTCATATAGGCCTCCCTTCACGATCTTGCGCTACCTAGCGCCAGCGACTCCCCGTGACTTTCTTTATGTCGTCTGACCACCTGATGGGGGTCTGCCGACACTGCGCTCCCAGTGCGTGGCCGCCAATCCAGCAACTTGGATCCCCAACGTTCATCGGTCCTGCGAGCTATGTGCCTCGCCCATTGCCTCTTCAGTTTGGCGACACGTGGAGCTATGTCGGACACTTGGTTCTTTTGTGGATCTCCTCATATCTGATTCGATCGCGCAAAGATACTCATAGCATAGCTCTCTCCATCGCTCGCTGAGTAATGTGTTGCTGTGTCTTTATTACACGACTGCCCAAAAAAGAGTGTACCTAATGTTTTTAGGGTTCACGTATGTATGTATGTGAGTTTCTTTATTCCACCATAACTTATTAATACGGGGTTCGTTAGAATCCTTACATCATTCCGAGTAACAAAGGTTATAATTTTTTTTCGGAAAAGTCGTTTTACTACACGGCAGTCGTGTTTTTTAATTTTTAAATTATTTACTTTTTTGTGAACAGTGTTTTGATTGCGATCACTGTAGAGGTAGGTCAGCTGGTTAAATTAAAAAAAATACCCACCGATTTCTTTAAAAACGACACGAATCCATATCCTTTGGATTTGAGCGTCTGTGGGTCCCGCACAACTCTGCAGTCGCTGAAACAAACAGACAATAACTTTGTTAATAATATATTAATAGTTTTGTTGTTATACTATAATAAAAATTATTATCAGAGCCAAAGATTTAAATCGTAGGATGCACCCTAAACCTATAGCATATCGAAAACTTCCACAACATGCATAGTTTTGGCGGTTCCCACAATTCGATCTATCCATGGTTTCTCTTACTAGAGATAGAAATTTGACATAAGGTCTATAAAAGTTATGTCAAAGTTCAATCTCCAGTAAGGCAAACTATTGCTAGATCGAATATTGGGAACCAGCATGACACTTGCCGCTATAACAACAAATACAAAAAGATAGAATAAAATAAATTTTGAAAGGGGGGTTCCCATACAACAAACGTGATTTTTCGCTTGTTTTTGCTCGATATTGTTAACAGAACCAGGTAGACGCTTAAAATAGTCACATAATAAATAGTACTAGGTATATTCACATTAAAAATTAATAGTTAAACTAAAATAAAAAATAAAATATTAAAGGGGGTTCCCATACAACAAACGAGATTTTTTGCTTGTGTTTGCTCGATATTGTTAACAGAACCAGGTAGACGCCTAAAATAGTCACATAATAAATAGTACTAGGTATATAAATAGTTAAACTAAAATAAAAAATAAAATATTAAAGGGGGGTAATACAACAAACGAGATTTTTGCTCGTTTTTGAATCTGGTGGGCAGTGTGACAAGTGTATTGGTCAGAATTGGTCTAGATGTTACGGAACCCTCAGTGTGCGATGCCGACTCGCACTTGGCCGATTTGTTTCCCCACTGCGCTGTCTCGCAGGAGCGAATAAAACATTCAAGCTGAGCTCGGTTTAATAAAACGTATCTGACACGTCACGTATTTAATACGGAAATGTGTCGCACCGCGACAGAAATATGACCGGGCCGTAGCCATGACATATTGCGTTTCTATCCGTTGTATAGAATGGAACCAAATTATAAATACACCGTGAAGCTATAGAAGGCCAAGAGGCCGCCGGCGACTTCGGAAGTGCGACAATAAATACCTACTCTGTCTAAGCCACTGGTTTTTTGTTTATTTGGGACCATAAAAAACATAAAAGACAAAAAAAGGATTGTGTGGTCTTATGAAACCACGGTAAAAGTGAAACCTTTGTGGCCTTGGCTGCTCTGACGAGCGCCTTTCACTTTATCCCTACTCCGCGGGCGAACATTTGACAACAAATCTTGGCGCCCAACATGGCGCTGCATGTTACGCAAGTCTAGAACGAATGAAATAATATCTTCATACTATTCGACAAACCCGAGTCGTCGCTACACAATTTTACGCGCGCATCATACAAATTTCAAATTGACACACTCACACTACAAGAAAAAGTGACCGCTCTATCTAGTCGGAGCGCGAGCAACGACCTATCATAAATCTGTCCGTGTAGCGAACATAATAATATTGAAGGGTACATAAGTGAACTTGATAACGAGTCGCTCTTTAGAAATATTAAATTGAAATAAGCATATTTATTTTTCCATAGTGTATGCTTATTTTATTTTTCCATACATTATGGAAAAATTAATATGACTATTTTTATTAAATGTTTAAACATGATGATTCCTTAAGATGCACACTTATATGCACTATCCTTTAAGGAGCACACCACGGGTGTGCCCGCGAAATTCAAATTTTTCGTGATTTTTCGCGATTTTTAAGCTAATAAGACATAATAGGCTTATAGCCGTCAAATTGCGATAATCCCAATATCTTCTTCGCGTGTTTATATAAAAATCTCTGCTCGAAAGTGTCGAGTTAAAGAAATTAGTCCGAGATTTGCGAGTTACTCACATAGACTCGATACTCGGACTAATTTCCTAGGATACACATTTTTATGCAAAGATTTTGATATAATCATGTAAAGATGATACTGCCATTCTCGAAAATTGATTGCCATAAGCCTATCATGTCTAATTAGCGTACAAATTGCAAAAAACCACGAAAATTTTAAATTTCGCGGGCAGACCCGTTGATTTCACGTTAATAGGTAATATTCACAATTTTGGTTACACGTTGTATAGAGATTCCTCACTCCATTATCCAACCCTCAATCATAGCAAAAGATTAATGACTATCCAGAGTATGTACACTGCGACAAGGCTATCTTGGCGCGTGGTAAAAATCTGAACTAACGCCGCTATCTTGTGATACTGTTTGATAGTTCGCTTTGTCGGTATATCGCTATTGTATGTTGTGTTAAAATAAAACTAAAATTGAAGTAAAAAAGAGGAGATTTTTATTTTCTGGCTGCCTTTGTTCTAAACAAGGCTTTCCTGTCAATGTCATTTAAGTGCCAAGAGAGCCTCGTCGAACTATTAACAACAACGGACAATTATTTAAGAAAATAATTAGTAAAGTACGAGTCGGGCTCTTGCACTGAAGGACCAATAGACCGTACTATCAAGACCAATTCCAACCAAAACACCTCCAAATTCAAAAACCAACAATGACGTTTGTTGCATGGGAGCCCCCCTTTAATATTAATTTTATTATTAGGGTTCCATACCAATTTGGTAAAAATGGAACCCTTATGGTGAGACTTTCTCCGTCCGTCCGTCCGTCTGTCACACTCGATTATTTCAGTAACTATTCAAGCTATCGATCTGAAATTTAGAATAGTTATAGATAATAGTGACGCGACGTCATAGCAATCGTAAAAATATGAAAATTGTTTTTATTTTTATTTAAAAAGGGGGGAAAACCGGGTCGCCGAAATTTCAAAATGAGATACATAATATAATACAATATTGAGTGGGGTATCATTTGAAAGGGCGTTACTTGTATATTCTAAAACCAATTTTTATTTATTTTTATGCCTGATAGTTTTTGATTTATTGGGCAAACTGTCGAAAAAAATACCGTTATCTCCGAAGTTTACCATTCGAAAAATCTGAAATAAATATGATCAATAGAAGTTAACGTATATTTTACAGGAAAAATAAAATCAACCCTCTAACTATTATACTTTTTTTGCTAATAACAAGAATCCGCCGAAAACAAAGTTAGGTTTGCGGTTTGCCAACAAAAGTACCTATATGTAAATTATACTCGTAAAATCATGAACAAAAGTGATTCTTTTAATGTTTTACTTCTTATATGGTATGGAACCCTCGGTGCGCGAGTCCGACTCGCACTTGGCCGGTTTTTTTTTATTATTTGTTGTTACAGCGGCAACAAAAATACTACATCATCTGTGAAAATTTCAACTGTTTAACTATCCACGGGTCAGGAGATACAGTCTGTGACAGACGGAAGAACGCCAGTCTTAATAATAGGCTCCCATTTTATCCTTTGGGTACCCTAAATCATGTACATCAGGGTCAAAAGTCGATATAAAATTTGCATGTATGTATTAAGTATTGAATATTTTGAATGGTTATTAACTTAAGGTTGATATTGTTAACAGTTCATGGTACTTGCACACCGTTTTAGCCGTTAAGGACTTTTGACTTCGACCGTACGGACATTTGACTTCAACTGTACTTACGATATTTCTCCAAACGGCGCGAAGGCGTCGCGTAGGTTTTGCGTTTCAATTTCTGGACTTAGGTCGCCGACAAAGATGTGGTAGTGTTCTGAAACAAACAGACAGACACGTTAGCGAGGAGGGATGGTTGAGGCTAACCCAGTGGCGTATTTTAAGATTCAGCGCCCCGGGCCAAGAAAGATTTGCCGCCCTATAGAAGTGTGAATTTTTGAAACGTTTTTTCTTCGGAGACGGACTTGTACCTACCATCACGCATTTTTTTAACTAATTTTTTTTACACAATTCATTGTTTGTTATCATAATGTAAGTAAAGTAAGGTTAAAAGATACGGCGATTATTAAAATCAAAGAAAAAACGCCCAAAAAGCATCAAAGCCTTTACGTTGATATAGTTCGATGATATTAAAACAAACAATATTATTTCTAAGGTTAAAAAAATATTGTTTTTTGCCAATACGTTCCTATAGCCGTAAGTAACTGGTTGTAAGATTATTCAAAGTAATTTAGCAGAACTTGTAATACATACGTATCTACGTTTTTCTGGTTCTATTGGTTGAAATATGAAGCTCGGTTTCTTGAGCTGACTTTAACAGAAACGTTATAGTTAAATATGGCTCTTATTTCGAAAAACATAAGTGTAAGGCCCCATATTTAACTATAGCCTTAGGGCCGGTTGTTTCAATCTGTTGGTTAACGTTACATACATTTGTTAAGTTCTTTTTCATGGACATAATGTTCTGAGCCGCCATTTTTAACGGTTACGTGTCTGTCAAAATGTATTGATGCAACCGGATCTTAGCCTAATATAGTTAAAGTTAAATATGGCGTTTCGGTTAAAGTCAAGCCAAGCAACCGAGCCTAATACGTTTGTTTGGAATTCGTGAATTATTCAATAAATCATTACGCCATTTTGGCAGATCATAAAGGACCATTTTGTGATCCAATATATGTACAGCAAATAATAATAAAACTAGGACAAAACGACGTTTGCCGGTTCAGCTAGTACATATAATACAAACATGGCAAGTTAAATATAATATTGTGGTCGCTTCACGGTATCTTATGAAATGTTCTACATAATTTATGCCCAGACATGTGCCTGTGTGTATATCTATACTATTCTATATTATACACACATAGAGCATAAGGGTACGTTTCCACTGAAGCCAACCGTAAATCGGCCAATCACAGTGCCCGAAATCTCCGCTGGCATCAGTATGTCAGTCTGCGATTGGCCGATTCACGGTCTGCTTCGTTACAGTGGATTCCTACCATAAGCTTGCCAAGTGAAAGTCGACATCGGTCACTGGTCAGCGACGGTTCCGTATAAGAATAAGACGAATTACGTGGTATTTTTAACGGTTTTTAGGGTTCCGTACTCAAGGGTATAATCGGGACCCTATTACTATGACTTCGCCGTCCGTGCGTCTGTCACCAGGATGCATCTCTTGAACCGTGATAGTTAGATACTTGAAATTTTCACAGCTATGATGTATTTCTGTTGCCGCTACTTATGTGGCACTAAAACGTGCCACATAAAAATGCGAAATCGTAGAGCCAACGATTTCGCATCGTGAAGTCAACATCTCCTGAGGATGTCCCGGTGTCGGGACGAAACGTGCGTCGAAAAAAGTATCGGAAAATTGTGTGTGGTGTTTCATGTGGGCAGTGTTCCTGCATAATGCACCATACAGAATCTTTTCAAGTAGCGGATTATTTATAGCAAAAAAAAATCTGCTCTGCTAATTAAGGATCCCAGCAAAAACATTTTCATGTAAAATGTTGCCAAGACGAGAACATGTGGCTCACACTATCAAAAAGTTATCAGATCAAATGTAGAGCAAGACTTCTAACTCTACACGCCCTAACTCTATAAATCCTAACTTTATAAACTCTACACTTTAGTCAAAATATATTATGTCTTGGCTGTTTCGGTACCGTCTCATGGGCGTAAAGTGAAGAATTTATTCACTGTTCAGTACTTTTCTAATAGAGTTTTGCAAGTGGCATAATGTACCATGCAAAATTCAAGAAATTTCACATTAAAATTAAATGGTATCACCATTGTTATGGGAAAAAACTTCCATTTATTAAAAATATCCTCTAAAGCAAAGGAACACACTTTTGCAAAGTGTGATGAAGTATTTGAAACCAATGCAGTAAGTAAAACCTAAGTGCAGTTTCTGAGGAGACTCAATACCTATCTAATAAATAATCGTTACTACAGAAACTAGGTATTGTATATCAGAAAAGTACAAAGTCAGTGAATAATATTTTTACTTTACACCCATGTGACAGTAACGAAACAGCCAAGACATAATATATTTTGACTAAAGTGTAGAGTTTATAAAGTTAGGATTTATAGAGTTAGGGCGTGTAGAGTTAGAAGTCTTGCTCTACATTTGATCTGATAACTTTTTGATAGTGTGAGCCACATGTTCTCGTCTTGGCAACATTTTACATGAAAATGTTTTTGCTGGGATTTCACTTCTTTTTGTAAGTTGTTTACGACTATATTTTTTATTTGGTTAATTTCCTTTTCTTTGGTGTATTTCTTGAATATCATTGCAAGGTGGATATTTGTCCGAATCAAGTATCCCCCCCTCTATCATTTAAATGAGGGAACCCTCCTTGGTTCACCTAGTTTATTTTTTTCCTTATTTGTAGAATATGTATTATATTTCTTGCGCATCAAAGGTGCCTTTTTTATAGCCCACACTACCTATCTTCTCGTTTATCTTTTTTAGTTTGGTCTGGGGTGCTATTGAAGTTCAACTAAGGAAAACTATCACGGTTAAGTAACGAGTTAACGAGTATTGGCCTTAACTTATAAAATATACTTGAAAATAGTAAGAATTTCGTTATAATTCCATGGAAAATATTTATCAAATACAAGATGCATACCTACAGTGTCTATTATTTATACTTTATAATGTATGACTGCGCGTGGCCCTTTTTTTAGAGTTCTACTCGTATATTAAAATGTTAAAAATGCAAACTTTATGTTGAGACTTCCTCCGTCCGTCCGTCCGTCCGTCTATCACAAACAATAGAATATTTCAGCAACTACCTACCTACTTACGCTATCTACATGGAAATAGATGTCGGCGTTAATGGCCCAAGGTCATTGCAAAATCACCCGGAGCAATATTTCAAGAACAAAATTCCCAGCTCTGAACTTGCAAGTCTTTCTATACGGGCATGGGCATAAGGCATAATTAATATCATTTTTGAAAATACCTACTTGCTTGCGCTAAGTAACTGGACGATTTTTTTTAATAATCCACACGTGCGTTTCCACAGGGTCGTCACTAGACGATACTTTTAAGTTTTGTCCGAGTGCAGTCTGCCATTCAAATGAGAGAACTTAGTACCTGCCTACTTGGTTCTTGTAGTTCTACGTAGGCAGGTATGTAACGAAATTTTTGAACGTGATTTTAACCCACTTTTAAGCATCGGATTAACTTAAATCCGTGCGTTTGGGCACTAAGCAGGTATTTGAGCGCTATATAACGCTATTCAAAATCAGATTTGACGCTTGGCACGTTCGACAGCTCACGCTGGGCACTGGGCACTCGGCTCAATGTGGGTTTTTGTCACTGAGCACTGGATCATGGTCACTCGACGTGCAGTGAAACTCGGCTCGTTAAACATGAAATGCTTGGAACTTGGGCTTGAAACGTGTAATATTACTGGGCACGTGGCACTGGGCACTTGGACGCTTGGCCGCTTGGGCACTGGAATCAGTGGAATAATTTACGTGTTTTCCATATGTTTACTAGCATTACTAGCAGATATCTAACATGAAATTAAGTTTTTATTATACCTATATACTTATGGGAAACCCCATACGAACTTCCAACCCCCTAATTTTATGGATGTGGGGTGATTAACTAAAAATCCTGAAACACGTATTTAATTGTTTATTACAAAGAGTCCCTATATCAATTTTGAGACCTCTAGCATCAATATTTGCGGTAATTTCATACAAACTTCCATCCCCTATTTTAAGGGGTTGGGGGGGTAAATTTCCAACTTTTGGAATTTTTTTGTTGGTTGTGTGCTAATACTAGCTTATATACCAAATTTCAGCTTTCTAGGTCTTCAGGAAGTACCTAGGAATGGGAAACCCCATACGAACTTCCAACCCCCTAATTTTATGGATGTGGGGTGATTAACTAAAAATCCTGAAACACTTATTTAATTGTTTATTACAAAGAGTCCCTAAGTATATCAATTTTGAGACCTCTAGCATCAATATTTGCGGTAATTTCATACAAACTTCCATCCCCTATTTTAAGGGGGTGGGGGGGTAAATTTCCAACTTTTGGAATTTTTTTGTTGGTTGTGTGCTAAGCTTATATACCAAATTTCAGCTTTCTAGGTCTTCAGGAAGTACCTAGGAATGGGAAACCCCATACGAACTTCCAACCCCCTAATTTTATGGATGTGGGGTGATTAACTAAAAATCCTGAAACACGTATTTAATTGTTTATTACAAAGAGTCCCTATATCAATTTTGAGACCTCTAGCATCAATATTTGCGGTAATTTCATACAAACTTCCATCCCCTATTTTAAGGGGTTGGGGGGTTAAATTTCCAACTTTTGGAATTTTTTTGTTGGTTGTGTGCTAATACTAGCTTATATACCAAATTTCAGCTTTCTAGGTCTTCAGGAAGTACCTAGGAATTTTGATGATCATCAGTGAGTCAGTCAGTCAGTCAGTGACGAAATTTGGGTTTTTTAGACGTCAATAAAATCTAAAGTATAAGACCTATAAAATTGAAACTTTATAGGTTTAATAAGTTCACTGGCGACATCATTTTCCGAGAATTTTGATTATCTGAAATAATTCAGGCCTAAGTTATAAGGGTTTAAAAATACGGCGAAACACTTCGAGAAAAGATAGGTAGTGCCCTCGCGCTTCGCTTGGCTCGTCTTGGCGGGGACACTACCGTGTCCCCAGATTTCCGCAAAATAACGCCTGCTGTGCTATTCTACAAAATGAAATAGCTGCCAGACAGCTGCCAACCCGAATATGGCATGCAAAATTGTACTCTATTACAACTGTCAATTTCATAGATGCAGAGATGTACGCTCGTCGCTGTTTTGCAGAATAGCACGGCTGCTTCCATTCAAGTATTTTTGACACCGATGAACTGGTGACATTTTTTCGTGCCATCCGCCCTTTCCAGGGTATATTTCTATTGAGACAGCCCTGTTTATAAGGGACGTATGGAAACCCTAGGTGTAAGGTACATGCACAGCCATGCACTTTAGCGACAGGCCGAGATAACCGTGTTTCGAGGTCAAGCGCGAGCGAGCTAGTATACATAATGTATTCGTGATTTACATGTTAACTCCATCGTTGGTATAAAGGTGTTGTTCGACTGAAGATTACGAAGATCACGAAGATCACGAAGATTCAATCCTCGGTTTTTTTTACGCTATACTAGTTAGTACTTCACTGCGATCTCACCTGATGGTAAGTGATGATGCAGCCGAAGATGTTAGCGTACTAACTTGGAATGGGGTAAGTTATGTCACCCCAACGGTTTCTACACAGCATCGTACCGGAACGCTAAATCGCTTGGCGGTACGTGTTTGCTGGTAGGGTGGAAGCTAGCCACGGCTAAAGCCTCCCACCAGACCAGACCTGAGCCAATTTAGAAATTATAAAATTCCAAAGTGGCCCGTGGCGGGAATCAAACCCGCGACCTCCCACTCGAATCCGAGCGCGCGTCCCCTGCGCCACGGAGGTCGTCAAGGATAGGAGGGTGATAAAAGGAACTGAGTTTTTGTTATAAGAAATTCTTAGTCTGACCAATCGTCGGATATATTACAGTGCCTAACGAGTTAAATGGTTTTTTCCCATCTCTAAATAAAACCGGCCAAGTGCAAATAAAATGCTAATTTTTTTTTTATTCGTCATGTTTAATGTGAGGTGTCGGTTACATAACGGCAACAAACGTATTCATCGTTATCGTGATCGTTTGTAAATTCTGCCCGCTGATTCCCTGATTTCCGTCAGCCAATCAGGAGGGAGAATTTGCAAACTATTACGATAACGATGAATACGTTTTTCTTACGTAATCAGGCCAAGTTCTATGGTTTTTCCCGTGGCTAATTTTATCACTCTACCAGCAAAGACGTACCGCCAAGCGATTTAGCGTTCCGGTGCGATGCAGTGTAGAAACCGTTGGGGTGACTTTACTTACCCCTTCCAAGTTGTAAGTTAACATCTTCGGCTGCATCATCACTTACCATCAGGTGAGATCGCAGTCAAGTACTAATTTGTATAGTGTAAAATATACTCTAAAAATGCCCAGTAAAAAGTAGTAAAAGAGATTTTAACTCCAAAAATGGTGATGGATTTAAAAAAGTTTAACATCATTTTCCCTCCATCTATAACATAAGGCACTCCCAGATCGCCAGGGAAATAGCCAATTGTCAATTTCGTACGTAAATTGTTCCATTGGATGCGATCCCGCGGGATTCGGGAATACGCGGATTTCGTTTCACAGCAATTTCAACTTTGCCTCCACAGGGATAAAGTTGGAATTCCGATCAGATGTTGCGATACGTGGAAATTTGCAGGAACACATGACTGATTGCAGAATCGAAACGTAAATTAAAATCTATATAAGTTCACAAAATATATAACTACGAGTACTTAATGCAATGGTATCCCATCCGGGCGCGAAAATTCAAATTTTATTTAGTTTTTCGCTAATAGTGGGCTAGTTATACAAAGTAGGCTTATGGCAATGAGTTTTGCGGACACAAAATTTATGCATCTACATGTTTCTAATAAAAATTCTGCTCAACAATACTCATTTACTTCATATTGGTTCCCGATAGCTCGAAATCTGGGAAACTGCAAAAAAAATATTTTTCGGGAACCAATATGAGATGAGTGGAAATTTTTGAGCACAGTTTCTTTGGTTTTTTACAAATATTAGACTAACTACACATTGTAAGTTTATGGTAATGAATTTTGCGGGCATAATATTTATGCATCTATACTTACATGTTTTTAATAGATACTTTGCTTGAAAATTCCTAATTATCTCATATTGGTCAACGAAAGATACTTATATAACTTTTTGCAGTTTCCCAGATTTCGAGCTATCGGAAACCAATATGAAGTAAATGAGTATTGTTGAGCAGAATTTTTGTTAGAAACATGTAGATGCATAAATGTTGTGCCCGCAAAACTCATTGCCATAAGCCTACGATGTATAATAAATAAGTATCTGGGTGACTGCTGTAGTATATCTATTCACCAATACATGGCAGCAGGAGTCATTTTTTTTTCGTAAATTCGCCATTTTCTAAAAATAAATCCTAGCTAGATCAATTTATCGCCCCCTGTATACTAAATTTCACGAAAATCGTTCGAGCCGTTTCCGAGATTCGGATTATATAGAAATATATACTATATACATACAAGAGGTATAGGATTAGCCCACTATTAGCGAAAAACTAAATAAAATTTGAATTTTCGCGGCCGGATAGTACCCATCCCCCTTAATGAGTTTAAGCTTGACAAACCCTTTTAATTTACCTCCGTGGTTGAGTGGTTAGCGTGCCGGTTTTCAAGGCGCCGCCATCTCTGAGGTTCCGGGTTCGATCGCCGGTCGGGGCAATGTAGAAAAATAACTTTTCTACATTGTCTCGGGTCTGGGTGTTGTGGTACCTTCGTTGTTTCTGATTTCCGTAACACAAGTGCATAAGCAACTTACTATGGGATCGGAGCAATGTATGTGATGTTGTCCTCTATATATTTATATTTATTTATTTATTTATAAAATGAAATTTCATAAAATTTTTTATCTACGCTCATTGCTTAAAGTTCGAATTATGAAATCAAAATGTGTCACATATTGACCAACTTTATTCACAGACTTCTATAATTCTTAAAAAGTTATTCATTACTAGCAGATACCCGCGGCTTCACACGCGTACATTTTACTTTTCACTATTCTACGGGAACCATCCATTTTCCGGAATAAAAAGTACCCTTTGTGTTCATTTACATGAAATCTATCTTCATTTCAACTTTAAACCAAAAATTTTCAGTAGTTGTGGGTGAAGGAATAAATTTTCTCCCGCATGAATATCTGTTTTTCCCTATTATCCCCTATTATTCCCTACTATTCCCTATCATGAATATCATATTTAACTATTTTCTTAGAAACCATGGATTTTCCCGGGATAAAAATTTGCCTATGAATTTTTGCCAAATGTATATGCCATGTATATGCCAAATTTGAGCTAAATCGGTTCAGTAGTTGCGACGTGAACGAATATTTTTCCCGCGTGGATTTCTGTTTTTCACTATGATTATACTCGTAGAAGCCATGAAATTTTCCGGGATGAAAAGTAGCCTATGTATTAATCCAGGATAAATCTACCTCTTTTCCGGATTTCAGTCATATCAGTTCAGTAATTACAGCGTGAAGTGGTATTTTTACCGCGTGAATATCAGTTTTTTAGTTTTCCCGCGGACACCATAGATTTTTCCGGGATGAAAAGTAGCTTTTGTATTAATCCAGGATATAATCTATCTCGATTCCAAATTTCAGCCAAATCAGTTCAGTAATTACGGCATGAAGAAATATTTTTCATGCGTGGATTTCTGTTTTTCACTGTTATCATAGAAACCACGGAATTTTCCTGGATGAAAAGTAGGCTTTGTGATGATCCGGGATAAAATCTATCTCCTTTCCGATTTTCAGTCATATCAATTCAGTAATTACAGTGTAAAGTAGTATTTCTCACGTGTGAACATCAATGTTTCAGGTTTCCCGCGGAAACCATGGATTTTTCCGGGATGAAAAGTAGCCTTTATATTAATCCAGGATATAATCTATCTTTATTCCGAATTTCAGCCATATCAGTTCAGTAATTACGGCGTGAAGTAGTATTTTTCGCGTATGAATCACTATTATCATAGAAACCACGGAATATTCCTGGATGAAAAGTAGGCTTTGTAATAATCCGGGATAAAATCTATCTCCTTTCCAATTTTCAGTCATATCAATTCAGTAATTACAGTGTAAAGTAGTATTTCTCGCGTGTGAACATCAATGTTTCAGGTTTCCCGCGGAAACCATGGATTTTTCCGGGATGAAAAGTAGCCTTTATATTAATCCAGGATACAATCTATCTTTATTCCGAATTTCAGCCATATCAGTTCAGTAATTACGGCGTGAAGTAGTATTTTACGCGTATGAATATCTGTTTTTCTTTTTTCCTGCAAAAACCATGGATTTTTCCGGGATCTAAATTAGCCTATTTATTAACCCAGGATATTATCTATCTCCGTTCCAAATTCCAGCCAAATCGGTTGTGCACTTGCGGCATGGAGATTTTTTTTCCGCGTTAATTTCGGTTTTTTACTAATCCCACGGGAACCATGAATTTTTTCGCGATGAAAAGTAGCCTTCGTATTAATCCAATATATAATCTATCTTTATTCATAATTTCAGCCATATCAGTTCAGTAATTACGGCGGGAAGTAGTATTTTTCCCGCGTGAATATCTGTTTTTCCCCTCTCCTGCAAAACTTATGGATTTTTCCGGAATAAAAAGTACCCTGTTTATTAACCCAAAATATAATCTATCTCCATTCCAAATTTCATCCAAATCGGTTGTGTACCTGCGGCGTGAGATTTTTTTTCCGGGTCAATTTCGGTTTTTGACTTATCCCACGGGTACCATGAATTTTTTCGGGATGAAAAGTAGCCTATAGGGTAATGCAAGATATAATATACCTCTATTCCAAATTTTAGCCAAATCGGTACAGTAGTTGCGGCGTGAAGACGTATTTTAACTTAATAAAATCCAAACTTCGGACCCCCGTTTCACCCCCTTACAGGGTGAATTTTGAAAAATCCTTTCTTAGTGCTCCCCTAGACCTCACAAGGAACATGTGTGCCAAATTTGGATTCTCTAGACCCAGCGGTTTGGGCTGTGCGTTGATATGTCAGTGAGTCAGTCAGTCAGTCAGTCAGTCAGTCAGTCAGTCAGTTTCTTCTTTTATATATATAGATAACATCGCTGTACTATGGAAATATCTCTAGATAGTTGAATAATTACTAAAGAAAATTTAACTCCACCTGACATTTTAGTAATTGCAACAAAAATGACCCACAATCTTTTACCAACAAAGTGAAGGATTTACGACAAACGTTAGCTAGATTTTATGGTTTGGATTTATGATAATTTGAGCGTAGATAAAGTAGTGTATGAAACTCTACATAATTAGGTATTAAAACACTCGTGTGATACTATTAAAAACGCCTGCGGCTCGTTTTTTAAACTCACACTCATGTTTTAATACCCCCCATTATGCATCCGTTTCATAAACTACTATTACAGTTGCATCCATACAACAGATACAATATACCAACCAAAACAAAACATTACTAAAAAGTTCTGTTCCAGTTATACAAAATGTCCATTTCTTGCAATATCATTCCAAAATATAAAGTCCAAGTCCAAGAACAAAAACAATGTTTCTGATTAAAATTTCCTATTAACCATAACAGTACTGAACTGAGGGCTTCTGGTACTGGCGCATTGTTTAGAAACGTCTTTATTACCACCCTCCATTTAGTAATCGGTTGTTAGGAGGGGGAAATATCTAGCATATTTTTTGGACAGTTGTTAAAATAAATGGGTAGGTATCATCCGGGAGCGAATAATCAAATTCTATTTACTTTTTCGCAAATAGTGGATTAATTATGCATCGTAGGTTTATGGCAATGAGTTTTGCCAGCATCTCGTTTACGGTTTACGCATCTACGAGTACATACTTTTCATAAAAAGTTTCATTAACATTTACTTCATATTGATTCTCGATAGCTCCAAATCTGAGAAACTGCAGTAAATAATTTACGGGAACCAATATGGGTTGAAATGGGAATTTATGAACAAAGTTTTTATCATAAACATTACGTTATGCATAAACGTTATGCTCGGAAAACTCATTGCCATAAGCCTACGATGTATAATAAGCCTTCAATTTGAGAAAAACTGAATATATTTTGAATTTCGTGGGTACTTCGGCCGAAACCTCGTAAAGGATGGGTATAATTTCTGCGCCAAAATCAAATTTTATTCAGTTTTGTTGGTTTAGTATACCAGATCCTTCTTCACACGCACGTGCAAACTATGGTATCAGCAACCAGCAACAGTGTACCCTTATTTTATATAACCCTGTACAGGCAAAAAGTTATACGCATAATATACCCTTCCGACCGTAGAGTACTCACGCAGTCCGATCGTAAAAACTTTTGGGGGAAACACGGGACGGTAACAAAACAATTTTATTGGTTCAAAAGTTAAGATTTAATCCCGGAACAGTTAGTTACTTGTTAATATTTGAATAGCGAAGTTTGTTTTATAGTCAATACGGTATTTACTCAATTTTTAGGGTTCCGTATCGCAAATAATATTCGTTATTAAATAAATAAATAAATAGTGGACAACATCACATACATTGCTCCGAACCCTTAGTAAGTAGCTTATGCACTTGTGTTAAGGAAATCAGAAACACCGGAGGTACCACAACACCCAGACCCGAGACAATGTAGAAAACTTATTTTTCTACATTGCCCCGACCGGGGATCGAACCCGGAACCTCAGGGATGGCGGCGCCTTGAAAACCGGCACGCTAACCACTCAACCACGGAGGTCAACCACGGTGGTCGGAGAATTAATTAACAAAAATTATGGTCTAGGATCCCGCTATACAACGACCTTCACCGAGCTGCTTATTGGATGAAAACTATTTTATATCTAATTAAATATGTCAATAAATATATCGCAAGTGGGTTGCCTAAAAAATTTCAGTCCAGGATATGATTAATTATGAATTAAAAAAAAATCCATTGTAACATGAACTCCTATTTGTTAGAGTTCCGTTGGCATCTTAGTTCAAATTAGATTGGATGAGCGATTCAGGTCGCAAATTGCAATTGTGCATAATTGTGCATAAAACCTACGATTTTATTATCCGTTAACTTTCTTTTGCCAAAAAATATAGAACAGAAATACTTTCCTCTGGCAGGAAAGTATTTCTGGCAAAAAGCACTATTTATAACATCCAATCTATTTTGAACTACGATGACAACTAAACTGTTACAAATAGGAGTCCATGTTACAATTGTTTTTTTTTTTAATTCTTAATTAATCATACCATGGACTGAAATTTTTTAGGCAACCCACTTGCGATATATTTATTGACATATTTAATTGGATATAAAATAGTTTTCATCCAATAAGCAGCTCGGTGAAGGTCGTTGTATGGCGGGATCCTAGACTATTAGTATCAACGGCAGAAGTCATCGCGGGCATATTCACACCGTTCATAAAAGTTTACTACGATAGAAGTACACTTCGCACAGTTTGTTGCCCATATCTCGGCCACTGACCATCCGAATTTCACCAAAAACTATACAGCTCCTCGGGTTATTACTACCAAACGATAGAAAAAAAACCCGAATTCGATAGGTTGTTTGCAAGTTGAGTTATCGTTCCGACTAACTTGCTTGCTTGCTTACTTGTCGACAGACTCATGTTTTTTGCAGGTTTTCGCGTGACTGAAAGCACCAATTTTGATGCGGTTTTCGACAGTAGACGTGAAATTTCAAGCACAAGCTGCTATCAGCGATACTTATGGGTCTAGCGATTATCCCTCGTCCGCCAGGTCAAAAAACTGTTTTCGAAATTCAACCAAAAGCAATATATTCACTCCGGAACGGTGTGAATATGAAAAACTGACTTAAATTCTCATCAAACCACTGTTGAATACATCCTTTCCAATTAAAAATTTAAGACTTATACGGTTTTTAGTGGTTTCGGTGGTAGTTGGTGGTGTTTGATGGAAGTGTCAGCTTTCTAATAAAAAAAGGATCATCGAAATCGATTCACCCAGTCAAAAGTTATGAGGTCACAAAAAAACATACAGTCGAATTGAGAACCTCCTCCTTTTTTGAAGTCGGTTGTTTAATATCATTGAAGAAGGATTCTTGGAATGATAAAGGATTTGCATCATAAAAATCATGTTATGAACTTTTATAGTATTTAAGAAAAAATGCATATACCTACAGAATTTTTTAAAACGAGCAAGTGCCGAGTTTCTAACCAGTTCTTCTACGTGCAAACCTGCTTTCCGAACTTGATGGTAGAGTTTTGGCTTTTTATATAAGCTTGTATAAATTAGGCCTTTCATCAACCGATTTCAAAAAAGGAGGAGGTTCTCAATTAGACTGTATGATTTTTATTACGTTTGTCACTTCATAACTTGTGACTAGGTGAATCCATTTTGATTATTCGTTTTTTTATTAGAAAACTAAAGCTTCCTGTGTGGTCCCATTTCAATTGAGTCCAGTTCTGATAATGGTATCCATGAGAAAACCATAAAAGTCTTCAATTTTTAATATGTAGATGAGAGTTGAAGTAGAGTTTTTTGTTAATTAATTAATTCAAGCCTAAAACTTGGGGCATACACACCTATACAATAATTTTACGCAAGCCTTGTTTCTTACTCGTATTATTACTTTGTTTTATAAATATATTTTTTAATTCGTCTCCGATAAAATCTGTATCCCCAAGGGCAAATAAGCGAATATTTCCCTTTGTCTCTGTTATTTGAAGCTTGCCAAAAGGAAATCTGATTTGGATTCGGCATTAAAACAATAGACAACTTGAAAACAATTTAAAATCTAAATGAAACTTATCTCGTTTTTTGGAATGTTTTTAAGTTAGGTATATTTTGATAAGCTTTTTACAAGCTTTTATTTCGTTTCAACCATTGATTAAACACATTAAAGGATCAGCACTTACTAACGTCACGCATACATCTTTAGGCTCCGCCCTGAAGCCGGATTTTTAAGTTGTCAAAACTGTAAAATGGCGCTAATGTATGCGACTGACAGCGGTATGGAAATGAAATGAAATGAAATGAAATGAAATGAAATGAAATGAAATGAAATGAAATGAAATGAAAAAGTTTATTGGTAATGCACATTAGGTACATATTAACAAGAGAGAAAAAATAACTAACAGGAAGAACAATGTGCACTCCCAAATGTATGTGCTGTCAGCGGTACCGAAATGTATGAAGCGCGACGCCATATTTGAGAATTTTTTGGCTTCAACATACGTCATATCTTTCCCGTCCTCTTAGCGTAGCGTATTTCGTCTTTGGGTATTTTTTACAAGGTTTTTACAAGCTTTTATTTCGTTCCTACTGTCCCGATGTTTGTCTGTAATCAAAGAAGAATAAAGAAAGGTGGTAGGTATCAAGTTTTCTCATGAGCCAAAACTAAAATATTCTAAGAAAATAAAATAGTGTTTCTAAAAACCATATGCACGTTTTGTTTTTCAAAAACAAGCAAAAAAATACATCTTTTTTGTATGGGAGTATAATATTTATTTTAATTTAATATTTATTTTAGTTACAGCAGCAACAGAAATACATCCCCTAGGAAAATTTCAACTGTCTAACTCATAAAAAAAAAAGATTAATAATTATTTAAGGAGCTCCCATACAACAACCATGATTTTTCGTTCGTTTTTAGGGTTCCATACCAAAATGGTAAAAATGGAACCCTTATAGTGAGACTTTCTCCGTCCGTCCGTCCGTCCGTCCGTCTGTCACACTCGAATGTTTCAGTAACTATTAAAGCTATGGACCTGAAATTTGGAATAGTTGTAGGTAATTGTGGCGCGACATTATTGCAATCATAAAAAATTGAAAATCTTTTTTATTTTTATTTAAAAAGGGGGAAAACCGGGTCGTCAAAATTTCAAAATGAAATAACTATATTAAGTGGGGTATCATATAAAAGGGCATTACTTGTGTATTCTAAAATCGATTTTTATTTATTTTAATGCCTGATAGTGTTCGATTTATTGGGAAAACTGTCGAAAAAAATACCGTTTGCCAACAAAAGTACCTATATGTAAATTATACTCGTAATTCATGAACCAAAGTGATTCTTTTAATGTTTAACTTCTTTTATGGTATGGAACCCTCGGTGCGCGAGTCCGACTCGCATTTGGCCGGTTTTGATTTATTTCCAGCCAGCTTTACTCACACTTGATACATTTTTCGTCACTAGAGGATAAAAAAGATAAGTTCTAATAACTACCTTACAATACCAAAAATGATGTTTTCGCTCATTTTTGAATTCGTCGAGCAGATACGCTAACCCTACTTTTACTTGACAAATTTTTCTTCACTAGAGGATAAAACAGACAACTTTTAATAACATCCAGTGAGAACAGAAAAGCAAAATAACCCTGCAAGTGTTCTGAACCCGCGCGAGCTGGCTCAAAGGCGTTTAAAAAGGCTTTTTATAAATTCTCAAATGAGGATTTCCCTTGCAAATTCCACTTCCTCCGCTTTGTCTTCGTTTTTTTCCGCTTTAAACACGCGATTCGTGTTGAGTGTGTGTTTGTTCCTTCCATTTGTACACAAATTATGGTATTATTTTCAATTTTAAAATACCTACACTTTTTGTTTTATAACATATCTTTCTTTAAAACTTCGAGAGCAAGTTTATAGGGAGAAGGAGAGCATAAAGTCTTAATTACTTTTACTCTACAATTTCGCATTGTGAAGTCAACATCTCCTCTGAGGATGTCCCGGTGTCAGGACGAAACGTGCGTCGGAGAAAGTATTGAAAAATTGTGTGTGATGTTTTATGATTGCTTCACGCTAGAACAATTTATTTTTACATAGAATTAGGTAAGAATAACCAATGACGAAATATGCTACGCTAAGAGGACGGGAAAGATGTGACGTATGTGGAAGCCAAAAATTTCTCAAATATGGCGTCGCGCGTCGTATATTTCGGTGTCACTGACTGCACATACCGCTGTCACTCGTATTACATTCGCGCCATTTTACAGTTTTGACAACTTAAAAATCCGGCTTCACGGCGAAGCCTAAAAATATATGCGTGACGTCACTAAGTGCTCATCCTTTTTTACATCCATGGGTATAACAAGGAATTACTTTCGAACACCGACAAATACATGCGTATCAAATGAACGTTCTAAACTGAAGTTTTTTAGCCCCTTGGTTGTAAACACGACACGCTTTGCGGCCAAGTGGTCGGAACGCGTGTAATTAATAAATAAGGGCGCGCAAAACCCTTTGATCAACAAACAAAACATCCCCCACTTGTCATTCTGGACAATCCTTTGCATAGATCCTTTGACCCTTTTAGGCGTACCTAGACATTTGAAACATTGGCGACCTTTTTACCCGACTATTTGAGAAGAAGGGTATTAAATTGATTAATAATACAAAATCCTGAGTGTTGTGAAACAGAACAAAAGTTCATCCACTGCTCGATAGATGGCGCTGTAACGATTTAGCTCGCGTAAACGAGTTACAAATTATACAACGTGTAAATTAAATGCCCTAATTAGCCGAAAGCCTAAAGTAGGGAACAATGTATAGATGCATGAAAAAATATCACAAGAAGTGTAGCTCAGATCCTGAGGGAACTATAGGGAGTTCAAAAATGTACCATAAATTTTAAGTGACAACCCTAAAAACAGCCGGTACAATATCAATGAACTGGGAATAATGAAAATGACATGAGGTCTGTTGATGTCACAGTTAGGGTTGCTAAATTTTACTTTTCTGAATGAAATAATATTTTTTTGTTTTGAAAATAAAATAAAATAATTGGGACTTCTTATCACGTTAATGTGTTTCTAGGACCAAGTTAAAAGGTTAGCTGCGGGCACATTAGGCGAATTAACCTACACCTTGTATAGCTGATTGATACAAGTATCAAATCCCTCCCTTATCGGCGGACCTTATGTACATGGATAATAATTAAAAGACCTATAGTTAGGCATACTAGACGCGGTAGACCGCGAGAAAAAGGGTCGCCAGTTTACCGGTGTCAAATATATATAATGTTGTCAAATATGGTTGTTTTGGCACCGACAGCGACAGTAGTAAGCCGACAGCAGTATTGTCTTGAGACTGCGGTCCCCACCAAAGATTACTGTACAATCACCGGCACGTAAGTTTAGCTCCGGTGCGGGGGACGGAATACGACTGGCTGCCAATCAGCGCTACGTTCGCGCACCCCTTGTACCTCCACCCCCCTGTGATACCTAATTTTTTACTACTGCGCAATAACGGTCAGAGCTAAACTTATGTGCAAACAAATAAATGAATTGAATTGAATTGAAAACACGCATGTTTTCATAGAGTCGGTTTCCGCCATATTGTGGCTTGTAACTTGTTAGTGGGAAATTTTGACAGACGGCGCTACTAGTTTCATGTATGAAGAAGGTTTGTGTAAAATGTTCTGATGACCATATCCTTAGGTAGGTACGTTATCGGTGACGTGGATACAATAAACTATAAAAGGTGAAAAATTTATGGTTTTTGATGTTGAGTGAATTATTATCAGCAGTATTATCGAATTACCTACACTGTTTCGGAAAAGTACTTGCATTTTTATTTTTATTGCAAAAAAATAATAATCGAGATAAACTCGAAAATGTGATAACCAATAGTAGTGACTACGCGGTACGTGGCGTGTAGAGTAGTAGGTACCTACTACTGGTTTGCGAATTTTTGAAAACAAAATTTCTCGAAAAAAAATATTTTATTTTACTACTGGGGTCAAAATGAATTGCAAAAATGTAAAGTACTGCGAATAGTGGTTCACCTCGCCTCACATCTAAAACCATTTATTTTTCACCATGTATAGGCTAGCGTTTGACTGTGATCTCACCGATGGTAAGTGATGACACAGCCTAAGGTGGAGCGCGCTTGCCTAGGAGATGGCTATTCACTCTTGATGTAAAGGCGCCCAAGTTGTAGGCGGTGGGGAATACAGTGCCTGGGAGGGTATTCCAGACCTTTACAGTGCGTATCAGGAATGAAGAAGCAAACCGCTTCGTACGTGTCTTTGGAACATCGACTAAGTATGGCTGGAAGCCTTTCATTCTTCTAGCCTCCTACTATTTTGATACCCTTTGGAACCCTAAAAATTTACCCCATAACCTTACCACAGTATTCATATATTCTAACCACTGTGCTATTGGGATATTGTGATGATATTACAAGGCAAGTCATCCAGAAAAATTCCCAACTAATTCCACTCGCCTTCCGACCCTCGCAGGGCGTCTTTCAATTACATACATTTATTCCTGTTATCCCTTTGCGAGAGATCCTTACATTTTTTGGGTCCCGTATCTTTAAAGGCAACAGTGATCGCTATCGGTTCAGACCCCTATGTTTTTTGAAATTGAAAACTTTTTTACTCCTTTGGCATTTATAAGATGAGAAAACCATTGAACGCCCAAAACTGTTATCACTGTCTTTGTCGATACTTCTATACGAAATAAAAATAATAATTAATTATAGCATAAACTTACAACTGTGGCTTACTATCTAAGGTCAAAATACTACTAAAAATCCTATAAAACAGTCTTAGAGTCTAAAGCTAATCTACCAGCACCTAAGCCCTAAGGTGACAGTTGTTCTAAGTGAAAACTGTCACCTATCGGCTTAGGCGTTTCTTAAAGTGTTGGTGAAAACGAGCATAAGAATATTTTCATCGTACAGAACCCTGTATGAACAAGCGCATCGCGCTTGTCATGTTTTTGTATTATCCACTGAGTCATAACATCGCGAGAGATGTACCAATGTTATTGTTAGGAAAATTACTTTGTAGGGATCTCTACCAAAATTGTACAATGAACCCTTACGGTGCGGTGTGTCCAGTAATCTCGTTGACAACAGTGCGTTTTAAACCTGTACACAGCATCACATCACTGCTTCAGGGTAGAACAACTGATACCGCAGTGGTGCCTACCATAATTTATCATAATATTATTTTTTTATCATAATATTATTTTTGATTCAAAGTCGCCTTGAATGAACAGCCTCATTTTGGAATTTCGCAGTTGAATAGCATAACAAAAATGAATTCAGAAAGGTCTATATTTTATGTTTTTTTTTTAAATACATAAGCTAAGTCTTAATGAGAGTACGACGGGTTGAAGCCTCATCGCAGGAATGAATGGAGGACGCTGGGTCAAGTGTGAACATACAAACATAAGTGTGAATTAAAACGGCACTGGGATATCCTCAGGAGATGTTGACTTCACAATGCGAAATCGTAGAGACTCTACGATTTCGAATTGTGTGTGGTGTTTCATGTGGGTAGTGTTCCTGCATATTGAACCATACAGAATGTTTTCAAAAAGCGGATTATAGCAAAACAAGTTAATCTGTAATGTTAAAACTTATCAGTCTTTAGAACTTCCTGGTGCGGTAGGTACGGGGTTATGATGACCCGCCAATAAACTACCTCTTACGGTGTTTTGAGCCGTAAGACTTACCTCTAAAGTATTTTTTTTTGTCTTTGGTGCAGAGTAAGGTGCATAGCTACGGATTATTATTGTATTTGAATAGGAAAAGCTTATACTTATTTGAATATCTGTGCAAGTGATTGTCTCTTTCCTACTTCAATAGATGGCGAAAGATTTCTTTGTAAACAGTGAACCTACTGATTTCGAGTTTTTGAACATTTTCTTGAGCAAGAAAGAGAACGTGTTAATAAAACAAGCCTCCAAAACGGCTCGACCGATTGTTATGAAAGTTTCTGTGAATGATCGGTAAGATCCAGAGTAGATCGTAAGCTATTATTCACAGTAGTATACTAGCTGTTGCCCGCGGCTCCGCCCGCGTGAATTACGATTTTTTTTACATAATATACCTTCCTACTGGAATTCCTTGATTTTTCGCGGGATTCTGGTGTGATGTTGTACAGAAACCTGTTCTTACTTTGCACGGGTTATCTTGTGGTGATTTTGAAAACTCCTTTTTCTTAATAATAATACTAGCAGATGCCCGTAAATTTTAGTTTTAACTATTCTACGGGAACCATCCATTTTCCGGAATAAAAAGTACCCTTTGTGTTAATTTACATGAAATCTATCTTCATTTTAACTTTAAACCAAAATTTTTCAGTAGTTAAGCGTGAAGGAATAAATTTTCCCCCGCATGAATAACTGTTTCTCCCTATTATCACGAAAACAATGGATTTTCCCGAGAAAAAAGTAGTTGATTGTAGGATATAATCTATCTCGATTCTAAATTTCAGCCCAATCGGTTCAGAAATGACGGCACGATGGAGTATTTCTCCCGCATGAATATCTGCTATTTAACTATTTTCTTAGAAACCATGGATTTTCCCGGGATAAAAATTTGCCTTTGTATTAATCCAGGATAAAACTTATCCCATTTTTGAATTTCAGTCAAATCCGTTCTGTAATTACAGCGTGTAGTAGTATTTTTCCCGCGTGCATATCTGTTTTTAAGTTTTCCCGCGGTAGCCATGGATTTTTTTGGGATAAAAAGCAGCCTTTGTATTAATCCAGGATAAAATCTAACTTCATTCCGCATTTCAGCCACATCAGTTCAGTAAGTAAGACGTGAAGGAATATTTTTCCCGCGTAGATATCTGTTTTTCACTTCTATCATTGAAACCATGAATTTTTCCAGGATAAAAAGTAGCTTAGGCATTAATACAGGATATAAACTATCTCCATTCCAAATTTCAGCCAAATCGATTCAGTAGTTACGGCGTGAATAATTTTTTGCGCGTGAATTTCGGTTGTAACTAATCCCACGGGAACCTTGAATTTTTCGGGATAAAATGTAGCTTTTGTGTTAATCCAGGATATAATTTATCTTCATTCCAAATTTGAGCTAAATCGGTTCAGAAGTTGCGGCGTGAATGAATATTTTTCCCGCGTGGATTTCTGTATTTCACTATGATCATACTCGTAGAAGTCATGAAATTTTCCGATATGAAAAGTAGCCTTTATATTAATCCAGGATATAATCTATCTTTATTCCGAATTTCAGCCATATCAGTTCAGTAATTACGGCGTGAAGTAGTATTTTTCGCGTATGAATATATGTTTTTCTTTTTTCCTGAAAAAACCATGGATTTTTCCGAAATCAAAAGTAGCCTATTTATAAACCCAGGATATAATCTATCTCCATTCCAAATTCCAGCCAAATCGGTTGTGTACTTGCGGCAAGAAGATTTTTTTCCGCGTGAATTTCGGTTTTTAACTAATCCCACGGAAACCATGAATTTTTTCGGGATGAAAAGTAGCCTATGTGGTAATGCAAGATATAATATACCTCCATTCCAAATTTTAGCCAAATCGGTACAGTAGTTGCGGCGTGAAGACGTATTTTAACTTGATAAAATCCAAACTTCGGACCCCCGTTTCACCCCCTTAGAGGGTGAATTTTGAAAAATCCTTTCTTAGTGCTCCCCTAGACCTCACAAGGTATCTGTGTGCCAAATTTGGAGTCTCTAGACCCAGCGGTTTGGGCTGTGCGTTGATATGTCAGTGAGTCAGTCAGTCAGTCAGTCAGTCAGTCAGTCAGTCAGTTTCTTCTTTTATATATATAGATAGGCAAAAGTCTAATATAGCTTTGGGAAACTTGACTTCGATTAATGTGTTAAAGACTTTAGTTGCAGTATACATGAATGCTGCAGCTTTAAGATGTATCTAATTAATCTATAAGTTGGTGTATATATGTTGTGTTATATATTGTATTTGGTAATGTTAACAGCGCTTCAGCGTCCAAGCTCTTTAAATAAAGATTTAAAAAAAAGTCTAATATATGTAATTTACCTATATGGCAAAAGTCTAATATATGATACACAATTTTGTTGCCAAACTCCAAAACAGCTCGACCGACTCAAAATTTTTTGTTTACTCTATGTTCTGTAGGGTTTAGAGTAGATCGTAAGCTATTTTTTTTATATCCCTAATGGGAAAACAATGTTTACCGGGTCTGTTTGTTATACATAAAGTTAATATAATTCAAGTAAGGCGGTTTACCCTACTTGAATTATATTAATTTTATATGAATCTTACAAAGCTAAGCTACCTAATAATTTGGAGGGCTAATTTTACCCAGTTTCAGAGTTCAGTTCGAAGTTTTCGAGATAAAACCACTTTGGTATCTCGCTAGGGGTATTGTTAACGCATTCCAGCATCTCAATCGTTAAACTCACCCTAAAGCTCTTTGTAGAGAAGATAAAACTTAGGCCCTTCGCACACGGCGTCGTCGTAAGCCGCGCGATACGAGCATGTTTAAACAAGACTGAATACGAAGCGGTGTTACAGCGAATCGTAGGAGGTGTTTATTAGCATTACGATAATCGTACAGCGTACTGGAGTAAAAACACAAGCGTAAAAAGAAAACTTTTCATTATTAAGAACACCTGAATTTAACCTAATTTCAATTTCTTATGATTTTTGTCTTTATTTACCACTGAAAAAATCATGGATTTCATCAAACTGATTGAAGAATACCAGTCTACTACGTCTACGCGATGATTAGTTTATGCAACAATACAGCAGGGCAAGACAAAGTAACCTGGCGTTAAGCGTTGACGACAAAAGAAAAACCACGTGACCGAATGAAAACAAATGAAAGCAGAATCAACTCTTTGCTTAGCGTTGTTAACTGTCGGCTGTCAATTGTCCTGCGAAGTACGCTATAAGTTATCTATAACGTCTGCGAGAACGCCAAGGAGCGTTCAAAATTATGGTCGTAGTCGATTTTCAAAAACAGCGTGTTTTCCTCTATTCGGTCGCGTGGTTTGTCCATACATTTTTTATTTACTGTCGTGAACGCTAAACCACTGTTACTTTGTCTAGCCCCACAGGCCTCGTACGCGTATCGTCGTAACGGTACGCTTACGCTTACCAGCCGTGTGCGAAGGGGCTAAGGAGACGATAAAACTTAATGTCTCCAGCCTCCAATACAAACGAGGAAGCAATCTGAAAATTGCTCTCAACTCTCTGGATCAGGGACTTTGACTAAATAACTTTTTGGAGTTTATTTAAGAATCGATTTTCATAATTCACGGTTACAAATGCACAGGCTTTTTTGTTTTAGGGTTCCGTAACCAAATGGCAAAAACGGGAACCCATTACTAAGACTTCGCCGTCCGTCCGTCCGTCCATCCGTCAGTCTGTCACCCGGCTGTATCTCTTGAACCGTTAGAGCTACAGACTTGAAATTTTCACATAGACATGAAATTTGGAATAGTTGTACTTAGGTAAAAAAAAAGCCGCAGTCATTGCAATCATAAAAAATTGAAAATCGTTTTTATTTTTATTTAAAAAGGGGTACAACCGAGTGGTCGAAATTTCAAAATGAGATAACTATATTAAGTGGGGTATCATTTATATTATCAAAGTGCGTTATACTTGTACGTTTTAAAACCAATTTATATTTATTTTCATGCCTGATAGTTTTAGATGCACCTATTGAGAAAACTGTCGAAAAAAATATGGCTCCTCCCTTATCTCCGAAGTTTACCAATCGAAAAATCTGAAATAATTATGATTAATAGGGATCAACGTATATTTAACGGGAAAAATAAAATCATCTCTATATCTATTATAATTTTATTGGTATTAACAATTAACCTCAAAAAACAAAGTTAAGTTTGCGGTTCGGTAAAAAAGTGATTCTTATGGTTTTAATAATTTTATCTACGCTCATTGCTTAAAGTTCGAATTATGAAATCAAAATGTGTCACATATTGACCTACTTTATTCACAGACTTCTATAATTATTAAAAAGTTATTCATTATAACATCGCTGTACTATGGAAATATCTCTAGATAGTTGAATAATTTCTATTACGATACTCGGCTCTGGGTTCCTGTATTTGTATGTGTCGTCATCACAGACCAGGGAATAACTTTCTTTTCTCTGTGGTCGTCATAGCCAAAAGAGAGTGTAGAGCCAATCTTCAATTTTGTTTTTTTATATATGGAGTCCACAGACAACATTTAGTTGGTAGTTATGGGATGGGCCACGATCGACCATAGACAACAATTAATTCACGGAAACAATAATTTTCCCTGCCTTATATGACTGATTAAAAAGTGTGTTCATACAGAATATTGAAAAGAATTATGTATAATTTTTGATTATTTAATTATCCACTAAAATATACTTTATCTGACTTGTATAAATATTTTTCTACTCTTTTTTGTTTCATGACTTTTTTAACAGACTATACACAGTTTACAACTGAATTTTGGCGCCATACCTAACTTTTAAAATTTCAATGTGTTATTTTTGTTACTTAGTCAAAACTTAGCGCGGAAAAATGTCTAGCAGTGAAACCTACTAAAGAAAATTGAACTCCACCTGACATTTTAGCAATTGCAACAAAAATGACCTACAACCTTTTACCGACAAAGTGAAGGATTTACGACAAACGTTAGCAAGATTTTATTGTTTGGATTTATGATAATTTGAGCGTAGATAAAGTAGTGTATGAAACTCTACATAATAAGGTATTAAAACACTCGTGTGATACTATTAAAAAACTCGCCTGCGGCTCGTTTTTGAAACTCACACTCATGTTTTAATACCCCCCATTATGCATCCGTTTCATAAACTACTATTTCTAAATTAGTGCGGAACCCTCGGTGCGTGAGTCCAACTCGCACTTGACTGGCTTTATTTAAATCTGCATCTTGCCCGTCTCGCCATTACTTGATATGCAAAACAGTTTCTCTCAAACCCTCTATCTTCGAAGTAGGTAAAGGTCATCGCCCTAACAAGATTTAACCGTATCGTATTTATCCCGGAACATACACCTAAAACTGAACCCCAAAACAATTGTAATCCTACCTTATCCTTACCGAATAGAGTCTAATTTTGAATACACTTATCCCTAACCAAGTTTGCTAAGGAAATATGGACTTTATAACAAAGTTATACGAAGCTTAAAATCGTTTGGAGAGGAATACGAAATGGTTTCAAAGGAAATTGAGCCTTATTTTCAAAAGGATTAGAGTCGTATTTTGAATGTAATTAACTACTCGCACCCCGGCAATTTCGGCTGAGTCCGTATAGAGGGCGATTTGAATTTTTTATTTTATTGTTTAACTTTTTTTTTCGGATAACATTCACTCCGTAACAGTTTTTATGGGATTTGTTTGGAAAGTGGTGTTTGAGTAAGGAAGTAAATTATAATATAATCAGGCTGGGCTTTGAATAGCCTACTGTATAAGGGTATACAGGGTTATTTATATAAATAAATAAAAACCGGCCAAGTGCGAGTCGGACTCGCGCACCGGGGGATACCATAAAAGAAGTAAAACATTGAAAGAATCACGTTCATGAATTTACGAATATAATTTACATGTAGGTACTTTTGTTGGCAGACCGCAAACGTAACTTTGTTTTTGGCGGATTATTGTTATTATCAAAAAAAGTATATTAGTCAGCGAAATGATTTTATTTTTCCTGTAAAATGTACGTTAACTTCTATTGATCATAATTATTTCAGATTTTTTGATTGGTAAACTTCGGAGATAAGGGGGGGGGGGGACGGTATTTTTTGGGACAGTTTGCCCAATAAATCGAAAACTATCACACATAAAAATAAATAAAAATCGGTTTTAGAATACACAAGTAACGCCCTTTCATAATTATGATATCTTACTCAATTTTGTTATAAATAAAATAAATAAATAAATAATAGCATTTATTTGTAAAAACTCAATATTACAATGTAATTTGGACTCCTGACCCCTAAACTAGGAAAGCCCGTATCTTAGGGGCCAGTGCCTTCCCATTCGTTGGATACATTTCAAATTTGTTAATACTTAGCTAACCACTAGAAATTTTACAATTTTAATATTATTTTGAAATTTTGACGACCCGGTTTTTTCCCCTTTTTAAATAAAATTTAAAAAGATTTTCAATTTTTAATGATTGCAATAACGTCGCGCCGCAATTACCTACAACTATTCCAAATTTCAGGTCCATAGCTTTAATAGTTACTGAAATAATCGAGTGTGACAGACGGACGGACGGACGGACGGACGGAGAAAGTCTCACCATAAGGGTTCCATTTTTACCATTTTGGTATGGAACCCTAAAAAGGTTCTGACGAATTGAGAACCTCCTCCTTTTTTAAACTCGGTTAAAAATTACAAATCGCTCTCGGCCCGTATTTTTGTTCTACGACTTTGTTTTTACCTACTCGATATTTTGAGAAATATCAAGTATTCAATATCTTACAGAGATACTCTACTTGTTTCTACTCTGTAATGTAACATCGGCAAGAGGCAACGGCGCGAAACCTCAACGGTGTAATGTGACTTTGCAGAAATAATATTCTCAGCATTCATATTCTCGCACGTTTCGTTCCGACACAGGGACATCCTCGCAGGTCTCTATTAGATTTGGCATTGTAGAGTCAACATCTCCTGAGGATGTCCCGGTATCGGGACGAAACGGGCGTCGGAGAAAGTGTTGGAAGTGTGTCATGGTGTTCCTGCATTTTGGACCATACAGATTCTTTCCAAGTAAGTAGTGGATAGCAAAATAAACTATCAACAAACAAAAAAATCTGTCCTGCTATATTCAGTAGATAGGACGTACACTATTTTTACACGACTGCCTAAAAAGGGAGTGTAATGTTTTTAGGATTCATGTATATGTATGTGAGTATCTTTATTGAACCATAACTTTTGAACAGCTAAATATATTTGGACATACAGGCTATATTTAATTGGAAAAAGTCGTTTTACCACAGGGCAGTCGTGTTTTTTAATTTTTAAAAATTATTTACTTGTTCATACTCCTAAGTGAGAAATAATTTATGTGGCAGAACGACGTTTGCTGGGTCAGCTGGTTAATTTATACGAATGACAGTAAAACCCCACGTCACGCGTCTGTCATATAACCTGAGCGCGCGGCGTGTAGTCCTATCTTTTATAGTCCTAGGTGAGAAATAATTTATGTGGCAGAACGACGTTTGCCGGGTCAGCTGGTTAATTTATACAGTGACATAAAAATCCCAAGTCACGCGTCTGTCATACAAGCGGAGCGCGCGGCGTGTGGTCGGCCGCCGAATCGATACGGGGCACCCTGTACAGTCCGACAAGGCTCTCTTGGCACTTGAAGGAGGGCGCTGTTGCACAAGAAAGGCAGCCATAAAATAAAATCACCTCAATTTTACTTCAATTTTAGTTTAAAATAGTTAATAGTAAGCAAAAACAACACAACATACAATAGTGATATACTGACAGAGCGAACTATCAAACAGTAGCACAAGATAGCGGCGTTAGTTCAGACTTTGGCCACGCGCCAAAATAGCCTTGTCGCAGTGTACATGCAAATTGTCCGCGCCGGTTCGTTAACTGACGCTTTTACGGCTCACCCTGTAGCGCAAGTCACGAGCGGCCGGATTATTGTAGATCTTAAAAATAATAATTAAAGCATTTTTAGTAAAACTACAGGCTTGTATACTAAAGACAGGGCGAACAGCGCGAAAAAATGTCGCAAGTTTATGGGTGTCATTAGTACCAACAGTACAAGGCCACGCGGTAGTTCGGGCAGCGGCAGCGGCGGGTATTTTGACAGATGACGCTACCGTTTGCTTGTATGAAGAAGGTTTACGTAAAATGTTCTGATCGGCCTATCTTTACTATTTTTATCTGTTAGTAAAACACTTATTTTGTATTTCTATTTTGTAGGGATCCAAAGCGTCCTGTGGTAAAACTACTTTTCCAAAAAAATATAGCCTATGTTACTCGGAATGATGTGAGGATTCTAATGATACCCTATACGTCTAAATCTGTTCAGCCGTTCAGAAGTTATGGTGGAATAAAGAAAAACACATACATACATACATACATGAACCCTAAAAACATTACACAAACTCATTTTTTGGGCAGTCGTTTAAAAACGGGACTCTATTTATAGACTTCGTTGTCTGTCCGTCTGTCATCAGGCTGTATATCTCGAACCGTGATAGCTAGCTAGATACTTGAATTTTTCACATAATATTGATACTATATTTTTGTTGCCGCTATAACAACAAATACTAAAAAAATAAAATAAAAAAAAAATATTTAAGGGGGCTTCCATACAACAAACTTGATTTTTTGCTTGTTTTTGCTCGATGGTAACGGCAATAGATAGAAGCTTAAATATTCACAGAATATTAAGTTATAGCATATTGACTTTCATATAATGACTAGTTAAATAAAAATAAATAACGGGAACTCCCATACAACAAACGTGAATTTTTTCTAGTCTTTAATAGTACGGAACTCTCAGTTCGTGAGCTCAACTCGTATGTTAACCATAAGGGTGCTCCCATACAACAAACGTGATGTTTTTTTTGCTTTTTTATGGTGTTTTACTCCGCTACCGCTCGTGCGCTAGAACACAAGCCCGGGGCGCCGCTGGAGTGACGCGATTCAACCGACATTTGCGCCCCTCTGTGCTTACTCCAGTGCGGAGTCAGCACGCAGCTTTACTCAGCAAGCCGGTGGCGATGCGGCTTAAGGGCGGTCGTAGGTTGATAGTGACAGGGCAGCTTAAAGATGCTCTGTTGACCCGGCGGAAACCAATGACGAAATACGCTACGCTAAGAGGACGGGAACTGAAATAAAAAAAAAAAAAATATCTTTATTTACCAAAAATGAGAATACATACACAATTATTTCTAGCGGTCTCCAAACTAGGAATCCTGTATTTTGGAGACCATTTATTACGCTTACCTATCTAAGATTATACTAGGGCTATGTAATATGTATTCCTGAAAGGATTATAATTTTACATTTCTACTATACCTATTAACATCATCATCTTATACAAAATAAAAGTAAGAGTAAGAGTAAGAGTGAAATGAAATGAAATTCTTTATTTCACATATTCATAATATTATTTTAATAAACATAATATTATTTCTACAGTAAACATAACATAAAATATTTTTTAGTATTTATTGTTAGGTATAGCGGCCACAGAAATACATCATCTGTGAAAGTCTGTAGCTATCACGGTTCAAGAGATACAGCCTGGTGACAGACAGACGGATGGACAGCGAAAACTCCGTAACAGGGTTCTTTTTTTACCCTTTGGGTATCGAACCCTAAAAACACCTGGTATAATAATAACAATTGATTACCCTAACGTTAAGAAAGCCTAATCAAATAGAAAATATCCAAAAGATGTTATCTTTGTTAAATTATTATAAGCGGGCATTTGCTTTGTAAAACCATAAACAGTCAACAAAAAGGGAACTTTGAAACAGTTTCATGTTCGAGACGCGAATGAGGTCATTATTAAGTTATGGTTACGAGTAAATATAACATTTATAGGGAGGAGGCACGGAGAGTAGGGCGACTAGGATTTGGGGATATCTGGGATTGCCCCAAATTAAGGGGCAAAGCGAAACAAATTATATTAGCTATTTTTTAGTGACATGCAGGTAAAAAAACTGATTTAATTTCAAATTTAAGTGTCATGTATTTAGGGTATTTAAACCTAAATTCGCTTGGAAGCAGAAACACGAGAAGAAAAATTCTAGATACAAAGTTTTCCGAAAAGTTGCTCCGAAATCAAATATCGGAAATAAAAATAGATATACATATGTGTATTTTTTTATTAAAAACGCTCAGGTTTTTTTTTTAGATTATAGGATTAGTTTTTAGTAATTTTTTTAAATTTTTGTTTTCATACAAGCAAATGGCGCTACCATTTGTCAATAAATTATAAGATTGTATTAGTTAGTTATTTATTTAGAAATTAAATTCATTGGTTAATTTTAATGACAAGAAATAAGAAAATTAATATAAAGTATTGTAAGTAGTACAAGTTTTTGACACCAGTAAGTTTTGGCTCCAGTTTGCGGTTCAAAGCGTCCTGTATTTATGTCTTTACCGTGAGGTCACCCTACACCAGCCGCGCCTCGCCGCCATTTTTAATTTTAACCACCTAGTTGGGCGAGCCTGGAATTAATCGCGTAATTTCACACATGGATGAATATAATAAAATTTGCGGTCCCCACGCATCGCCGCATCGGCCGCCGAGAGAAACAATTAGAAGCCGTGATTCGTTGCCGTTTACACACATCGCCGAACAGAACAGTTATAATGTTCTTAATAATATATTTATTCGCTGGACTTATTTTAGGACGCGTGGAAAATAATTATACAATCAGAAACCGTGATTCGTTGCCGTTTAGACACATCGCCGAACATAACAGCAACATATGCAAACAATACAGCGAACATATGCAATAATCGATAGCGACATTAATAATTATTCTTCTCTCTATTATTGTTAAGAATGATTATGTGTATTATATTTGTTTATTATGTTGTAAGCTTGTTGTTATTTATTGTATATTATATATTAGTCTGTTTTTTTTTTTATATTTATTTTAGTGTTTAGTTTATGTATAGCTATTAGCATGTAAGTTTATTGTATAATGTTTCATATTCTACCACCCACTCTCCTACTTCCAAATTATCCTGATGACTTGAGGTTGTCTGGAAGAGATCGCTAGTTAGCGATAAGTCCGCCTCTTTGTACTTGCCTATTTCTTTATCTTCTGTGTACTTGTAATTTAGTAAATAGCTGTTTGGGTGTACAATAAAGAATATACATACATACATACATAACAGTTATAATGTTCTGTTTCTCTAGCGCATTCATCATTGCCTGGTAGGTGCAGCCTGCTATACCAGGAGCTCATAGTTGCACAGGCAGTGCACCCGCTCTACAACTTAAAAGCTTTCGATCATCTCGGGAATAAACTCAATCTCAACTGCAAAACGGCAACCTCCAGCGCATTCATCATTTCCTGGTAGGTGCAGACCCATATACCAGGAGCTCATAGTTGCACAGGCAGTGCACCCGCTCTACAAGTTCATAGCGTTCGATCATCTCGGAAACAAACTTAACGCTAACTACAAAATGGTAACCGAATTTCAAAAATCTAAAAAAAAAAATCTGTCCATGAAAGAATACTCGAGCGCGTCAGATTTTTATACAGACGCTTCATCTTGATGCTGGTTGTCCTGACCCCATAACCTGACAATTATGTCGACAAGTTTTTTTAATCTGCCGGTTTCAAAATTTTTATTTTCTCAGAATCTCCTTGACATAATTGTCAGATTATGTCGTACTAATGTTATAAATGTAACTATGTCTGTCTAAAATCAGTTACACAGTGCGATATTCCTCAGTGCCTGAAGACTAAGGTCTTCTAACAGTCCGCGTTTTCAGTGATAATATACGGAGACATGGTCGTTTACTATGGGCCTCGTAAGAGAGTTATGCTCGGAGTTTCTCTGCGGGATCAAATCAGAAATGAGGAGATCCGTAGACGAACCAGAGTCGCCGATATTGCTCAACATATCGCGAAGCTGAAGTGTCAATGGGCGCGGCACATAGCTCATAGGACCGATAGACGTTGGGGACCCAAAGTGCTGAAATGGCGACCCCGCACGGGAAAGCGCAGTGTTGGCAGCGATGAGATGGCGCGGGAAGGCGCTGGATTCAAGTAGCGCAGTACCGTGCGGGCTGGAAGTCATTGTAGGAGGCCATCGCCCAGCGGTGGATGTCCGTCGGCTGAAACGAACGAACGAACAAAACAATTCTACTTTGTTCGTTCGTTGGACCAAAGGACCAAAGGTGGTATCAAGTTTTCTCATGAACCAAAACCAAGATAGTCTAGGAAAATAAAATAGTGTTTATTAAAAACCATAGGTAATAGGAATTTGTTTTACATATCCGGTATTAAGAATCCGGATGTAAATTTAAAAAGTAATAATTGTAGAAGTTATTATGGAGACCCTAGTCTATAAATTAATATAAAGTTTTGGTTTGATTCAGTTTGATACGGGATACCATACATCCCTGATCATTCTCTTTTGAATGTCGCAGGTTTTTTTAAATAAATATATATAAATATAAATATATAAATAGTGGACAACATCACATACATTGCTCCGATCCCTTAGTAAGTAGCTTATGCACTTGTGTTAAGGAAATCAGAAACAACGAAGGCACCACAACACCCAGACCCGAGACAATGTAGAAAACTTATGTTCAACATTGCCCCGACCGGGGATCGAACCCGTGAGTTGCGTGGCGCCTTGAAAACCGACACGCTAACCACTCGACCACGGAGGTCGTCAAGTTATGTGCGCAGTCAGCAAATTAGTAAGCTCTAATAACTTTATCGACAGATACTATTTATAAACCCGCCCCTTAGAACCATGAGGGTGTCCCGAGGATGTGAATTTCCCGAGGCAGTGATGATTGAACATATTGTCTTGTTCCTCCTTTAGCATTGAGAATTTGGTAGTTGAGTTCTTTTTAGGTTCTGTTTTCAAAAAAGGGGCAAAATCGGGTCGACGTAATTTCAAAATGAGATAACAATATTGAGTGGGATCATAATATGAAAGGGTGTTACTTGTGAATTCTAAAACCGATTTTTTATTTATTTTTATGCCTGATAGTTTTTGATTTTTTGGGCAAACTGTCGAAAAAATACCGTTCCCCCCCTTATCTACGAAGGTTACCAATTGAAAATTCTGAAATAATTATGATTAATAGCGATTGATGTATATCTTAAGAGAAAAATAAAATAAACTCTAAAGACAAAGTTAAGTTTGCGGTTCGGTAAAAAAGTGATTCTGGCTTAACTTTTTCTAATATAGTACGGAACCTTCGGTGCGCGAATCCAACTCGCACTTGGACGATTTTATTTTAGTTTTGGACCTAGAATCATTACAGCTTATTTAGCCCATATGGTATTAATTTATATCTTTGTAAATATGTTTTTTAGAATGAAAATTTAATGTGGAATATTTGTACTCTATACAGTTTAAACAAATATCTTCGAAGATATTAGCAAAATAAAAACGTGTTGCGCGCCGCCGCGGCCGTTGCGTGGCGACAGGTAAATATAGGCAGTATGATATCTATTCGAATGGCTCGCGTCCTGTGGGCTGTGAGTATAAGACCCGATTTCCACCAAAGCGAAGCGGAGCGGAGTTGTATTTGAGTAACCATTCAGATTTGTCATTTTGAAATCTCCGAAACTGAGAGGAGAAGAGATGTCGAAATGATGAAATCTGGTTGGTTTTGAATAACCATCATTTTGACATCACACAGCTCCGCTTTTGTGGTAACCGAGCCATACGCGGGACAAACGGGCCGGGACAAAAATATTTCTAACGCGGAACGGAGTCCGCGGGCACTGCTAGTTAAAAATAAAATAAGTTAAAAAAGTTAAATAAAAGCTATTAAAAACTGAACAAATAAGGTTCCTAAGATATTAGACACATCACAATCGGCTTAAAAGTCAATGAATAATCACGGAATAAAATATTACACACATACATTAATAACTATAAAGAATAAAATCTTTTCGGGACAGTCGAGAAATAAAGTCAATTTATATCATAACAGGGGCAAATTGAGATATAAGCCCCAAATAACGGTCGTATAAAATACCGTATAATAAAATAAAATGGGGCATAATCGGGTCGTATTAATTAACTCCCACTAACTACGGGAACATTAAAAAATAATGTCTCTTGATTTTGGTAAATGCGATATCTGTTGCGATACTCGTATTTCTGATATAGTCATTAATTTTGAGCGTCTATATTAAAACTCCATCTGCTCTATACAGCCGATAAAAATCGCCTAAATATACTGTAATAAGGCTTCGCCTGTAGAAGACTTATTAAACTATTGCGCAGCTTCTATCGTGGGCCTTGAGCGTGGAGACCGAATCCAGAAATTCCGTAACGAAAATAACCTAACAGGACTAAATGTCAGAATTTGATAAAAAATAAGTTGATAAAAAATGCTATGCAATAGCTTTACCGCGGTAGTCTCCGAGTGCCACACGTCTTTTTTTATATTTATATAAATAAGTAAGAAATATATTAGTATTCCCAGCATTCCAGTATTATGAGATCTTAAATCAACAGAGTATAATATTATTAAGGGACACGTCGTAATATAAAAAGATAATAATGTTCTTTTTATAGCCCTCCGTGTAGTATTAATATCAAGGCAAATGGCGTCCTTACTTGTTTTCTAAATGGAAAATATTGTTAAGATTGTAAAAATGAAAATAAGCACATGGTAAAAAAATCTGTCGGTCTAAAATTAGTGGAGGTTTTGTATTTATCCAGACAGATAATTTACAGGTTGTAGATTTTTTACTGTAACCTAGGCTTAAGTTACAGTAAAATACTCTGAAAATTTTGTTTACAAAAGAAGTTAGGGAAAAGTGATTATCTACTAGGTACCTATAAACTATATTGAATAATTAAACTCTTAACTCTTAAAGTTTCTTAATTTCATTTATTGCATCAGTTTTCTCATGTGGAGATAATGCCAGCTAGATAGGGAGAGATTGTAGCTACAAGATAGAATATTAGTAATAATAAAAGAGATTGTATAGTACTTAACTGCGATCACACCTTATGGTAAGTGACGGTGCTGCCGAATATGTTATCGGATACTAACTTTAAAAGGATTAAGCAACCCGCACAAGAATGTTAAAATGCTTAGCGTTGCATTTTTGTCAATAGGGTAGTAACTAGCCATAGCCGAAGCCTCCATCCAGACTTGGCCTGAACCAACCTAGAAATTATAAAATTCCAAAGTGGCCCGTGACGTGAATCGAACCTATACGATCTCTCACTCGACTCTATGCTAGGGAGGTTACTATACAATAATTCAGGGCCTAAACTCTGCTATTTAATTGAAGCATAATGACATAACACAAATTTAATTCAATTATTTACCATTGTTCCCGAAATACCTAATGGATTACTAAAATCAGTGAAAGTTACAATAATAAAGGAGAATGACAGAAAATAGGCTAGATTTGCGTCACTCTGCGTCTGAAGCACGTATGCATGAAGAATCTTCTTTCAAATTTTAATATCGCATATATTTATTTTAGTGAAATGTGAACAGGGGTACAAAAGTATTATAAAAAAAGTAATTAAACTTTTTGAAACATGTGGAACCGCCATGCCACTTATAAAACTTAGAAAATTAACCACTAAGAAAATCAGATTATTACAAATTCCATGTCTTACTAATCTTCTTTTTACATAATATTGAGAATATTTCTAATGTTTTACGGATGATTTGGTTAAGACGCAAGGTAAGTATAGCCCAATTTTCATACAAGAATCGGCATTCTCCTTTATTGATAGGCAACTCAGACATTATTGTAATAGCAGACTAAGGCCTTTGGCTGGCAGCTCTAGAAATAATATGACATATTCCTTTGTATAGAAAGGAATAAAAATCAAAATAACATACCAGTACGTTAATTAATTAACAAAAAAACCGACTTCAACTCTCATGAAACTACTGTTGAATACATCCTTTCAACTAAAAATGGAAGACTCACATGGTTTTCTCATGGATACCATTATGAGAAGTAGACTAAATTAAAATGGGACCACACGGGAAGCGTCAGCTTTCTAATAAAAAAAGGGTTATCAAAATCGATACACCCACTCAAAAGTTATGAGGTAACAAACATAAAAAAACATACCGTCGAATTGAGAGCTTCCTTTTTTTTTTGAAGTCGGTTGAAAATATGAAAATTATCGCTGATCTGTTGTCACATAATCAATTTATATCTACATTTTTTTGTACGTTCCATTCTACACTTAGATTTATAGAAAGCGGCAAAGGAAAGCTTTTCGATTGTTGACCGCCAAACTTCAATTTAATAATGATGATGACGCGCTTGGAATCATATTTGTCTATGGCTCAAGATCCAGGGGCCGTACCACCATGTCAGTATGAAAATTTTAAAACAATATTACAATAATACTGCTATAAGAGATGGTGGTACGGCCTCAGGTCAGGTCAGTGAAGCACACCACTCAGCTACACTACTTAACCACTTGTCAATAATAATTTTATCAGAAACAAGTATTTATAAAAAAAATTTAAAAAACAAGCTTTTATACGTTTTATCCGGATTCTTATCAGCACTAAATCCTGATTACCAGGCCAATATAAGCACCAAAGTATCCCCCGCCCCCCCCCCCCCCCCCGAAGGATTCCAATCTTGTCGCGATGGGGGGGCTCAGTAGCCGTGGTTGGGCCCCACGGTGAAGCCAAAAGGAATCCAGGAGGGGACGCTCGGAGTGGGCCTGGAGATGGGCCCGCTCTGGATGCGTCCAAGAGGGGTGCGGGGGACAGAGTTTTCTGTCTCCTGCAGCCAGGAGGGGTCGCGGGAGGAGAGGCGTGTCGGTGTGTCGTTGCCGCTCGCCCTATCTCCCGCGACCAAACGGTGGCGCACCGTTAGATGCGTCGGCGGCGGGGCCGCAGGGGAAGAGGAGTGTCGGTGTGTCGTTGCCGTTCTCCCTGTCCTCTGCGGCCGTTTGGTGGTTTGCGGCGGAGCCAAAGATCAGATCCGCCGCGGGGTATGGGAGGTCGATGCCTGCGAAGTGCAGGAGCAAGCTTCGCAGGTATCGGCTTACCCGTGCCCACGGCCCCTGGGTGGCGGTCCCGGGGGGGTCCGTCGCCTTATGGATGGGCGCCGAGGAGGTAAGGTTGGCTTAGGTGTTTCTGGCGGGCCTTGCTGTTGGAGGGGAGCTCCATGCTCCACCTCGTGGAGGGCTGCGCAAGCGGCCGGGCACCGGCGGGTTCGCGGAGGTTTGCGCAAGCGTTCCCGTGTTCCCGTCATACGGTGCGAGGAGGAAACACCGTGGGGTTTAGCCGGTAAGAGTCCGGCATAACCCAGCCGCTCCCCCGGGCGACTGGGTATCCATGAGGATTCCCCACGATAAAAAAAAAAAAAAAGTACCAAAGTACTCGAAAAGACAGATCAAACGAGTCCAAACTCGATGGGGTTGTATGGTTTACCTATAGAATTCATATGGCTATTTGCAATGTCATCCGATTTACTTACGTATTCGAAATCTCTGCTCAATTGGTAACAGTGAAGTGGGTCATTTCATTACAAACAAACAAAGATCGGGAAAATGAAATTATACATCAGTAAATTCCTATGATATCACTTATTTATAACTACTTACCAAGTTTATTGTTGTTGGAGTGCGGGTGCTGGTGGTGATGCTGCTGCGGCGGTTGCTGCTGTATCTGCGGCATCAGCGCCGGGTGCGGCAGTTGCAGCAGTTTGGGCTCGAGCTTGGTCGCCGCGGCCACCGGGATCGGCCCCGCGTTGGTCATCGTGGTCATAGTTGCCGCGGGCATCATTAGAGTAGACATCGTTAACATTTTGACCGCTACCAATCTCCACCAATGCTTTTTACGCCATCATTTGGTTTGGGGACGCGCGAGAAACTTTTGGGGACACTCCGGATTTTTGGGGACACTCCAGAAACTTTTGGGGCAAATCGGGGTTTGCTGGTCACTCGCTTTGTTTGTTGTCTGGTGTAAATATTTTATCTAGGTAGTTTTTTTTTAAATCACATAATATTTCTTTCGTTTCGTATTCACTAAAATCACTTGTTTTGTTTTATTATATTTTCATTTATTATTACTTTATCTTATTGTATCAATAATATATTTAAAATATATATTCTTTTATTATTCTAAGTTTCTATTCCATTCGATCTAATCTATAAATGGCGTCTGTGGAAAAAAACCGGTAAGGTTTTATTTAATTTGTTTTTTTTTGCGGATAAGGGCTGTTGTACATTGGGTATGCGATGCGATAAAATCGTTTATATTCATGATATAAATAATACGCAAATACAAATGCGACGTTTCTAAGTCGCAGACACTATTAATTCAATTTCATATATTTGCATTTTCAATCATATAAATGGGTATTAGAGATATTATTTCATAAAGTACAGTAGTAACAATAAAAGCTAGTAAGATTTTTATTAGAACAAATATGTCTTTGAAATTGAAAATAAAAAACGTTTTTACTTTTGTCAAATTTAGTTTTTTCTGGATCAACTCAAAGCTAAAAGTAGTCTAGTTAAATACAACTTGTAGGATTTAATATGACTGGACGATTGAGAATCGCAAGCTAGGGCTATAAAACCAATATTGTCCTTCTCTTTCTTTCATATGTGCTGTCTCACTCACTCCTCAAAGATGAGACGTAAGCCAAGCGTTGGCCTTCCGTTTCGAGTTTTTCTCCTAAGTTTCATAAATTATTATAAATATAAATATATAAATATATAGTGGACAACATCACATACATTGTTCCGATCCCTTAGTAAGTAGCTTATGCACTTGTGTTAAGGAAATCAGAAACAACGAAGATACCACAACATCCAGAGCCGAGACAATGTAGAAAACTTATTTTCCTACATTGCCCCGACCAGGGATCGAACCCGGAACCTCAAAGATGGCGGCGCCTTAAAAACCGGCACGCTAACCACTCAACCACGAAGGTATTATAATTGTTTTTTGAGTCTCCCAAACTTTTTTAAAATAAAATCTTCATACAACGCATCGCATCATCAGTGTACAACAGTCTTTAAAACAATTTTATAATAAATAGACTCCTGTATGTATAACATTTTTAGTTCCATTTTTCGATTGTGGCTTTTTCATGCTCCTTTTCATACAAATCCGGGATCAAATGGAAAATGGATAAATGGGAAAAAAGTAAATAACGCGAATGTAAAGAGAACAGGCAATTTGCACACGGCCGGAGGCGAACAATCTTTTAATTAGCGAAATAATAATTATTTTTACGAGCACGTTGATGTAATTAACGGTTCGGATAAAAGAACGACCAAAAGAGGGGTTAGTACGAGATTCTGTACGAATTTCGAGTCGACTCGCATCGCATAAACGAATCGAATTCCTCCATACATTTAGAGCCAGTGACATCTATGGACACTTGTTTAAAATCAATTCAAGCAACCGAGCCTAGGTCGTGACTGTTCTGAGGGGTTAGTACAGGTTTTGTACGATTTTCGAGTCGACTCGCATCACACAAACGAATTGAGTGCCTCCATACATTTACAGCCAGCGCCATCTATTTACAACCGCATGTAAGTGACTACCTATAAAAGGCGCTGGCGGTAAATGTATGGAGGAATTCGATTCGTTTGTGCGAAGCGAGTTGATTCGAAATTCGTACAAAAACTTGTACTAACCCAACAGGGCTAGTACGAGATACAGTAAGGCTAAGAATTCGATAAAGTTATACGTTTTCGGCACCGATAAGAACCCTCAGGATAATATGGGCACCCGAACGCTTTACGTAAACTTTATATTTTCTAAATTGGCTCAGGTCTGGTCTGGCGGGAGGCTTCGGCCGTGGTTAGTTACCACCCTACCAGAAAAAACGCACCTCCAAGCGATTAAGCGTTCCGGCGCGATGCTGTGTAGAAACCGTTAGGGTTGAGTTTACTTACCCCTTCCAAGTTAGTACGATAACATCTTCGGCTGCATCATCACTTACCATCAGGTGAGATCGCAGTCAAGTACTAACTTGTATAGTGTAAAAAATATTCTGACGTTTTTAAAAGATTTGAAATACTTATGTCTGTCTATCAAAGCCACAGACTTGTAAACTAAAGACAGGTCAAACCGCGCGAAAAAATGTCGCCAGTGTATGGGTGTCATTAGTACCAACAGTATAAGGCCACGCGGTAGTTCGGTCAGCGGCGGCGGCGGCGGGTATTTTGACAGATGACGCTACTGTTTGCTTGTATGAAGAAGGTTTACGTAAAATGTTCGGATCGGCCTGTCTTTACTATTTTTAGCAGGACTGATTAATTTGTTTTGCTATTATCCGCTACTTGAAAGGATTCTGTATGGTGCAATATGCAGGAACACCTTCCACATGAAACACCACACACAATTTTCTATCACTTTCTTCGACGCACGTTTCGTCCCGACACCGAGACATCCTCAGGAGATGTTGACTTCACAATGCGAAATCGTAGAGTTTGACTCTACGATTTCGCATTGACGATACGAGACTCGGTGTCGGGACGAAACGTGCGTCGAAGAAAGTGATAGAAAATTGTGTGTGGTGTTTCATGTGGAAGGTGTTCCTGCATATTGCACCATACAGAATCCTTTCAAGTAGCGGATAGTAGCAAAACAAATTAATCAGTCCTGCTAATTATGGATTTCCGCAAAATAACGCCTGCTTCCATTCAATATTTACTATTTTTATCTATTATCAAAGCACAGAGTAACTCGGCGTGAAAACAGCAGGTGGTATATTACAGAGAGTGCAGACGCGAGCCGCGCCGCGGTATGCCACTAACTTGTTTATGTACTCCACTCTATACAAGTATTAAGAGCGCTCATGCCGACACTTTCTTCATGCAAACATAGAAGTGTGATTACTACATTATTTGACGTGGTAGGTTCAAAATAAAGTATAATATCAATTTATTTCATCACTATCCAAGTTGAATGATATTTAAAAATTAAAATATTGATTTTAAAGTCACGAGCCTCGAAAGATTCACATTTTGACACTAATTATATGGCAATTTTAAGCGTAAATACTTAAGATTAGGAGTATAAAAACTCTAATGAAAAGCAGCATTCAACATAGTTTATATATTCATTACTTGAAATAAGTTTAATTTGAAACCATACATTGAGTAGTTTTTTTTTCTAAAAATCACTTTAGCCAAACGACTGTTCAACGCTTTCGCGAGCTTGATTTCGGTGTAAATTCGTTCCCTCTCACTCAAAACGGGGCGGGAGCGGGACAGTATCACGGAATTTAGCGTGCATGCAATCACTGCACTTAGTATATCCCTTTCCTATACAAGTTAGGTGAAATAGCAAATAGCTTTGCCAATTGCGCCGGCAACTTCGGTCGAGCGTACTGCGTCACCTTAAGGGGATTTATTGAAGGCTTGTATTTAAATACCTACCAGAAATTCACTTAGATTACTCCCAATATATTTCCAATACCTGCCAAAATTAATAAATGCTTTAAATTTTGCCTCGAATTTGGACACTAACGTGACGAACATTTTAATTCCGTTACTGTACATAAAATAAGGGTTCCATTTTTACCATTTTGGTATGGAACCCTAAAAAGACGTCTGGCACTCGGAGACTGCCGCGGTAAAGCTATTGCATATCATTTTTTTATCAACTTATTTTTTATACTAACCTAACGAGTAGGGGGTGTTTATGTTATTTTCGTTACGGAATTTCTGGATTAGGTCTCCACGCTCAAGGCCCGCGATAGAGCGGGCCAGTCGGAATGGGGGGTGTTAGGTAATTTTCCTTACGGAATTTCTGGATTCGGTTTCCACGCTCAAGGCCCGCGATAGAGCGGGCTGGTCGGAGTGAAGGGTGTTAGGTTATTTTCGTTACGGAATTTCTGGATTCGGTCTCCACGCTCAAGGCCCGCGATAGAGCGGACCAGTCGGAGTGGGGGGTGTTAGGTTATTTTCGTTACGGAGTTTCTGGTTTCGGTCTCCACGCTCAAAGCCGACGATAGAAGCTATGCAATAGCTTAAAAATATTCGAATTAAGAACCTCCTCTTCTGAAGTCGGTTGATGAGTACATCGACCCCGCTCGGGTCGGACCGAATTTCAGCAAATATGTTCACAAATGGGACGCACATTTCACCCTTTTTACGCGACAAGATGTCTTGTACCGTCCGCAGAAACACTCGCCAGGATATGGAATTATAGTAATTTCCGTTTATCGTTGCTTAGTACTGAGAATAATGGGCAAGAAACTCGCTACTTGGTCTTTTTAACCGACTTCAAAAAAAAAGGAGGAGGTTCTCAATTCGTCGGAATCTTTATCTTTATTTTTTTTAATCAGACGATATTATAAGGCCAAAATCTTTATATGTGTATATGTATATAATATGTTTGTTTATTTATTTCTATAAATTTAAATATGCATCAAAATTTCACATCAAAGTTCTGCCTAAGAACGAAAATCAATATGCAAAAAAAAACTCAAAATATCTTTATTTCACATATGCCTAACATATAGGCTCTTGCGAAACGTCGGTAGGATATTTGTTGCATAAGAATGGTGATAACTACAAGTCGACTTAAAACTAAGTTTACGAGGGTTCCAAACGCGCCCTGCCGCTGAGAAGAAGCCCACAACAAACTCAGCCGGGTATTTTTTATGTTATCACCATTTAACAAACAAAGTATAAATACTAAATAGGCTAGCAACGACAACAGAGCAATCTACCACTTATCAGTCAATTCCAAGGGTTTGTGTCGCTAATATAGTCCTTAACATTGTAGTTTGCCTTTTGAATGAGTTTAGGCTTGACAAACCCTTTGAATTTTTTAAGTATGCATCCGAGTTTCGTCGTGGTGGGAGCTCAGTTGGCATTAGAGCACCCAGCCGCGATAGCTGGGGGACGTGGGTTCGAGTACCACCGCGAGACTGTGATGCATATTTAAATAACATGGACGGATTCTGCCCTCGGGAAAAAATATTTATGGTCATTGATAAACAGTTCGTCATATTAAAGCTTATAATTATGTCTTTACAATCGTTTAATTTTTATGATCAGAAAACAGGCGAGAGACATAATATCAGCATAACAACTTGCAACAAAATGCGCCTAAATATTTTTAATAGCAATGATTTTTTTATTAAAAAATTGCTATTCAAAATGTTTACTCGCATTTTCTAAGCTTTGTAATATGAAAAAATAATTAGTTCATAACCAATACATCATTTTTTAATAAAAAATAATTGTTATTGAAAATATTTAGGCGCATTTTGTTGAAAGTTGTTACTTGTTATGCTGATAATATGTCTCTCGCCTGTTTTCTGATCACGAAACTTAAACGATTGTAAATACATAATTATAAGCTTTAATATGATGTACTGTTTGTCGATGGCCATGAATTTTTTTTACAGGGCACAGCTCCATACAAGTTTCGGCCATGTCCTACTAACTTAACTTCCGTAACTATGTATAACCTTGTATAAAACACTATTATATAAAAAATATAATCAGTATGTTTATTTATTTGTTACTCCTTCAAGCCGCAACTTCTGCAAATACTCTGGGTAACGCTTTGGATACTTTTAATTCCGAAAAACATCTGGCGGTACGTCTCTGTCTGTTACCACCTAAGCAGCCACGGCCGAAGCCTACCCACACATCTAAGGCATAGAAATCTTAGGCATTCTAGAAAAATTCAAAAATTTATTTTGAGTCTCTACAATATGGCCCAATACGCTACGGCGTAGTTGCTACGACGTAGCAGCTACGCCTTAGTGTATTGAGCTTCAACTTTCTGGTGTTTTTTCCAATGTATTTATGTATTATTTTTGTCTGGGTGTTTTTCAATGTATTATATTTATTGTATATGTATGTATTTATCAGTTATTTAGCACCCAAAACACAAGTTATCGCTTAGATTGGGGCTAGATTATAATGTATGTAATGTCCTGATATAATATATTTGTAGTCATTTATCCTATACCTTTAAACAAGCAATTCTTGTATATATATATTTCTATATAATCTGGATCTCGGAATCCTATACCTTTAAACGAGCAATTCTTGTATAAATATATATATATATTTCTATATAATCTGGATCTTGGAAACGGCACGAACGATTTTCATGGCATTTAGTATACAGTGGGTTTTGGGGGCGATAAATTGATCTAGCTAGGATTCATTTTTAGAAAATGTCGAATTTACCAAAAAAATAAAAATATGTCTCCTGCTGCCATCTATTGGCCAGTATTTAAACTACCGAGCGAAGCTCGGTCACTCAGATATTTTCATTTTTAAATATGATTTATTTTGAGTGCGCCAAAGTTTTTTGGCGACGGTTCTAATGCACTGTAAACAACGTAACACATTAATGTAGCCGGTGCCCGCATTAAGTTAAATTACCGAATGCCGCCGCCATATTCGTTAGGCCCTGACCACACTTAGCGGTCACTATTAACCCTAGTTGTAAACTTGCTTTTATAAACTACTTATATATTTTATATTATAGTGTTTTTACACACTTAGGAAATAATTCCTATAAATTTAAATATGCATCAAAATTTCACTCGCGGTGGGACTCGAACCCACGTCCCCCAGCTATCGCGGCTGGGAGCTCATCCAACTGAGCAACGCGAAACTATCTCACCACGACGAAATTCGGATGCATATTGTTTTTTAGTTCTTAGGCAGAACTAACGCCATCTATTTGAGATGCCGTTAGTTTTGATTTCAAATAGATGGCAATTGCTTTTATTAGACTGCATAATCTATACCTAATATTAGAAAGCTAAAGAGTTTCTTTGAACGTGTTAAGAATGCACTGACCTACGTTTTCTCCATACATTCAAAATACCAAATCATTTGTAATTCGTGCATATTTCGATCATGTTGTGGCGTTATTCGGGTTCATATAGTAATAATCTATGCTCCTGGCCATATTTGGTTCGGAAATACTTCTTTAAAACAAAATAATAATCAATTTTGATCAAAATTTTTACAACTTTGGTCGAGTTCCGTAATACCAAAAATTATGAATGAAAACTTGTAACTTTCTTTATTAACTGGTGTTTTTCTTTAGCTGGACAATAAAAACTGTGCTCCCGAACTAATGCGACGTGAGATAGTGTTGTTTTTATTACAAAACAAATAAGCAGAAAACATGTCCTCCTTGACATAAAAATAAGCAAAACTAAATTCGTTTACAATTTCGTTTAACAAAAGTATTTCGGAACCAGATATGGCCAGGAGCATAGATTAAGTATTACTATATGAGCCCGAATAACACTGCAACATGATCGAAATTTGCACGAATTACAAATGATTTTGGTATTACGAATGTAATAATGAAATAAGGCTTACTACAATATTAAGGACTATATTAGCGACACAAGCCCCTGGAATTATAAATATTTAGTATTTTATTATCTATACTATTTGTTGTTAAATGGTGATAACAAAAAAAATACCCGGCTGAGTTTGTTGTGGGCTTCTTCTCAGCGGCAGGGCGCGTTTGTGAACCCTCGTAAACCTAGGTTTAAGTCGTGAATGGTTATCACCATTAAAGTTACCATGTAAAACAATACGACGTATCATAAGAGCCTTTGTATGCTAGGCCTATATGAAATAAAGAATTTTTCTATTCTATTCTATTTCTATGGGAAACAGCGTGGGTTATAATAGTAGGATGTTCTCTCAAAATTGAAAATCATAATGTACCAAGAATTTTGCTATCTCTGTTTGGCAGAAAACAATTGAATAAAATTTTTCTACACAATTTTAAATCGGGGCCGTCTTTATATTCCCTTCTCTCTCATACACTGATATTGTTAACCAGTGCCAGCTATGGTAAGAGCAAGAAGCAAACACAATATTATGACAGTCCCGAATTGTTTCAAAAAGCATAGTACAAAATAATATAAAACCTCACTCTACGTAATTCGTTAAATCCAAAAAGAACAATGGTGCGGGCCCATACATCGCTTTCGGTCACGTTACGCTATTGTAACTATAAATGAAAAAATATTTTTTTGGTTGGACCTGCAAGCCTGAACTCAATGCTAAAAGATTTTTCTTACAAAAAAGTGGAGAAAAATTAATATTTATTTTCAAAATATTGTATCTGAGTATTATAACAACTGTGACCTCCGCCATGAAGCATCTGAGAGCATAGACAATACACTATATACTCTTTGATAAATACTTGTCACTTTTCCCAGAATTTGTCAATGTCGACAGTTGAGACCATGTAGCCATCATGTAGCTGTCGGACAATGTTGCGAGATGCCGGAATTAAAAAACTCCAATTAACTGAAAGAAAAATCTAATTGAGTTAATAAATTAATATTGAATTACAAAATCACAAATATTCAAACAGTTTATTTAAGTGAGACTGGCTCACACGGAAAAATAATATTCAGTTTTACTCCAACGCAATGGAAACCCCTAAACTAATTAAATCTTTTTATGTAAATATATTCGAATAAAATAAAATGCAAAAAAGAACGATTGAAATCGACATTTATATTTATTATTTAAAAAAAAAGCAAGTGCCGAGTTTCTTGCCCGTTCTTCTCGGTGCAGTGCTACTTTCCGAACGAGGCGGTAGAGTCTTAACGTTTCGCAAGAGCCTGTAAGTTAGGCCTATGTGAAAGAATACAATTTTTGAATTTTGAATTTGAATTTTGACACAGTTATTATTGTCTTGTATTCTACAGTCTGATCTAAGAATTAACGTAGTACTTGAAAAAAGGTTTTTCTTTAGAATAGTCTGTTACATGTTGTTCTCGTATAAAAGTGGACCGATCGTCAAAAAGATGGAGCATAAAAGTGGAAAAGTTTGGCATCCGGCAACACTAGCAGTCAGGAATGTGGAAACGGAACCTATCAGTATCAATTGAATTTCTTTAAATATTTTATTTTTTGACCCGTCCTTTACAATAACCGGTGATACCTTGAAAAAATTCTGTTATTTATTAGAATCGTCTTGTAATAAATATTACATCTAGACGCTAAACTTTATTTGTGTACATTTCTGCCCATGTTCTTTCAAAATTAAAAATACTTTAGCGTCATAAATGTTATGCGTGTCAATCATGCAGCATATGCATGCCAAGACACCAAAAAGACATCGAACCTGGGAACATTCGAATACAGCGGACCAATCACGTCAGCGAGATTGTCACGCGAAAATAAAACTTTTTTCATACCCCCCCGAGGCAAGATATTAAAAATAGAGAAGAAAGAAAACCGGGTCAAAGCCGGCGTCCTTTTTTCACGCCACATTTAACACATAAAGCTTTTTCCTGATAAAGGCCGCTAAGTGTTAAGTGTGGATGTAGCTTTAGCAATATACAAAATCTTTATTCTTAGGAATCCGTACTGTACGTTATTTTATTTAACTTTTTAATTACTTTATAGAATAGAATAGAATAGAATAGAAAATCTTTATTTGTCAACACAACACATATGGAAATACTTAACCTAAAAATATCTTAACCTATAAAACTTAACGGTAATAATATTATGATATAAGTAGGTAGATCCTAAATGTGTCGTGCCAACAAAAAGGTCCTGACTCAGCTTCTTGTTGTGGGTACCAACGTATCCACAACGCTGATATTCTGTCAGTTACCTGCTGAGGGAAGCGGGCTTAATAATGTAGCTGCTTAATAATAATACTTTATCGAAAACTAGCTGTTGCGTGCGGATGCGCACGTATTAATTTCGGGTTCTAAATATCCCATTATAATGAGTTAAATAATATATAATATATTTAAATTATATAATGAGTTAACTCCTTTTTTTGGGCAGTCGTGTAGTTATAACCTGTACTATAATTGCATCGATCTTTAGGATCAATTAGAAATGAAATCAAAACATCTATCAAATTTATCAATCAAATCTCTCTGAGAAACTTGATAAATTAAATGGAAGGAAAACCACTGAAATTACATAAATTTCGCAATAATTAAAATAAATAGATAGGTAGATAGGTAGAAAATGCTTTATTGTACACCATCACAAGAAGAAAGAAAAAACAAATACAATAACCAGAAAAACAAATGTACAACATGGCGGCCTTATCGCTACATAGCGATCTCTTCCAGGCAACCATCGGGGTAAGAAGCGGCTATTGGAAATTATGAGGCAGGTGGTACAATAAAAAAATTTAAATATAAAATAAATTATGAACAAATTAATATATAACTATTACTATTAAATATATAATTAAAAAAAATATTATCTACAAACAAGGACATCCCTAGCTGCACAACACTAGGTACTAAAATTATTATGCCGCACGCAGCTTCACTAATGAAATTTCCAATACAAACACTTCTGGGGAGCGGACGGACGGGCAATTTATTTTGTATGTATACGGAATATTACAATATTTATTTGACACCCTTTTACTAAGAAAACTGAAAATAGGTTAATTTTGAGACCTCATGGATTTGAAAGAGGGTTTTCCATCGTAGTATTGAAACAGAAGCCTTATGATTATGATTAATGATTATGATTAATGATTATGATTACAGTGCTTCAGGTCGGATTTGATCTAGTAGTACAATTGTACAAATAATAGTAGTTTATGGTACAAGTGAGTAAAGTTGGTGATTACCGCTGAGGCGCCATTGAGACCCGAGCCCTTAGGTGAGGGTCTTAAGATAGCCGAGGACGGTAATCATCAATACTCACGTGTATCATACGACGTTTTTCAACGCACTAAAATAATACTAAAAGTAATTTTATTTAGTAGATAAAATTAAAAAACTCCAATATGGCGGAATTTATTTTTCCATAGAAAATGTATGGGGAATTTTAAAGGGACTTTTATAGGCGGGAAGACAGCACGCGGGCCACATGTGGCCCGCGCACACACGCGCCCTACTAGTTATAACTATAGCAGTTTATGGTACAAGTGAGTAAAATTGGTGATTACCGCTGAGGCGCCATTGATACTCGAGCCGTTAGGTAAGGGTCTTAAGATAGCCGAGGATGGTGATCATCAATACTCACGTGTATCATACGACGTTTTTTAACACACTTGTGAATAAAATAATACTAAAAATATAATTTTATTTAGTAGATACAATTTAAAACAAAACTGTCTAACTCACTAGTGAATAATAGTACCTAATGAAAAAATCGCAGTTTGCGATGAGCAACTGTGTTGAAAAAACTCTCTAACTCACTAGTGAATAATAGTAATGAAAAAATCACAGTTTGCGATTATAGGTGTCACTAAGTGCCTAATTGCGATGAATGAAATGAAATGCGATTAGAGCCACTTTATGAGCAAGTCTGTTGAAAAAAGTTTTACTCAATGGTTATGATGTATGCGATGCCACTTGCAAGGGAAGTACGTTAAATATTGTAGATTAAATATATATATTAAATTTAAATATTGTAGATTTCACTGAAAGGCTTCATTTATATTTTAAAAATAATATCATCATAGTATTATTTTTAAAATAGAAATAATATCATAAAACTTCCTCTCCATGTAGCATCACTGTGGGAGTTGGGACACCCTGTATATGTAGAGTTTTTATACATTCGCTAATAATAATTAATAATTGTTTCCAAGCCAGAGACAGTAATAGAGCTCCGTTTTACCATTTGGGTACGGAACCCTAAAATACTATCAGCTAAACTAAACAAAAACTAAAGCTTGTAAAAAAGTCATTTCGAATACCTATATTAATTGGTAGCTTGTTATTAATTACTCATCTAACACCCTTTCGAAATGATATTGAGGAACGAAGTGACCTCAAAATAGGTTAATTTCCAGTTCTCATCGACAGCAATTGAGTTTGAAGTTACAAAAGAGATGGGCACTCGAAAATTGATAAGCTTGTTTAACTTTAATGTTTTACACAAAGGATCGGTTGGGAATCGAGGTATCGTGTTGAAATTTGATAATATTAAATACTCTGCGGTGTTGGAGGTGAAAAAAATTAAGACTTTAAGAGGAGTCTTCACGGAGGATCCAAGTTCAACGAAGGCGTGGTTTTTAGGCTTGCGGGAGACTAAGATTAACTCGGAGACTGCCGCGGTAAAGCTATTGCATAGCATTTTTCATCAACTTATTTTTTATCAACTTGGTTATTTTCGTTACGGAATTTCTGGATTCGGTCTCCACACTCAAGGCCCGCGGTAGAAGCTATGCAATAGCTTAAAAATATATAACGTCCGTGTCGTCGTCGCGGCGTTCGGGAAAAAATAAATAGCGGAAAAATGTCATGAAACTTGTTACAGAAAATACACGATAGAACGATACGAAAGCCTTAATTTGTCTTTAATATAATATTTTTTCAACACACTTGCTCATATAATGGCTCTAAGTTCATCGCAATTAGGCACATAATGACACCTATAATCGGAAACTGTGACTTTTTCATTACTATTATTCACTAGTGAGTTAGACAGTTTGTTCAACATACTTGCTAATCGCAAACTGTGTCTTTTTCATTACTTTTATTCACTGGTGGGTTAGACAGTCTATTTATCTACTAAATACATTTTGGTATTATTTTATTCACAAGTGTGTTGAAAAACGTCGTACTATGATACACATGAGTATTGATGATTACCGTCCTCGGCTATCTTAAGACGCTCACCTAACGGCTCGGGTCTCAATGGCGCCTCAGCGGTAATCACCAACTTTACTCACTTGTACCATATACTGCTATAGTTACCGTACCTAACATTCACACAATCAAACATTGACTTAGTCAAGTGCCGCTTGGCCAAAGACAACCCGTTCTATAGAGCCGCCAAGCTCATTCTTTTCAGTAAAGATCACTTCACAATATTCGAATGAAGCTGGTGATTTATCTTCCTACATAAACGAGGGTACATGAGTATTTTTATAAACAAACTAAAACATTGTAATTTATGTCTTATACCATTACTATACAGCCTAATTTTCAAACACGAGACTGAAGTGCGAGTGTATGTCTTTTCTCGTTTTGTATGTCATTCGGTTCGGACACTTTTTAGCGCTGACCCCACATCCTTAGTTTATAAATCAATGGTTAACCCCATTTAGGTTTGACTTTGTGATAGGTTGTATAAATAAATCTGAGTAATATATTACATATTAATATTAAATTATGTGTGCCCATATTATTTTATTTCGTAGCTCGTTGCGAATGTTTGGATTTCTATGTTTTTTTAGGAAAAGATAAGGTTTGTTTTTTCAAGAAACTCGCCTCTCTCGAGAATCTTCGCAAAAAAACATAAGTACGACGTTAGCGGAATCTTTTCCTCTTAGACAAATAACCTTTTTTTGTAACAAAGCCTTTGTTATAATAATTTTATCTCCACGTTAGTTTATTTAATAAGGTTTCAAAATTAAAGTCAGAACTGACTTCAAACCACATAATAATTATCATGAACACTTGTAAGTATAGTAATAAAAATTATATAGGTAAAAAATTTAGAAAACCAAGGGGCCTGTGAACTACAATGTCTCCATTCATTCAAAATAACAAATCATTAGTAATTCGTGCATATTTGGATCATGTGGTGTTATTCGGATTCATATAGTAATAATCTATGCTCCTGGCCATATTTGTTCGGAAATACTTCTTTAAAACGAAATAATGATCAATTTTGATCAAAATTTTTATAACTTTGGTCGAGTTCCGTAATACCAAAAAAATGAAAACTTGTAACTTTCTTTTTTAACTGGTGTTTTGCTGGAAAATAAAAACTGCTGCTCCTGAACTAATGCGACGTGAGATAGTGTTGTTTTTATTACAAAACAAATAAGCAGAAAACATGTCCTCTTTGACATAAAAATAAGCAAAACTAAATTCGTTTACAATTTCGTTAACAAAAGTATTTCGGAACCAGATATGGCCAGGAGCATAGATTATTACTATATGAACTCGAATAACACTACAGCATGATCGAAAATTGCACGAATTACAAATGATTTTGGTATTACGTTTGTATAGGAGACACCGTGGGTCAGCAGATTCTTAAAGTACGGTGGAGTTAGCTCAGAAGACGACCAAACCCGGACATCCAAAGTGAAGGTATTATTGCAATGCCTGATTGTTCTATGCACTCCGCAATTTTTTTTTCTAAGATACATAGATATAATTTTTGAAAACTCCTATTCGCGTCGCGCTAAGTCACTAGACGATAGCCTTAAGTTGTAGTGTATAAAAAAACACCTGATATGTCCTTGTTCGGTTTGGCACTCAGTGGAGAATCTGGAACAAAAGAAATGTTGAAATTTAGTTAGAGTTAATACATGTGAATCTCTCTCTCTCTCTCTCTCTCTCAACCCTTTTTTTTTACGTCCCACTGCTGGGCACGGGTCTCCTCTCAGACTGAGAGGGGTTTGGCCTTATCCCACCACGCTGGCCAAGTGCGGGTTGGCGGGCTTCACACACCTTCGAGAACATTTTTGTGAACTCCCAGGCATACAGGTTTGTTTCCTCACGATGTTTTCCTTCACCGTTAAGCAAGTGATATTTAGTTTCCTAAAACGCACATAACTCGGAAAAGTCAGAGATGCGTGCCCAGGATTCGAACCCGCGACCTCCTTATGAGAGGAAGAGGTCAGAACCACCCAGCTATCACTGCTTGCTTGTTGGACATGTGAATACATAATATAAATTGTGTTATTTTTAGACTTCCGTATTCAAAGGGTAAAAACCGGGACTCTATTATTAATACTCCACCGTCCTTCTGTCCGTCTGTCACAACACTATATCTTTTTGAACCATGATAGTAAGACATTTGAAATGTTCATAGATGATGCTGTTGCCGTTATAACAACAAATTAAATAAATATTTAAGGGCTCCCATACAACAAACGTGATTGGAAATATAGAGTCTTGAATATTGATAGTACGGAACCATCAATGCGTATTCCCGACTCGCATTTGACCAATTTTTAAGAAGAAAAATCAATATTTGAAAAATATTGTAGTATTCGATTGTACCTAACACAAAATAAACAATATTTACACAAACAATTACGAAAAAGCAATCAAATTTGGGTATAGGAAAATGTAATAAAAAAGTTGAATAGACCCGAATTCGAACCCACAACTCCAAATATTTATGTAATAGAACACTCTACCATTTAACCAAACCGCAAATTAAATACAGAGGTAAATTTCCTGTAGTAATTATATACAAACTTAATTAGTACTGCTTTAATATTTGCATTGACTTGAGAAGTACTCTCGCTTTTGCCGCCATCTTTGTTCTATTATTTATGATTAGTTAAGATTAACTCGCGCAATTATTCTAATACTATATCAGAGAAACAATATACATAAATAAAATACATATATCGAAAATCACCTCAATCTCCCATACATTCGTAATACCAAAATCATTTGTAATTCGTGCAAATTTCGATCATGTTGTGGTGTTATTCGGATTCATATAGTAATAATCTAATCGTAGTTCACAGGACTAAACGTTTCTGATATGAACCGCTACTTTTGTGTTCCCAGTCAAGTACAACCTGGGTGCCTTCAAGAGAAGAGTGAATAGGCATTTGCTAGGCAAGCGCGCTCCATCCTAGACCTCATCATATCTGTCCATCAGACATGATTGTAGTCAAGCGCAAGCCTATAACATATTATGATGACCTTTTTTAACCGACTTCAAAAAAGGAGGAGGTTCTCAATTCGTCGGAATCTTTTATCTATGTATGTTCACCGATTACTCGAAGACGCGTGGACCGATTTGAAAAATTATTTTTTTGTTTAAAAAGGTATAGTTTCCAGATGGTCCCATATTAATGAGGTCAGGATCTGATGATGGAATCCTGGAGAAATCGAGGAAACTCTTCAAATTTTATATCGACACTTGAAACTATTTGGGTATTATTTGAAAGAGTAATATTTTCCAAGTTGTCCTATGGTCATCAGGTCAGGATCTGATCATGTAATCTTGGTGAAAGCGAGGGAACTCTTCAAATTTTGCTAGTATACTTGAAGCGAGTTGGGTATTTTTTATAGTTACTGGTGCATTTGCTAGCAGATACTGATTTGTTGACTAAAGTCATCAAGTCAGGGTCTGATGATGGGATCTTGGTGAAATTGAGGAATTTCAGATTTTATGAACACATCTCAAGCGATTTGGGTATTTTTACATCGCCTTGTGCATTTTATTGTTTTCCACTAAAATGTAAAAAATAAAATGGGAATTAATGCTTTCCAAAAAACCAACTTCAAATGCCACTACAAAGAGTGAAATAATTTTAATATTTAATGTAGGTACCTACACCAATTCGAAGTCGGGCGATTGTCTATGACTTCGTCATTTCTTCGCACATCAAGTAAGTAAGGACTATTAGGGATTGTATGAAACATTGCCAATTATTAGGGATATTACGGATTGTTACAAACATTCATAACTTTTACTAATATGGCCAATGACAGATTTTCCTTATAATAATCTTAATAATACAAAATGGATCGCAAAATGTGTTGGTAATAAAATCTGTGGTTGGTAAGCGCATAACTCAACAACGCCTGGACCAATTTGGCCAATTTTTTTTTTTAATGTTCGTTGAAGTTTAAGGATGGTTTTTAGTCCAGAAAAATTCGAATGATTGCCAGAGAAACCGTAAAAACACCCTTTTTCTTTTTCCTATACAAAAGTTTTCTAGTGTAAAACTTTGAGTGAAATTGAGTCTTACTGCTATTGCATAAAGTTCATATTAAATTATAAGCACTCACTGTTGTCTAAGCAATGTAGGTGTGTTCCTAACGCCACAGAGTCAAATGCAAATTATCAAAATTATTATCAAAACCACCCATCAGCAGGTAGACAGTTCTGTTCAGGAGAATTTTCAGCCCCGACTATAAAATAGGTTGGAGCAAAAAACTGTCACAATAAAAATCTTTTTGACAGGACGAAGTCTGTCGGGTCCGCTAGTTACAAATAAACGTGGAATTAAATGAAATGAAATGAAATTCTTTATTTCACATAGGCTTAGATATAAGCTCTCATGAAATGTCGAGACTCTACCGCCAGGTTCGGAAAGCAGGTTTGCACCGAGAAGAACTGGCAAGAAACTCGGTACTTGCTCTTTTCAAAAAATGTCTCAATATACAATTTTTAGTACTTAGTATGAAACCATATTTTTAAGATATCTCTTGAGGAGATGGAAGCATATCACTATCGTTCCAAGAATCTTTGTTATTTAAAAATTCTTCAATGATGTAGTAACCCTGATTTATTAGATGTTTTTGACAGTATCTTTAAACCGGTGCAAAGGTAAGTCCAAGACAGACTTCGGGATCATATTGTAGAAGGATAGAGGTGGAATAGGTATCAAATGATTGACTGTAAAGAAGGATAAAGCAGAGTAACTATTCCACCGATATTCCAAGTTTTTTTTTTAGGCGGTTAAAGTTTTTTGCAAAATTTTAAAGTCTATTCGAGCGGGCGGTCGTGTCGACTATAAAAAAATGTGTTTTTCTGTTATTCTTCCGCATAGCTGCTAGTCGCACCTACCATGTATTCGTGAGAGAAAAAAATTAACCTTAAGCCAATTATAAAATTCTACAATGGCCCGTGTCGGGAATCGAACCCGCGACTTTCCACTCGAACCCTCGCGCCACTGCGGCATCGAGGTCTTCATAATCGATTATAACACAAGTTTGATGTTATAGTAGCGAATAGTACGGTACATGCACCTTCACTGAATCGGTCTAACAAAGAAACGCGTCCCACGCATGCGCGAGTTAGAGCGAGACAGAGCACCGGTCGAACTCATTGACTGCCGCGCGCTAGAGCGAGACGGGTGTAGTCATAAATTTCAAAACGTAGTAATTAGGCGGAAGAGGGAATTTTCAGTGGTCCTAGATTTTTTTAGTGTGTTAAGTAATTGTGAGTATGCAGTTTTGCGCTTTTGGCATAGTGGTTAGAAGGGTAGGTACTAGGTAGGTCCAGGGTTTGCTTTTAATGACTAAAAAGTTTTTTTTTTTTGTTTACGCTGTACAAGTTAGTACTTGACTGCGATCTCACCTGATGGTAAGTGATGATGCAGTCGAAGATGTTAGCGTACTTACTTGGAAGGGGTAAGTGAACTCACCCCAACGGTTTCTACACAGCATCGTACCGGAACGCTAAATCGCTTAGCGGCACGTCTTTGCTGGTAGGGTGGTAACTAGCCACGGCCAAAGCCTCCCACCAGACCACAGGTTTTTTATTTCGGAGCAAACGGCGAAAAAAAATTATTTTGAAATAAACATATACACATATATTATGGACAGGGCGGACGGCGCGAAAAAATGTTGTCAGTTCACCGGTGTCAAACTTGCTTGTTTGTCACCAATAAGGCCACGATGTAGTTTGTTCAGCAGACACCTGTAGAATTTAGACAGATGGCGCTACTGTTTGTTTAATAAAGGTTTACGTAAATCGGTCGGATGCCCATATCTTTAGGTTTCTTATCGGTGATTTTGGAGTCTATAGGGTTCTGTACCTCAAAGAAAAAAAAACTGAACCCTTATAAGATCACTTTGTTGTCCGTCTGTCTGTCTTTCTGTCTGTCTGTGTGTCACGACCCTTTATTTTTTAATTGTGTTTCTACTTCTAAACGAATTTAGATGGGTCTTTTACCCAAAACATCATCATCTCACCCCTTTTTATGTCCCACTGCTGGGCACGGGTCTCCTCTCAGACTGAGAGGGGTTTGGCTATAGCTCACCACGCTGGCCAAGTGCGGGTTGGCAGGCTTCACACACACCTTTGAGAACATTTTTGTGAACTCTCAGGCATGCGGGTTTCCTCACGATGTTTTCCTTCACCGCTAAGCAAGTGATATTTAGTTTCCTAAAAACGCATATAACTCGGAAAAGTCAGAGGTGCGTGCCCAGGATTCGATTTAAGGAAATTGGTAACCTTACAGTAGCTTCACAGTAGGTACATATACAGTAATATTATATTTGTTCATAAAAATATTAATACTTATAAGCGAAGAATTGATATAAGTCATAGACCAATCAGACACGGAGGGCATAAACTGGTTGAATTATCACACCGCTTGCGCAGAGTACAAAAATCCTTTGTGGGGTTGAGTATACGCTTTTATAACGTGATCCCGAAGGCAGTTTTGGACGCTTGAAGATGCTTATTATAATGTGATATATTGTTTGGAACAAAATTGTACACAATTATTTTTAAAAAAAAGCAAGTGCCGAGTTTCTTGCCCGTTCTTCTCGGTGCAGTGCTATTTTCCGAACGAGGCGGTAGAGTCTAACGTTTCGCAAGTGCCTGTTAGTTAGGCCTATGTGAAAGAATAAAATTTTTGAATTTTGAAATTTTAAACCCGCGACCTCCTTATGAGAGACAGAGGTCGGAACCACTGAGCTATCACTGCTTTTTTTACCCAAATATGACGTTTTAATTTGAAAGTAATGTTTTTTTTGTTTTTAACCCACAGGTCTCTAAAAATCGCTTGAATAACCGATTTTGTTGCCCCAAAAGTTCATAACTCCATCGGAGTTGCGTTCCTCGGATTCGAACCCTCGACCCCAGCCGAAGGCGAGGTTAACCACTGAGCCATCCGGTTATAAGCGGTGTTAATTTTCATATTTCCCCGCCGGCTTTGTTTTAACTGATAAAAGCACGCGACGTGTGTAAGGCTTGTTCACCACTGCTAGCTATTTAAAGCTGTTTATAGTATAGCTAGAGATTGAAAGGGAACAAAAGCAGCGGGTCTATTTTTTGTTATTTTACACGGACACATGATGAGGAACTAACAGGAGAAGTAGGCTAAGGATGTCACAGAAGAAAGAGACAGCGTAGGAGATGGGAAGACGACATCACCAGAATAGCCGGCGCCACATGGACAAGGTAGACTCGAGACCGCACCTTATGGCAAGCTTTAGGGGAGGCCTATGCTGAGTAGCAATACAATCTTCGTGAAACTGGTGTCAATTTAGTACATACGTAAAATGTATTTAAATAAGATTGTTAAATAAAGGCTTATTATTATTATAGTATAGCTAGAGATTGAAAGGGAACAAAAGCAGCGGGTCTATTTTTGTTATTTTACACATAACAAGTTAGTACTTGGCCTGATGTTGAGTGACTAAATTATGTTATCGTACTAACTTGGAAGGAGTAAATAGCATAATAATAGTATAGCTAGAGATTGAAAGGGAACAAAAGAGTAGGTAATCCCGTACTCCCTATTATCTAGCGGGCCAATTTTTTTGTTAAAATAACAAAGTTAAAATAACACAATATAAGAAGTTAGTACTTGGCTACAATATCACCTATGTTAAGGAGGATGGGTCGTGGTAGCTCGCGAAATACAATTTATTTAATTTTTTACAAATAGTATGCTAATAGGAGTACTGACCCCTGTCAATATATGAAGTTAGGTCTCATTGAGTCCAGTAATCTCTTCGGCTATATGCTCTTCAAACTTGTACATAGCAACACAATATGACTGTTTTGCGGTAGAAAAACTGACACCGCGGCAAAGACACCTATGCTATAGACCCGGCGGACCGCGCGAAAGAATGTCGCCAGTTTATGGGAGCAAAACCCCCTCAGGCGTCAGTAGTAAGCTTACAGCCTACGCAGTGTTTCGCAGGAGTTTCGACACATGGCTCTACATTTTCTTGTATGAAGAAGGTTTACGTAAAGTGTTCGGATGGGCTCATCTTGATGTTATTATCATAGCACCGCGGTGGTACCTATCCGGATGCTATATTAATCATGATGAAGGCGATTTTATCGCTGACAGTACAGCACAGGCCTATAAAACGTGTACTCGGTTGCCACGCGAGTCTGTCACGGAATATTTTTTTCAAACAATATTTCTTTCCCTAATTATTTGTGCGCGCAATATCTAACGGGGTTACGTTTGGGGTAACATAAACCCTGTTATATAGGGGTGTTAAATAGGGGTAGCAACAATGGGGTAGGATTTGTTTTGTGTGGCATTACTCCTAATTGAATTGAATGGAAAACATTGGATTGAAGGTTTTTTTGTTACTTTGCTGAAATTCATCTAAGCTCATACACAGCAAAAAACCACAAACTTTAAATTTGAAATTAAAAAAAACTTACCGGTTTTTTTCCACAGACGCCATTTATAGATTAGATCGAATGGATTAGAAACTTAGAATAATAAAAGAATATATATATTTTAAATATATTATTGATACAATTAGATAAAGTAATAATAAATGAAAATAAAATAAAACAAAACAAGTGATTTTAGTGAATAGGAAACAATAAGGACAGGCTACGTCTACAAAATGTGGGTGATTATTTTTAATCTGTAAAGTGGCGCTTAAGATGGCGTCGCCTAGGATAGTAACTCAGTAACGAACATTTGACAACAAATCTTGGCGCTCATCATGGCGCCGCATGTCACGCAAGGCTAGGCTAGAATTAATGAATAGGGCGTCTCTATAGTTCTGTTATCTCTATGGTCTTATCTTGGTAGATATAATAATGTCTCACTAAAATCACAGAAGGTCAGTACATCATTAATTAAATTCACAAGCAATTACTCGCTCGGATAGCTTTGCGCCAACCAATCTTGGCCATATAACGCCAAGTCACCAAGCGTAATATACAGAATGTACCCTACTAGAGTGCGACAAGGCTATCTTGAAGCGTGGCCATAGTCGGAACTAACGCCGCCGGTATCTTGTGACACTGTGTGATAGTTCGCTCTATCGGTATATCGCTATTGTATGTTGTGTTGTTTTTGCTCAATATTAACTAAAATTAAACTAAAATTGTAATAAAATTGTGGAGATTTTATTTTCTGGCTGCCTTTTTTCTATAGCTACGCCCTCCTGACAATGTCATTCAAGTGCCAAGAGAGCCTTGTCGGACTGTAAAGTGATGGTTAGCCTTGGCCCAATGTTGGAACAAGTGGTATATGTTGCAGCCAAGTAATTAATCTAGATTCTAGACCTTATTCGTATATTTAGCGTAGAAACTATATTATACACTAGCTGGCCGGGAAAACGTTGTTTTGGCCATATAAGAATCATAGAAAAATCATAACTAGTATCGATGACAGAAGTCATCGCGGGTATATCCACACCGTTCACAAAAGTTTACTACGATAGAAGTACACTTCGCACGGTTTTTTGGCCACTGACAAAAGAGAATGCCGATTCTTGTATGAAAATTGGGCTATACCTTGCGTCTTAACTAAATCATCGGTAAAACATTAGAAATATTCTCAATATTATGTAAAACAAAGATTAGTAAGATATTAACAGGGAAAGTGTAATAATCTGATTTTCTAAGTTTTATAAGTGGCATGGCGATTCCACATGTTTCGAAACGTTTAATTACTTTTTTTTATAATACTTTTGTACCCCTTTTCACATTTCACTTACGTATGCATGAAGAATCTTCTTTCAAATTTTAATTATGCAATATTAAAATTTGAAAGAAGATTCTTCATGCATACGTGCTTGAGACGCAGAGTGACGAAAATCTAGCCCATTTTCTGGCATTCTCCTTTCACCAAAAGCTATACAGCTCCTCGGGTTAGTACTACCAATCGACAAAAAAAACCCGAATTCGGTAGGTTGTTTGCAAGTTGAGTTATCGCTCCGACTAACTTGCTTGCTTGCTTACTTGTCGACAGACTCATGTTTTTTGAAGTTTTCTCGTGACTGAAAGCACCAATTTAGATGCGATTTTCGCCAGTAGACGTGAACTTCCAAGCACAAACTGCTATCGGCGATACTTATGGGTCTAGCGATTAACCCTGATCTGTCAGGTCAAAAAAAAACTGTTCAACCAAAAGCAATATAGGTATTTACTCCCAGCCAAGTACAACAAGTGCTTTCAAGAGAAGAGTGAATAGACATTTTATAGCGCGCTCCATCCTAGACCTCATCATTTCTGTCCATCAGATATGATTGTAGTCAAGCGCAAACCTATCTATAATATTAAATCGCGGGCAAACATGTCGATAAAAATACATTAGGAAAATATGGTAAAAGTCACGAGAAAATATTAGCTTATCTTGACGCTGCTAAAATCCTCATTTAGCAAAACAGAAAGGCTAAAAAAAGCCTGACATCGCAAAACCAGAAGCGGTCTATTCAATGGAGAGCTTGAATTCAAACCGAAAAATTTTTGGAGAGTTGAGAAGAGATTTTTTTTCTTCCATCTTCGAAGCCCTTAAGTTGAATTTAACTTGCTCAGTTTATGTTCTAATTAGTTTTCTCAAAGTTAATTTTGTGTAGAAAAGGAAAATAACATAAATAACTTTCAAGCTTTCATATATCTTGCAATGGTTGTTTTAGGGTTTCATACCAAAATGGTAAAAATGGAACCCTTATGGCGAGACTCCTTTGACGACCTCCCTGGCGCAGGGTACGCGCGCTCGGATTCGAGTGGGAGGTCGCGGGTTCGATTCCCGCCACGGGCCACTTTGGAATTTTATAATTTCTAAATTGGCTCTGGTCTGGTCTGGTGGGAGGCTTCGGCCGTGGCTAGTTGCACCACCCTACAAGGACGTAACACCAAGCGATTTAGCGTTCGTAAGTCTTAGTAAATAGGACTCTCTGTTTTACTCATTACGTTTTTACTCTTTGTATACGGAACCCTAAAATTAACGGCGTAGAAGCCGTATTTAAGCGATCTTTAGTGAAGTTTTGCTTAAAAACCATAGAGACAATTACTTTTAAATTAATACGTCATGTATTTTGGGTCTTTAATCTAAAATCGTTGAGAAGCAGAAACACGATTGGATAAAATTTTCTCGATAGAAAGTTCTCCCAAAAGTTGCTCTAAAATCTCAGTTTTTCTTCTTTTTTTTCGAAACTACAATAGGTGTAATTGTAATTTTTGTTTTAATGTGTCGGTAATAATAATATCTAAAAACGTTGAGAAACAGATTTTTGATAACTGGCTTAGTTTTAGAGAAATTAGGTAAAAGGTCGTTTTTCTGTTATATTCTTCCACGACGCTGCATGTCGCACCCATCAACTTATCCGTGAGAGTGACAAAGACAAAAATAAATTCAATAAATCCCCTTAAGACAGTGACGTCATTGAAGAATGACGAACACTATAGAAACGTTGTAAACATAGATGATAGAGGTAAGAATAAAAAAAACCTATCCCTGCTTCTTTTTTTTTTAGAAGTCGCTTCAAAATAGGTAAAAGCAGGTTCTAAAAAGTTTTTTGCTAGAAAAGAGCAAACTATACTGCGTCGGAAAGGCGGGCCTAATGTAGTCTATTTACTCTTTATACGGCGCTGAATATTATGAATAACAGCTGGAAAAAATGATGGAATATTTAGTGTGGAGTGGAAAATGTATGAATAATTATTATGTGCATTATGAACGCTTGATGAGTTCATTTATTTAGTAAATGTGTTTTACTACTAGCAGACCAGGTTCACTTATCACATGATCGAAGTAACTACAGGTAGCCGTCTCGTCGTACTAATTTCAGACGGCCGCCGCGCGCCAACGTCTCGTCGCGAAACCTTAATACGTCGAATGAGATAGTTACGCGATAGAGAGAGCATAACTTTGCGTTTGTTGCGTGTTGTTTGCGGAGGTGAGGCCAGGTGCTATTGCAAACTGAATTGTACTTTTTGTGTTAGCGCTAGAGTCGCTATTTCTTTAAATCATCTTGCGGAGTGAGCCTACGAAACCGTTAGGTACTATTATGTATCCCGTAGTACTAGATGCCTAGGAGTAAGGGAATTATGCTACAAACTAGACTTGTTTGTGTTCAGATTTACACCAACAATCAACATGATGGCGTGTTGGTTGGCTGGTTTGTTGGCTGGTTTGCTGGCTGGTTGGTTGGCTGATTTGTTGGCTGTTCTTTAGCTGGTTGGTTGGCAGGTTTGTTGGCTGGTTTGTTGGCTGTTCTTTGGCTGGTTGGTTGGTTAAGTGATGGTTGGTTGGTTGGGTTTGTTGGATTTGTGGATTTTTCCGAGATAGAAATGAGACCTTTATGCGTTAATCTAGGATGCAATCTATTTACATTCCAAATTTTAGCTAAATCGATTCAGTAGTTGCGGCGTGAAGGAGTATTTCTCCATACTAACTTTGGACCCCCGTTTCACTCTCACAGAGAAGAAGAAAATTATTTACTGTTGTTTGATAGTACATGCGAACCACCGATAAAAACCCTCAGGATATGGGTTTTCGAACGATTTACGTAAACCTTTTTCGTACAAGCAAACAGGTGCGCCGCGCCATCTGTCAAAACGCTATAGGTGTCTGCTGAGCGAACTACAACGTGGTCTTACTGTTGGTGGCAAAACAACCATTTTTAACACCGACAAACTGGCGACATTATTCCGCGCCGTCTGCCTTGACCAGGGTACATGTCTATTATGTAAACATTCCAAGTTAAATAGAATGATTGTTGGTTATAATATTTGATTTAACTAAATTTAGGAGGGCCCAACTCCGAGATAGAAGCGGATATATTATATCGCGCACTACGTCACGCCGTGACAGCGACGTAACAGCGCTTGTTTGTCACGCTGTCACGCCACTGACAGCGCTGCGGCATTTGCAGATAAGGCGGGCGAGCGCGCGCCTTGATTTATGACGTGACATGATAAAAATACAATATGCTACTCGTAGCAGCTAGACTCGACTACTGGGGCGTGATTTTCGAAAATATAAAATTGTTTATCGGCCAACCAACGCCGGTAACCGTAACAGCACACCCATCATCAATCAATTGACGTCTTGGCTGCATAATTGATGCAAACATTAACGAATCAGCTGCATAGATGTAAGCTCGTCTTATTTTTTGCAGAATCAAGGGCCAGAAAATACATTTAAACTTTGCTAGTTACATAAAAGCTTTGAGATAGAAGCGGATATATTATATCGCGCACGATGTCACGCCGTGACAGCGACGGCGCTTGTTTGTCACGCTGTCACGCCACTGACAGCGCTGCGGCATTAGAAGATAAGGCGGGCGAGCGCGCGCTTTGATTTATGACGTGACATGATAAAAATGCAATATGCTAGCAGCTAGACTTTACAGTACACCTATGTCAGAGCTATGAATGAGATTCCGCTGCAGAATTATTAGTGCGATTATCGTGGATTATCGCGTAACAGACCCACGATGTCTCCATTCAAACAAATTACCAAATCATTTGTAATTCGTGCATATTTCGATCATGTTGTGGTATTATTCGGATTCATATAAAAATAATCTATGCTCCTGGCCATATTCGGTTCGGAAATACTTCTTTAAAACGAAATAATAATCAATTTTGATCAAAATTTTCTTAACTTTGGTCGAGTTCCGTAATACCAAAAAATTATGAATAAAAACTTGTAACTTTCTTTATTAACTGGTGTTTTTCTTTAGCTGGACAATAAAAACTGTGCTCCTGAACTAATGCGAGGTGAGATTGGGTGGTTTTTATTACAAAACAAATAAGCAGAAAACATGTCCTCTTTGACATAAAAATAAGCAAAACTAAATTCGTTTACAATTTCGTTTAACAAAAGTATTTCGGAACCAGATATGGCCAGGAGCACAGAACCCTAATAACACCACAACATGATCGAAATTTGTACGAATTACAAATGATTTTGGTATTACAAATGTATGGGCGACACCGTGGATCAGCAGACTCTAAAAAACCAAATTTTTACGCATATTTATGATTAGGAGAATATATATCTACCAGGGTGCCTATCAAAATTTGACCGTAAATATTTTCATTTAAATTTTTTTGGAAAACATTTTTACAAATGAACCCTATTACAAGCAGTTTAAGGTGCAAAATCGCACATATCTCCTGTTGTGACTAGTGGCCCGTATGCGGGAACATAAAACTTTACCTTTATAATAAAACTGTCGATATAATATGGTTTTTTAAGGTCTGATATTTCAATCGCCAAATAAATATAAATATGACTTTTCGACTGTTTTTTTATGGTATATATTTAAAAAATTTATTCCACTGATAGTTTATCTTAATTGCTTTTGAGTTACTACTTACTACACACTAACACACACACTTGCGCGAAACGCGTTTCAGGAGCGATAATAATCGATCTAGCTAGAATTCATTTTTAGAAAATGTCGTTTTTACCACAAAAAACCAGCCAAGTGCGAGTCGAACTCGCGCACCGAGGGTTCCATACCATAAAAGAAGTAAAACATTAAAAGAATCACTTTTGTTCATGATTTTACGAGTATAATTTACATATAGGTACTTTTGTTGGCAAACCGCAAACCTAACTTTGTTTTCGGCGGATTATTGTTATTAGCAAAAAAAGTATAATAGTTAGAGGGTTGATTATATTTTTCCTGTAAAATATACGTTAGTTTCTATTGATCATATTTATTTCAGATTTTTTGAATGGTAATCTTCGGAGATAAGGGGGAGGGAACGGTATTTTTTTCGACAGTTTGCCCAATAAATCAAAAACTATCAGGCATAAAAATAAATAAAAATTGGTTTTAGAATATACAAGTAACGCCCTTTCATATGATACCCCACTCAATATTGTTATCTCATTTTGAAATTTTGGCGACCCGGTTTTCCCCCCTTTTTAAATAAAAATAAAAACAATTTTCAAATTTTTAAGATTGCTTTAACGTCGCGTCACTATTATCTATAACTATTCTAAATTTCAGGTTGATAGCTTGAATAGTTACTAAAATAATCGAGTGTGACAGACGGACGGACGGACTAAAGTCTCACCATAAGGGTTCCATTTTTACCAAATTGGTATGGAACCCTAAAAATACGGTCATAAAGATAAATTATTACCTATTTAAACGACAATGACCACGGATGTATGGAGTCCCTTATCAAACTGAATCAAACCCAAACTTTATTTTTTTAGACTACGGTCTCCACTTTAACTCCTACAATTATTACTTTTTAAATTAATATCCGGATTCTAAAGTTATAGGCAAACAAACAAGTGGTACTCCTTAGTAATATCAGCATGACACGAAATGTGCATCGAAAAGAAAGTAACTTTTTGTATGCAAAATTAAATTCCGGATATGAAAAACAAATTCTTAGTGCCAATGGTACTTAAAAACCCTATTTTAATTTCCTAGACTAGAAAGTTGATTCTCCTTTGACCCTAGACAACGTCTCTCGTTGAACAATTTAGACAACTTACTTTGGGTTAGCGTGTTAGTGTTTTGGCCCTACCAGCCTGCGAAATTCAAATTTTATTTAGTATTTCGCAAATATTAGACTAACTACACATTGTAGGTTTATAACTTTATAGCAATACATTTTGCGGGCATAATATGTATGCATCTACATGTTTTAAATAGGAACTTTGCTCGAAAATTTCCACTCACCGTATATTGGTTCCTGAAAGATATTTTTTTGCAGTTTCCCGGATTTCGAGCTATCGGGAATCAATATGAAGTAAATGAGTATTGTTGAGCAGAGTTTTTTATTAAAACATGTAGATGCATAAATATCGTGTCCGCAAAACTCATTGGCATATTAAGCCTACGTGTATAATTAGCCCACTTTTAGCGAAAAACTAAATAAAATTTGAATTTTCGCGCCCGGATGGTACGCATCCCCCTTTACTCTGAATTGGCACACTAGCTTGTTGGCGCTAGTAAGCCTAAAGCATTGATAAAGTTGATACAGATGTTAGGCAGGGAACTACTGTCAGTTGGACATGACAGGTAAGTGGCGGCCTGACAAACAGACGTCAATTATATTACTCTACCGATCGGTTCACCTTTACGGCGATTAACATTTACACCACAGGAGAGGTATTGAGAAGTTCCCATTTACCTAATGATCATAGGCTTGTTAATCTATGGACGTCGGGTGTAATACAAAATTCACGAATAAAGTGTCCCGAAAAAATCTATATTAACGAGGGTACATGAGTATTTTTATAAACAAACTAAAACATTGTAATTTATGTCTTAAACCATTACTATACAGCCTCATTTTCAAACACATGACTGAAGTGCGATTGTATGTCTTTTTGCGTTTTGTATGTCATTCGGTTCGGACACGTTTAAGCGCTGACCCACAATCCTTAGTTTATAAATCAATACTAATGATAGTATTACCAACAAATATATAATATGGTATTACTACGGAATTAATGGCTTATAAATCTATGGACCGCGGGTGTAATACAAAATTCACGAATAAAGTGTCACGAGAAAACCTATATAAACGAGGGTACATATTGTGAATTTTTGTAAGCAAACTAAAACATTGTAATTTATGTCTTAAATCATTATTATACAGCCTAATTTTGCTTAAGTGCGATTGGAACTCTTTTCGCTTTTTGGATTACATTTGGTTCGGACTTCTGACCCGAAATCCTTAGTTTATAAATCACAAGCGCTGTCACAAAAAAGTGCAATTCAGTTCGTAATAGCACCTGGCACCGCCTCCGCTACGCACCTAAAGTTGTGCTCTCTTTCTATTGCGTAACTTTATCTCTTTCGACGTACTAGCAATAGATAAAAATAGTAAAGATAGGCCGATCCGAACATTTTATGTAAACCTTCTTCATACAAGCAAACAGTAGCGTCAATTGTCAAGATACCCGCCGCCGCCGCTGAGCAAACTACCGCGTAGCCTTATACTGTTGGTACTAATGACACCCATAAACTGGCGACACTTTTTCGGGCTGTTCGCCCTGTCTTTAGTATACAAGTCTGTGGTACCAGCGCTACCTCGTAATCGGGCGCACGCAGCGCGTGAAATAGACCGTACAAGAACTAACGCGTGCAGCCTAGCCGGCGCGCGGCAGCCGTCTGAAATCGGTCCGTCTTGACGGCTACTTGTAACGGTGTTGATCACTTGACAAGTGAACATGGCCTGATATTACCAATACTCTTCTTGCTGAGAAAGTCCGGGTAGGTACCACCACGGTGACAGTTCTTTGTAGGCTTTACATACGTACAGTATTTTGAACTCTGTTTATTCGTTTATTGACCGATAGAAGTTGAGTCTTTTTATAATAATTAGGGTTCCATACTAAAATGGTAAAAATGGAACCCTTGGTGAGACTTTCTCCGTCCATCCGTCCGTCACACTCGATTATTTCAGTAACTACTAAAGCTATCGACCTGAAATTTGGAATAGTTATAGGTAATAGTGACCCGACGTCATTACAATCGTAAAAATTTGAAAATTGTTTTTATTTTATTTAAAAGGGGGAAAACCGGGGTATTGAAATTTCAACATGAGATAACAATATTGAGTGGGATATCATATGAAAGGGCGTTACTTGTGTATTCTAAAACCAATTTTTATTTATTTTTAAACTTGATAGTTTTTGATTTAGTGGGCAAACTGTCGAAAAAATACCGTTGCCCCCTTATCTCCGAAGTTTACCAATCGAAAAATCTGAAATAATTATGATCAATACAAATTAAGGTATATTTTACAGGAAAAATAAAATCAACTCGCTAACTAATATACTTTTTGTGATATTAACAATAAACCTCTAAAATAAAGTTAGGTTTTCGTCAACAAAAGTACCTACTTGTATATTATACTCGTAAATTCAAGCGACAAAGGTGATTCTTTTAACGTTTCACTTCTTTGATATATAGATTATAATCAATAATAGGAAATTTAAGTTAGAATAATATTACTAATTAGCTCATAAGCTAGATTGTAGTATAATATTGTACAGTATCCATTTGGCAATGGTACTTTATAATAAGGAAAAAAAAAACTTCTTTGATAGTATAGAACCCTCGGTGCGCGAGTCCGACTCGCACTTGGCCGGTTTTTTTTAAATAGAGCATGTCACAATAATAACGCGCTGGTGGTCGGCTGAGCGGTCAATTTGTACAATTAGGCGCATGCAAACGAATGCGGTTATGTTAATTTTACGTGACACGAATTTTAAGTTGGTTTTGTCAGAAAATTTAAACTATCGACGGTTATAATATGGTCTAGTATGTAATACCCTGTCCACACTGCTCGCGAAGTTCGTCGGCGAAGTACTAGGCAAAGTTTACCGAAGTCGAAGTATGTCACTACCCTACTCGGTGAACTTCGCGAGAACGCTTTGACGTCCTTTGACACGGGCGCAAAAACCGACAACAAATGGAACTTGCCCGAAGTGAGTCGAAGTGAGACGAAGTTGGCGAAGTTAGACGAAGTGCCCCTCCACACTGCTCGCTTCGTTCAACTTCGATCCCACATCGGTCAACTTCGCGACTAGTGTGGAGGCCGGATTAAAGTGCAGACCATGAGGTCCTGGGTTTGATTCCGAAGTGTGATTAAAGATTAAGTTGCCGGTTTATGTATGAAATGAGGATTTACTTCTATTATACATTTTACATCTACACTTATTACTGGTCTGGCTTCCGCCGTGGCTAGTTACCACCCTACCAGCAAAGACGTACCGCCAAGCGATTTAGCGTTCCGGTGCGATGCTGTGTAGAAACCGTTAGGGGTTAGATTACTTACCCCTTCCATCGTCGGTTACCATCAGGCGAGATCGCAGTCAAGTACTAACTTGTATAGTGTAAAAAAACCTATGGAAGAAAAAAAGATGTGGCAATATAACATTTGCCAGGTCAGGTAATTGTAATATTTTAAGTATGAATAGTATTGTCTTGTATAGATAGTTTAACTGTTAGGTTTTTGAAAATCGCTAAAAAGGTCAAAAAATCAACGATCTTTCAAAAAATTCAAAATTCAAAATATCTTTATTTCACATAGGCCTAATATAAAAGCTCTTGTAAAAGGTCCTTATGATATTTGTCACATTTGTATGGCGATAACTCCAATTAATAAAGTAAAATGTCTAGTTGTTAGGGTTCCATACCAATTTGGTAAAAAACCCTTGGAACCCTTATAGTGACACTTTCGCCGTCCGTTCGTCCGTCCGTCCGTCCGTCTGTCACACTCGATTATTTCAGTAAGCTATCGACCTGAAATTTAGAATAGTTATAGATAATAGTGACGCGACGTCATAGCAATCGTAAAAATTTGAAAATTGTTTTTATTTTTATTTAAAAAGGGGGGAAAACTGGGTCGCCGAAATTTCAAAATGAGATAACAATATTGAGTGGGATATCATATTAAAGGGCGTTACTTGTGTATTCTAAAACCAATTTTTATTTATTTTTATGCTTGATAGTTTTTTATTTATTGGGCAAACTGTCGAAAACAATACCGTTCCCCCCCCCCCCCCTTATCTCCGAAGTTTACCATTGGAAAAATCTGAAATAAATATGATCAATAGAAATTAACGTATATTTTACAGGAAAAATAAAATCAACTCGCTGACTAATATACTTTTTTTGATAATAACAATAATCCGCCAAAAACAAAGTTACGTTTGCGGTTTGCCAACAAAAGTACCTACATGTAAATTATACTCGTAAATTCATGATCAAAGGTGATTTTTTCAATGTTTTACTTCTTTTAGGGTATGGAACCCTCGGTGCGCGAGTCCGACTCGCACTTGGCTGGTTTTTTGTTGTTGTTGTAGTTCTTTTAATAAACTAAAATGTCTAGTTATTAGTGTAATGGTTGCAACAAAGGGTGAAACGAAAGCAACGATAACTACTGCGTTTAACGAATTGTGCTCGTCATCGCTGCGGTACACGGCACAGGAGGTAGCGGGAGCGGGAGCTGCACAAGCGACTGCAGCGCTATCTAACATGTGGGCTGTGTTTCGTCAAGAAGATTGTTTAAAAGCGTCGGGCTACTTGGATAATATCATAGGCTACGCTTCAAAAAAACTAAATCAAGCGATCTTAAAATTGTTAAAAATTCGACATAAAGAATTTTTTACTATTTTACACGCTAAAAATAGTAAACGAACCAGAGTAACCTGTAACCGACATAACTCGACGTATCGCGAAGCTGGGCAAACATGGCCTGTAGAACCGGCGGACGTTGGGGACCTCGCACGGGAAAGCGCAGTGTTGGCAGACCTCCGACCAGATGGACTGACGACATTAAAAGAGTTGCGGGAGGCGCTAGATACAAGTGGCGCAGGACCGTGCGGGCTGGAAATCATTGCAGGAGGTCTTGGCCTATAGGAATAGGGTTTTATGTTTGCTTTGTTTGTTAAGTTTTTACTTTTTTCTTTTAGTTTTATATTTTAGATATTCTTGATTATTTTTTTATTCAAATTAAATTTAATTCAAATTTTATTCAAGTGTCTGTCTAACTTATACAAATTATTATTTTACAATAAAAGATTTCATCGAAGCCGAGGCAGCGAGGCATTGAACCCATTGCCCCTTTGGATAGCCAAACTTATTTTTTGGCCAAGGTAGCTTAGCTCTTTATTTATTTTTTAATCTTTTATTTTTTTACTTGTACCTATTTCTATTCTTTTCAATAAATTTATTTTCTTCCTTCTTTCTTTTAATTGCAACAGTAAGATTATTAAAAGGAAACTATGTAATTATTCGGAGTAATAAAGATCTTAAACCATATCAAATCTTATGACTCGCGCCCATTCCCAAATTCCTTTGTGTGACGGCCCTTTGATGTTGAACCGGATAGTTACGTTCTGAAATTTTAAACTGGCGACATCGCTGCGTCGGGTCAAACGACTACTACTGGTCTAGGATCCCGCTATACAACGACCTTCACCGAGCTGCTTATTGGATGAAAACTATTTTATATCCAATTAAATATGTCAATAAATATATCGCAAGTGGGTTGCCTAAAAAATTTCAGTCCAGGATATGATTAATTAAGCATTTAAAAAAAATCCATTGTAACATGAACTCCTATTTGCTAGAGTTCCGTTGACATCTTAGTTCAAATTAGATTGGATGAGCGATTCAGGTCGCAAATTGCAATTGTGCATAATTGTGCATAAAACCTACGATTTTATTATCCGTTAACTTTCTTTTGCCAAAAAATATAGAACAGAAATACTTTCCTCAGCCAGGAAAGTATTTCTGGCAAAAAGCACTATTTATAACATCCAATCTAATTTGAACTACGATGTCAACTAAACTGTAACAAATAGGAGTCTATGTTACAATGGTTTTTTTTAATTCTTAATTAATCATACCCTGGACTGAAATTTTTTAGGCAACCCACTTGCGATATATTTATTGACATATTTAATTGGATATAAAATAGTTTTCATCCAATAAGCAGCTCGGTGAAGGTCGTTGTATAGCGGGATCCTAGGCTATACTCGTTTTATGTTTGGGTCAAACGGCAACTAGATATGTGTGCACAGACTTGTATAGTAAGGATAGGGCGAACAGCGCGAAAAAATGTCGCCAGTTTATGGGAGCAAGAATGACTATTTTGCACCCCCCCGGCAGTAGTCAGTATAGGTAGATAGATAAAGCCCTATTTTTTTTTTTTTTATTAATAATAATATTGCAGGCAAGGTGAACATAGACACATAGATAAAAAAATATAAAAAAATAAACATGTATTTCGCAAGAGTGGCGCTACATTTTCTCTTTGAAGAACGTTTACGTAAAATGTTCGGATGGACCTATCTTGACTATTTTTATCTATTTATGTGTGTGTACTTGACAAAACCTCTTGAGCCCAAAACAAACAAGTGGCTAACAAGTAACTAAATACTCGTTTGAAAAACAAGTTAATAATTGGTCAGGTGCGAGTCCGGCTCGCGCATTGAGGGTTCCGTACTATATTAGTAAAAGTTAAACCATAAGGTACGGTTGCCACCAATCAGATTTCGTCGTTTCGAAATCTCCTCTCCGTTTCGGAGATGTCAAAATGACGAAATCTGATTAATTGCTCAAACACGGCTTCGCTCCGCTCTGCTTTGGTGGAAACCGGGCCTAAGAATCACCTTTTTAACGAACCGCAAACTTAACTCTGTTTTATGAGGTTAATGGCTAATACCAAAAAAATTCTTATGGTAAAACGATTTTTTCCAAAAAAAAATTAGCTGATGTTACTTGGAGTGATGTAAGGATTCCAATGATACCCCATATGTCTAAATCTATTCAGCCGTTCAGAAGTTATGGTGGAATAAAGAAACTCACATACATACATACACATGACGACCATCGTGGTTGAGTGGTTAGCGTGTCGGTTTTCAAGGCACCGCCATCTCTGAGGTTCCGGGTTCGATCCCCGGTCGGGGCAATGTAGAAAAATAAGTTTTCTACATTGTCTCGGGTCTGGGTGTTGTGGTACCTTCGTTGTTTCTGATTTCCTTAACACAAGTGCATAAGCTACTTACTAAGGGATCGGAGCAATGTATGTGATGTTGTCCACTATATATTTATATTTATACATACATACATCCATACATACATGAACCTTAAAAACATTACACTCCTTTTTTTAAGCAGTCGTGTAATAATATGCTCTTAAATAAAAATTAGTCAAGTGCGAGTCTGGTTCGTGCACTGAGGGTTCCATATTATCAAGACCAATTCTCAATAGTATTAAAGTAAATTAAACACCTCTGCCCGCCAAATTCAAAAACGAACAAATAAGTAAATAAATAAAATAATGTTGTATGAGAGGAAAAAAATATTTTGTTGTTATACAGGCCACAGAAATACATCTTCATTTCTGATCATTTGTGATCTGATCATTTGTGAAAAAAGAATGACCAAAGTTTGTGCCCAGTTTTGTCATGAATCAAAACCAAAATACTCTAGGAATAAAAAAAAATGTGTTTTTATTTTAATTCAGATTTAATTTTAATCCGAATTTCGTCGTGGTGAGACAGTCTCGCGTAGCTCAGAGAAAGAGCACCTAGCCGCGATAGCTAGGGGACGTGGGTTCGAGTCCCACCGCGAGTGAAATTTTGATGCATATTTAAATTTATAGGAATAATTTCCTAAGTGTGTGAAAACACTATAATATAAAATATAAGTAGATTTTATTTTGTTTTAAAAATTATTGAATTTAATTTTGTCTAACTAACGTTTCAGGAGATAAAACGTGGTGAAAGACGGACAGACAGACATAGAGACAAACGGACGGAGAGCGTAGTCTTAGTTATAGGGTCCCATTTTACCCTTTGGCTACGGAACCCTATAACAGGTTTCAGAATGAGTTTGGCAATAGCCCACAACAAGCAAGTGATATTTGAGTAATCATTCAATCAATAATTTTTATAATTATTATTTGACGTTATACAATTTAAGATTTCTCGCTACAGGAGGGGCAATAAAACCCGTCTGTTATTTTCTCTGTTACACTCACAGGCTCTAACCGTGGGCCTGTGGGCAAACATCTTGTTTTCTATTGTATTGCATCTGGGGCAGCGAGACATTGCAGGTAGGTTTATAAGAAGCCCACAATAAACTCGGATTTTTGGTGCTAAGTCGTAGCTATTCTACCCACGACGTAGCATTCGCGTAGCACATGCTACGATGCTACGGCGTAGCAGATGCTATACCATTGCATAATAATATTATTATCAATCTTTGATCATATTATAGTACAAAGGTTGTAAACATTAAGAAGATATGAACAAAAATTGGCCAAGTGCGAGTCGGGCTCGCGCACTGAGGGTTTCGTACCATCAAGAGTATTCCCTTTCTCTATAGTACTAAAGTAAACTAAACACCCCTGCCTACTAAATCAAATACCGTGCATAAAAATCACGTTTATTGTATGGGAGCCCCTCTTAATTTTTAATTTTATTTTAATTTAACTATTTATTTCTACAGTAAATATAGGTCAAACTAAATATTCTGTGAAAATTTGAAGCGTCTGCCTGTTATCGTTTTCAATGTTGAGCAAAAACAAGCAAAAAAATCACGGTTGTTGTATGGGAGCCCCCTTAAATATTCATTTTATTCTATTTTTTAGTATTTTTTGTAAGAGCCGCAACAGAAATACATCATCTGTGAAAATTTCAAGTCTGTAGCTATCACGGTTCCAGAGATACAGCCTGGTGATCGACGGACGGACGGACGGAAAAGAGTTCCAATCGCACTTAAGCAAAATTAGGCTGTATAATAATGGTTTAAGACATAAATTACAATGTTTTAGTTTGTTTATAAAAATAGACATGTATACCCTCGTTTATATAGGCTTTTTTGGGGCACTTTTTTCGTGAATTTTGTATTACACCTGGATCCATACATTTATATGTCAACGCCTGCAGGTGAACGCCCCTATTTCTCTTCTCAAATTCTAAGGTCGTATGATTGACATGCACATGTATCACTTAACATCTAAGTGTACGCTTCTACAATATGATCCCGAAGTCTGTCTTGGACTTACCTTTGCACCGGTTTAAAGATACTGTCAAAAAACATCTAATAAATCAGGATTACTACACCATTGAAGAATTTTTAAATAACAAAGATTCTTGGAACGATAGTGATATGCTTCCATCTCCTCACGAGATATCTTAAAAATATTGTTTCATACTAAGTACTAAAAATTGAATATTGAGACATTTTTTTGAAAAGAGCAAGTACCGAGTTTCTTGCCAGTTCTTCTCGGTGCAAACCTGCTTTACGAACCTGGCGGTAGAGTCTTGACATTTCATGAGAGCTTATATCTAAGCCTATGTGAAATAAAGAATTTCATTTCATTTCATTTCATCAAGCTAAAATCCCGTTCATCTCTTTATTGTTTTACTTGAGAAAAAAACTAAAAAATAAAATATATTTTCCATAACAGAGGGTTAGGGTAAGGCCGGGCCACATTTAACCGCGGGATAAATATCAGCTCGAGTAACGCGTTTGAAGTCGCCGCCCTTTGTTCTTTGATCTGACCGCCTCTTCTGTTCTCATATAGGAGCACCGCAATTTAAGTTTAGTGAAGAAATAGTTATTATATTGAAAATCGTCTTTTTTCTGATACGTTTTTTGAAAATCCTTTTTTTTAAGACTACGTGAGCAAACGAGCGTGCGGGTCACTTGATGGTAAGTGGTAGCTGGCTCCATAGTTTGCATGTGCGTGGAAAGAAGGATCTGGCATACCAGGTGGTCGTGGATTGCCAGCCATCCAGGTAGTATCCTAGGAGAATCGTGAACTTTTTGGGATAAAAAGGTACTTACATTATTTACGGAATTATTTATCATTTCTGGGTGACCGAGCTATTTTCGGTGGCCAATAGATGGCAGCAGTAGTCATATTTTTTTTTTGGTAAATTCGACATTTTCTAACCCCCTGCATACTAAATTTCATGAAAATCGTTCGAGCCGTTTTCGAGATCCAGATTATATAGAAATATATATATATATACAAGGATTGCTCGTTTAAAGGTAGGTATAGGATTAACAGACAGCCTGTACGTCCAAACGGACGGACGGACGGCGAAGTTTTAGTAATAGGGTCCCATTTTTACCTTTTGGGTACGGAACCCTAAAAAACTTAGTTTCAGTTAGAAATAATTCAGTTCTAAGATGTTATTTCATCCGAATGAAGTCGACGCAAAAGTAAACAATTGGGTCTTACAATACTTTTGAATTTGATAAAAAATATTACTTTATTATAAACTAGGATAAAAATAATAACGTGCAGTGAAAGAAATATTAAAATCCAACGAAATTTACAAAGTTACAGGCGTTTAAACTTTGGAGTGGGGGGATCTTCTATCCCTTTCTCGCAAAACGAAAATTTGTATGAAGCCCCACGAAGCTACTATGGCATTGGTAAGGTGTGACGTCACAATTTCATGTTGCTATCTCTGTCTAATCACAAATCTTTAAATGCTTATAACTTTTTTGTTATTTGATCGATTATATTAGTTCTTTCAGTGCACGTCATTATTTTAATTCTACTTTATAATAAAGTAATAAAAAAATTGGAGTCAAATACCCTATTATTGTATTCCAATGTTATACAACTTACATAGAGTTACTTGAGTTATTTTCAATTCCAGCTAACTTTAAATAATATGCTAACAATGAAAGTATTTTCTATGTTAAGTTGATAAAGCGAATTGCATTTAAGTTATGACTTAAGCTTAAAAGGTAGATGACCTTTGAACCCTTTGATAGTTCTAGCGTATTCTTTCTATAATATATAATACTACTACTAATGGTTGTTATATAATATAAATATTTTATAAAATATATAATATAATGGTTGTCACATAATAACTTGTTTATTTCGTTTATTTCCACAGTATCATGTCCTATGGGATCTTACTATGGGGAAATGCTGCTGACATTCAATCGATCTTCGTTTTGCAAAAAAGGACTGTCAGGGCTATATACAAACTAAAGTGTAGAGAATCTCTCCGTGACAAATGACATGGCCGGATTCTGCCCTCGAAAAAAAATATTCATGGCCATCGACAAACAGTACGTCATATTAAAGCTTATAATTATGTCTTTACAATCGTTTAAGTTTTATGATCTGAAAACTTGCGAGAGGCATAATATCAGCATAACAACTTGCAACAAAATGCGCCTAAGTAATTTTGTTGCAAGTTGTTATGCTGATATTATGTCTCTCGCAAGTTTATATATATATAATCTGGATCTCGGAAACGGCTCGAACGATTTTCATGAAATTTAGTATAGAGGGAGTTTTGGGGGCAATAAATCGATCTAGCTAGGATTCATTTTTAGAGATTGTCGAATTTACCAAAAAAAAATGACTGCTGCTGCCATCTATTTGCCAGTACTTACATTAAATACAGGTAAATACCTAGGTCAGGCCTAGGTATTTACCTGTATTTCAGGCGACAGTATTTAAGTGTGTTGTGAAAGTGCGTGTTTGCGTGTGTATAGGTGTGTGTTGTATATATGTATGTATGTATCTGTGTATTTGGTGTGTTTGTATTTGGAATGAGCGATCGAATTTCCTTTGGGGATCGTAGATAAGTCGAATGGCTAAGGGCGTTCATCGAATTAAGAAAGAAGAATAACCAAAGGCGGTATCAAGTTTGGTGAACAAAATGAACCAAAACTAAAATATTCCAGGAAAATAAAATAGTGTTTAAGTTTAAGAACCATTGGCACAAGGAATTTTGGATACAAAAGGATACTTTTTCTGACATACAGATATAGAGTCCACTAACCCACGATGTCTCCCATACATTCTTAATACCACAATCATTTGTAATTCATGCAATTTTCGATCAGGTGTTATTCGGGTTCGAGTAATAATCTATGCTCCTGGCCATATTTGGTTCCAAAATGCCTTTGTTAAACGAAATTGTAAACGAATTTAGTTTTGCTTATTTTTATGTCAAGGAGGACATGTTTTCTGCTTATTTTGTTTTGTAATAAAAACAACACTATCTCACGTCGCATTATTATTTTGTTTTGTAATAAAAACAACATTATCTTCGTCTCAGAAGCACAGTTTTTACTGTCCAGTTAAAGAAAAACACCAGTTAATAAAGAAAGTTACAAGTTTTCATTCATAATTTTTGGTATTACGGAACTCGACCAAAGTTATAAAAATTTTGATCAAAATTGATTATTATTTCGTTTTAATGAAGTATTTCCGAACCAAATATGGCCAGGAGCATAGATTATTACTATATGAACCCGAATAACACCACAACATGATCGAAATTTGCACGAATTAAAAATGATTTTGGTATTACGAATGTATGGGAGACATCGTGGGGTTGACAAGTACAACTTGTTTATTTGCGTATAACTTTTTAATCCGGATGTTAGTTAAAAAAAATGTGTGTGTATAAAAAAAATACATCCATGGTTCAATTATCTTTTCAAAATGGCGAAATGCCCTATGCTGGGAATTGAAGCCAGAACCAATCGCTTAAATACCTTAGAGGTATTCATCTCAGCTTTACTTATTTTATTTTTATTTTATTTTATTATTTATTTGTAATAATTATTTGGTGGCTTTACTCGATCTGTACAGTTTTTAAGTAAAATGAATGTCATTAAACTTTAAGCAACTGGTTTAAGATCTTCAAAGAGCGATGCCCCAACAAAGTTATAACTAATTAACTTCAAGATTTTCAAGATTACGTCAACAATAGAGCGTTTTTATTTTTTATTGAAATGAGCTTTCTTTGAAAATGAAAATCTTATTTTTCACATAGGCCTAAAAATGAGCTCTTATGAAAAAGTCAAAACTCTACCGCCAGGTTTGGAAGGCAGGCTGGCACTGAGAAGAACTGGCAAGAAACTCGGTACTTGTTCTTTTCAAAATAAGTTTTATATTAATATAGTATGAAGCAATACGTGAGAAGATGGAAGCATATCCCTATCATTCCAATAATCCATGTCATTTCAAGATGTTTTACCTAATTACTAAAAAACTAATTAAAATCCGTGTCTTAGCGTATTTGTATAATATTAGGTATGTTCGCGACGCTCCGACCTGATGTGTGTCTAGTACGTGTGAAAGGGACGTGAGATGCATCACCATCCAATCCCTATTCGACTTTCGTGTTGCGTGTGAACCCCGGACAGAATAATTCTAATATGGCGAATCACTGCAGCGCCCATGTAACGCGCTTTCACGTTCTTTTTAATTAATCATGTGATCTAGACAATACAAGTTTCAACCATCATATTAATGTGTTTGCTGTGAGCCACCTATCCGCGCAAACATAACTGGCGACCGTGACACAGGACCTGCAACTTCGAGCTGCCGAGGAGAATCGAGAATCGGCGAGGCGAGCGCTGGCGAACAGCGCCCGCGCCATCACGCCCGGCGAGGCCCGTCTTAAGGCTAGGTTTTCCCGGAACTATAGGTATTTGCGGGCTACCTCCCGCCCCCCAAAATTCTCGCGTACGAAAGTAAATGGACATCGAGCGCCGCTTGAGCGCAGTGACCCCATCCGCTGTCCCGGAACACGGTGTAATTACATACAGTAGGACTTAGTTTAAGTTGACGGATGTTGTTTACAATTTCAATATAACAAATTATACATACTTATATAGTTATGTCTACGTATTATTTAGCGCTTTTAAGTTTTTAAGACATTGAAATTGATACTTGTAAACACGTTACTTATATACGAGTACAGACTCACGAATCACGTTGTACTTGTATAAATTATTTCCGAAACGCATTATAACTTCATCTACTTCAATGGGTGCATTTTTCGGACGTGGTGACGCCTTAACCAGTATGGTTAAGATGTTTTTAACTATTATAGCTCTTAGCCACGATTTGATTTTTCGTAACAGGTTAGAATGAACGCGAGCGAAGCGAGCTTAAAAATTTTTACGATTTTGCAGGATAAATCACTATTTATTCCAGTCTTGAATTTAACATGGTTTGACAGTGATATACGCCTTTAATAAAAATAATATAATCATTTTTAGGCGTAGTAACGTCTTAAAATCACAAATATTGCGAATTCGGGCGAATGAATTGAACGCGAACTTTATATTATATATTTAGATAACTGGAAATGCGAGCGAAAGGAGCTCAAATCTTTTACGTTTTTTATTTTGTTTTATTATGTGATCCATCTTTAATCTTTAATTTAATTAATGTAATAATTTTTCGGTGAAATAACGTCTTGAAATCGCAAATAGTCCTGAATGAAGCGAACACAAACTTTATGTATCCTGACAACTGGATAAGCGAGCGAAGCGAGCTCAATTTTTTTACTATTTCGCAGGATAAATCACTATTTATTACAGTCTTGAATTTAACATGGTTTGACAGTGAGATCCATCTTTAATAAAAATATAATAATTTTTAGGCGGAATAACGTCTTGAAATTGCAAATAGTCCTGAATGAGGCGAACACGAACTTTATATATTCCAACAACTGGATATGCGAGCGAAGCGAACACGAAATTTTCTGTTTTTTTTTTTTTACTGAAAAAGTCACAACATAATAAAGATTCTGGGGGCATACATATCTTGATAACTAGATATGCGAGTGAAGCGAGCTCAAATTGGCGACCTGAAATGACCTTGTATACCTCCGTGCAATCAAGGTCATTTCGTGAAAATCCGCCGTGGAGGACACTTAGATACAAATATAACTTGAGATTAATTAATAAAATCAAAAAATAAGGAGAATTGTTGATAAATCAGGAAATTTCCTGGGAAATCAGGAGCTCAACAGTTAAAAGGTCGCGGTGGCGAGGTGAAATTCAAATTTTCAATATTTTCGTTACCTAATAATGCGTTTGATACTAAAATATAAAATAGAATCAACCATAAATCAATTAAATATTATATGACCCCCCATGACAAAACCACCCCACACCCCCCCTGGATCCGCCGATGCTTCCCATACAATGTTAGGTGAAATAGCTATGAAATATCTAATAACTAATTGATAATATTAACAGTGTGATCCCTTAGCAAATACGCTTATCCTTTAATATTATTTCGTAGTTTCTTTAAAAAGGTTTTCCATATAAATAAATAGATGTGTGATTATCAGGTTTGTCCATTGGATTACAAAATTTATCTAAATAAAACCTGTTTAGAGATGGGGAACTAGAGAACCCAGGTGAAAAACCATGAATGGGTTTATAACTCGGTTGATTAGTTGATTACCTGTCTTACGTCAACGTTAAGAAATGGACTTGATGAAGTTTATAAGTATCGAGGCTCAAGTCTCACTAAAGCCACAAACAGCAACTACTTCGCCTTACTGTGTGTTGTTAAACTGTGTTCACATTGTTACTACTACAAATAAACCTATAATAATAATTATTATTTTTCTTGTTCAAAATTTATTTATGGCTATTGTAAACAAATCTAATCCAAATATTAGTATATTCTAATCGAGATAATATTAAAAAAGCTAAAATCTGCCCCTTGTAACGTATTCATCGTTATCGTAATCATTTAGAAACTCTGCCCGCTGATTGGTTCCCTTATTTACGTCAGCCAATAGGTGGGCAGAATTAGCAAACGATTACGATAACGTTGAATACATTTTCTTGGGCAATCAGACCCCTGTACGAAGAACTATTTAAAAGTAAGTAGGTACTATGCTTATTAACTTACAGCTAATTATAAATTTTAGTGACTACAAAATAATATTTTTCAAAAAAAAATATAAAGTTGAAAATTTAACCGCGGGACAGCGTGGCCTGGCAAAACTGGCGTACGTCCTACCTCGATAGAGTCCGTCGGACGACTGGCGCACCCCCGCTAGAGGATGCGCGTGACCGTATTCGTTGAAAAACAGGCTTGAGCTATGCTTGATTAAAAAAAAATTTTTTTTTTTACACGAACCGCTGATAAATTCACTCAGCTTTATTTTCATATATATATTTTTAAATTTAGTTAAAAACTTTAGGCACAAAGTGGAATAAATAGTCAAAATCGATATTTCTTCATTTTTTTTTATGATCGAGAAAAGTTTAGCTTTAAGCATTTATTTTAACTTTGAGTACTAGATAGAGAATGTATCTACGACATATATTTTTTTCGATGCAAAAATATACTTATTCATGATTTAAACGGGGTTGGAAAAGAAGAGAAATTGCTAGAAACAGGGAAAAGACCCCGTTAAATCAAGTGAGCCCGTTCCATTCTCTTCCCTATTTTATCCCCTTAAAACTTGGATATGCAGCGAGTGCAGTTCCTCAAAACTAAGCGAACCTGTTGCCCACGCATTCTTTATGCATTTTGCTAAGCAAATAGGTGTCTATTTACCTACCGGTTGTACATAACAAAACAACCGACTCATGCTTTTGTGAGCGCCTATATACTTTAAATACGATTAATTAGGGACTTCTTTGCTCTGGAGCCTAAATAGCATGACTAATCTATGCTTTTCTTGAGTGCCTATACCTTAGTTTACGTATTTAAAGACTTCTTTGTTCACAACCTATAAAGCGCCTACTTTCAATGTTTTGCTAAAATACTGCAACTTTTCGCTCGAACTTACAGCTAAATTGCATAAAACCTATATCTATACATCCATTTTATATGTAATTATTCATTTACATACTCCAATTTGTCCAATTTTTGTCTAATTTTGAGCAATCTTCTCACTTAATTAGATATACGTGATAACCCGACCTTCTTGTTTTGGTTGCATTATACATCGTACCACGACTATCGTTTCAGCGTATCGAGCGCTTAATCCCGTGCAACGTCCAGTCGCCGCCGCGTTAGTCTGCGCTTGCAGCGGCTGACTGCAGCGCTGCGTAGATTTCGACCCCGGCCGGCTGCATCGTGTTACGTGTACAGCGAGCACGGCAACGCGTCGAATTGCGGAGCGTATTGCTGGATTACAAGTTTGTTATAACAACATACGTAGTACATTTATTATTTACTCAACTTGAGACATCGTTAGTTACTCAAGATGTCACTGCATGAACAGAGTTTTGATACTTCTATGGCAAATTTAACTTCAAAACGAAGCTCAATCAAAGGCCGTGTAACCAAGTTTAAAAATAGTTTAGAATTATTATCCAATTCTAAGTCTATTTCTCCGGTTGAAGTAAGCAAACTTTCGATACGGCTAAGCCGTTTTGAGACTTTGTTTACGGAATTTGATGAGCTACAAACTCAAATAGAAGTTCTTAATGTAGAAGAACAGGCTCTTGAATTAAACGCCCGTGACGTTATCGAGCAGGATTTTTGCTTTTGTATCGCCACTGCTCGGCAATTAATTGACGATAACTCTTCTCCAAAAAAGCAAAGTAATTCTTGCCGCTCCACAGACAGCGAGCATGAATGCGAGTCATTATTAGGTTTCAAACTTCCTGTTGTTCAAATTGCAAAGTTTTCTGGTTCCTATTCAACCTGGATTCAATTTAAACAGACTTTTTCTTCGCTGATTCATGAGAACAATAAGATTAAAGATATTCATAAATTTTATTACTTAAATTCGTACCTGGAAGGTGAAGCCGCTCGCGTCATTAGTAATTTGGAGGTGAGTCGTGAGAATTATATAAAAGCCTGGCAACTTCTCTGTGACAGATACGACAACAAACGACAGTTAATAAATTATCATTTAAAGGCCTTGCTGAGTATCGAAACCGTTAAGGAAAGTGAAAAATCTTTACGTTTCGTCATAGATCACGTGACAAAAAATTTAAGAGCCCTTCAGACGTTAGGGCTGCCCACTGATAGTTGGGACATGCTTATTATTTTTATTATTTCACAAAAATTGGACACCACAACGGCCCTTAAATGGGAAGAATGTAGGAGTCACTTAAAAGAGATCCCTACACTTAGTGATTTTTTTGATTTTTTGAAGAATAGGGCAGACGTCTTAGAGACAATTAATAAAAATAAACATCTGAGGCGCAGCTCTGCTTCAGAGAGCATTCCTAAAATTAAGGCACAAACAAAATCGTTTGCGACCGCTTCTACTCGTACTTCCTCTTCTTCGTCAAAGGCGACCATCTCTTGTCCCGTCTGTAAGGGTAAGCATCGCATTTACGAGTGCCCTGCATTTAAAAACAAGTCAGTCGAAGAGAGGTCATCGCTTGTATCTTCGTTGAATCTTTGCAGGAACTGTCTCCGGAAGGATCACCGGGTGGAGCTCTGCAGGCTTCCAGGGGGGTGCAGGATCTGCAGACAGCGTCATAATTCAATGATTCACGTAGATGCTGAGAACGAAGAGGAATCGCCATCGTCAGAGGCAATTGTCATGTCTTCCCTGTCCTCCACTGAAGTTCTACTTTGTACAGCTATGATTGATGTGATCAATCCCTCCACTAATGAGAGGATAACTGTACGCATCCTTCTTGACAGCGGGTCCCAATCGTCGTTTTTGACAGAATCTGTCAAACGAAGACTTAAGCTGCCTTCGCAAAATACCGATACCAAAATTATAGGTATTGGTGACACTAAATTGAACGTTAGTACACAACGTTGCTCAGTACGCATAGAATCTAGGTGCTCTTCATTCAATGCAACGTTGTCTTGCTTTGTGTTGCCTAAACTCACAGGTAACTTGCCAAAGTCTGCTTTTGACTCTAAACGCTTTCATATTCCAAATCTTCAACTCGCCGATCCTTCTTTCAACGTACCGTCGGATGTAGACATGATACTAGGAGCTGAGCTTTTTTGGAATGTCATAGGCTCGGAACAGCTCTCGCTAGGTGAGAACAACCCTAAGCTTCGCAATTCCTTACTAGGATGGTTAATAGGGGGTCCTATGGCTTCAGTCCAATCGAACTCCGATGGGCGCGCAAATGTCAGCTATAACTTAGCTTGCAGTATTGATGATTTATCTACACAAATGTCAAAATTTTGGGAGTTGGAAAGTGTGCCAAACGTTCCTGTCTTGTCTGAGGAGGAGCAACTGTGTGAACAGCACTTCCTGCAAAATACCTCTCGTCTTGATAATGGACAGTTTTGTGTGAGGATTCCACTTCATAGTCCAAGAGACTGCCTAGGTGACTCGCGCACATCAGCCCAGCGGAGATTCTTCGCTTTAGAAAGAAGGTTTAGAAAGCAACCATTGTTAAAGCAACTTTACACCGAATTTATGAGGGAGTATGCAGAACTTAATCATTTGTCTGTCTATGACAAAGAACCTTCAATGACGTCATATCATATACCACATTTGCCTGTGTTGGAGCCTACTTCTCAATCGACAAAGGTTCTTGTCGCCTATGATGCCTCTGCGAAGACTACATCCGGGTGTTCCACTAGCACTCTGGAAATCAATTGGTCGTCGTCGTCTGATGAGGTTAATTTTCCTATTCAAATTTCTCATCCAGATAAAATCACAAAAAGAGATATCTTATCTTGCGCCTTCAAGGTATTTAACCATCTTGGTTTACTTTCTTTTTGTACCGTCAAGCCAAAAATGATGATTCAAAGGCTTTGGTCCGAAACAAAGCTTGGTTGGGATGATAAAGTACCTCCTGATATTGAATCGGACTGGCTAAGGTTTGCTAATGAACTTCCATGCATATCCGACTTGCGCATACAGGTTTCAATTGATGAACCAGTTCGTATCGAGATGCATTGCTTTTGTTATTCGTCAGAACAAGCTTATGGAGCTTGCATTTACTTGAAATCTCTTGATAACGATGGCAAAGTTCAGGTGCGCCTACTTTGCGCGAAATCGCGCGTAATCCCCATAAAACGTCAGACGATTCTTCGCTTAGAGCTTTGTGCTGCTTTTTTAGGCTCACAACTTTCAAGCACAGTTGCCAAAGCACTAAGATGCAAAATAGAACGTTACTTTTACTGGACAGACTCAAAAGTTGTCTTGGGTTGGCTGCGTAGTACAAAGGCCCTCAAGACTTTTGTTGCCAACAGAGTAGCGGCTATCAATGAGCTCTCAGATCCTGACATGTGGCTTAACGTTCCCTCCTCCCAAAATCCAGCTGATCTGGTCTCACGAGGTGTGGATCCTAGCAACGTGGCTTCCTGCACATTATGGTGGCAGGGACCAGACTATCTTCTACAATCAATCAGAAGCATCTTGGCCTTCCCAAAATCAGAACATCTTCATCCAAGATTTACCTGAACTAAAGCTTCATGTAGCTAATATTCAGGAACAGTGTTTCAACCTATCAAGAATATCGAGGTTTCTTATTCTCCAACGTTCCTATGCGTGGCTGCTTCGATTCATCAATAACGCAAGAAATCCAAAGAACAAAATAACAGAGCCTTTACAAAGCGTTGAGCTTGAGAATGCCTTGTGTGTTCTAATCAAAATCTCCCAAAGAGAGTGCTTTGACGAGGAAATAAATATTCTGTCCAAAAACAAGCAACTTAAACCTAAATCCATCCAATCCTCTTGCACGCTAATAGTCACATCACTACAATTTTGTTTCAGTATGAGCATGTACGCCTTATGCATGCTGGTCCTGTCCATCTTTTAGCTTCTATAAGAAATCGTTTTTGGTCAATAGGTCGCAGGGATTTAGCTAGGCGAATGACTAGCAAATATGTAAAGTGCAGGAGATGTAAAGCAGCATCCATGACCAACATCATGGGCACCGTCCTACCTACCGTCTGAACGCGTAGCAAATGATTTTCCATTCAGCGTCGTAGGTACAGATTTCCGGGACCTTTCATGATAACAGAGTTTTTATCGCCAGAAGAGTATCGAAATTCTGTTGCAGGTCTTGCGTCTCAACTGAATAATGAGTTCTCATTCTCGCCAGCATACGCTCCCAAATTCGGCGGGTTATGAGGGCCGGCATTAAGTCAGCCAAGTTCCATATCAAAAGAATGATGGGAAATACTAACTTGACATTTGAGGGGCTCTCTTCGCTGTTCCAAGTTGAAGCCATCCTAAACAACCGCTCCCTCTGTCCTATCAGTCCCTCACCTAACGATCTCCAATGCCTCACTTCCGGGCACTTCTTGATTGGTAGACCATTCACCGCGCTGCCAAGTCCATCCTACGCAGATGTCAAGGAGAGCAGGCTTGACCGCTTTCAACGTCTGGAGCAGGCCAGAAGACACTTTTGGCAAAGGTGGTCAAACGAATATATATGTGAGCTTCAACAACGGGGGAAGTGGCGCCCCAGATCATCCAATCTCAAGGTCGGCGATTTGGTGCTCATAAAGGAGCCAACCGCACCCCCACTATGCTGGCGCCTTGGCCGGGTTACGACGTTACATCCCGGCGCCGACGGAATACCACGTGTGGCGGACATCGCCACCGCCCAGGGCACTGCGCGACGAGCCCTCAATCGCCTTTGTACACTACTACTAGATGAAGAAACCACGTCTTGAAATCAAGATTTCAAGGGCCCCGAAGATGTTCGCGACGCTCCGACCTGATGTGTGTCTAGTACGTGTGAAAGGGACGTGAGATGCATCACCATCCAATCCCTATTCGACTTTCGTGTTGCGTGTGAACCCCGGACAGAATAATTTTAATATGGCGAATTAGTGCAGCGCCCATGTAACGCGCTTTCACGTTTCCTTGTAATTAATCATGTGATTTATGCAATACAATTTTCAACCATCATTATGTGTTTGCTGTGAGCTACCTATCCGCGCAAACAGGTATATACAATTACATCCATTGCAATTTCCGATAAAAATTAAAAATCGAGGTTTTGGAGGACCTTTTGGGAGAACTTTCTATCGAGAATAGCTTATCTGTTTTAAAGCGAATTTATATTAAAGACCCAAAATACATGACGTTTAGATTTGAAAGGAATTATCTTTATAGTTTTCAACCTTCAGTCGCTAAAAATTGCTTGAATAGCCCTTGTATGAAAACCTTTGATCAAAATGAACGCCGGCTCCCATACTACACCGTCATTGTGATTTAGAACAAAGGCACAAGAAATGAGTGCAAGAAACGTTTGTTTGACCTACATTTTATATGGAGCATCCACATTGTTTTGACAAACAAATCTTTGATATTCTTGTATGGAACTAGCTTCATACAAGCTTGATATTTTCGCTCGGATAATATACCAAGGGAATTTAGACAATCTACCCTTTTTCCTTGTCTCTGTAAATCTATAGATTAAAGAGATACTAGCTTAAGACCTTTCAAATGTGGAAAAAAATTTCATAAGAATCAGTCGAGCCTTTTGGAGGAGTTTGCAACACATGACTGCTTCAAGGTAGAACAACTGACACCGCGGTGGTTCCTACCCGGACGCGCTCCGCAAGAACACTCCTACCACCAGTAGATCAGCATCAAACCTGTACACAGCAACACATGACTGCTTCACGGTAGAACAACTGACACCGCGGTGGTGCCTACCCGGACGCGCTCCGCAAGAACACTCCTACCACCAGTAGATCAGCATCAAACCTGTACACAGCAACACATGACTGCTTCACGGTAGAACAACTGACACCGCGGTGGTGCCTACCCGGACGCGCTCCGCAAGAACACTCCTACCACCAGTAGATCAGCATCAAACCTGTACACAGCAACACATGACTGCTTCACGGTAGAACAACTGACACCGCGGTGGTGCCTACCCGGACGCGCTCCGCAAGAACACTCCTACCACCAGTAGATCAGCATCAAACCTGTACACAGCAACACATGACTGCTTCACGGTAGAACAACTGACACCGCGGTGGTGCCTACCCGGACGCGCTCCGCAAGAACACTCCTACCACCAGTAGATCAGCATCAAACCTGTACACAGCAACACATGACTGCTTCACGGTAGAACAACTGACATCGTGGTGGTGCCTACCCGGACGCGCTCCGCAAGAACACTCCTACCACCAGTAGATCAGCATCAAACCTGTACACAGCAACACATGACTGCTTCACGGTAGAACAACTGACATCGTGGTGGTGCCTACCCGGACGCGCTCCGCAAGAACACTCCTACCACCAGTAGATCAGCATCAAACCTGTACACAGCAACACATGACTGCTTCACGGTAGAACAACTGACACCGCGGTGGTGCCTACCCGGACGCGCTCCGCAAGAACACTCCTACCACCAGTAGATCAGCATCAAACCTGTACACAGCAACACATGACTGCTTCACGGTAGAACAACTGACACCGCGGTGGTGCCTACCCGGACGCGCTCCGCAAGAACACTCCTACCACCAGTAGATCAGCATCAAACCTGTACACAGCAACACATGACTGCTTCACGGTAGAACAACTGACACCGCGGTGGTGCCTACCCGGACGCGCTCCGCAAGAACACTCCTACCACCAGTAGATCAGCATCAAACCTGTACACAGCAACACATGACTGCTTCACGGTAGAACAACTGACACCGCGGTGGTGCCTACCCGGACGCGCTCCGCAAGAACACTCCTACCACCAGTAGATCAGCATCAAACCTGTACACAGCAACACATGACTGCTTCACGGTAGAACAACTGACACCGCGGTGGTGCCTACCCGGACGCGCTCCGCAAGAACACTCCTACCACCAGTAGATCAGCATCAAACCTGTACACAGCAACACATGACTGCTTCACGGTAGAACAACTGACACCGCGGTGGTGCCTACCCGGACGCGCTCCGCAAGAACACTCCTACCACCAGTAGATCAGCATCAAACCTGTACACAGCAACACATGACTGCTTCACGGTAGAACAACTGACACCGCGGTGGTGCCTACCCGGACGCGCTCCGCAAGAACACTCCTACCACCAGTAGATCAGCATCAAACCTGTACACAGCAACACATGACTGCTTCACGGTAGAACAACTGACACCGCGGTGGTGCCTACCCGGACGCGCTCCGCAAGAACACTCCTACCACCAGTAGATCAGCATCAAACCTGTACACAGCAACACATGACTGCTTCACGGTAGAACAACTGACACCGCGGTGGTGCCTACCCGGACGCGCTCCGCAAGAACACTCCTACCACCAGTAGATCAGCATCAAACCTGTACACAGCAACACATGACTGCTTCACGGTAGAACAACTGACACCGCGGTGGTGCCTACCCGGACGCGCTCCGCAAGAACACTCCTACCACCAGTAGATCAGAATCAAACCTGTACACAGCAACACATGACTGCTTCACGGTAGAACAACTGACACCGCGGTGGTGCCTACCCGGACGCGCTCCGCAAGAACACTCCTACCACCAGTAGATCAGCATCAAACCTATACACAGCAACACAAGACTGCTTCACGGTAGACCAACTGACACCGCGGTGGTGCCTACCCGGACGCGCTCCGCAAGAACACTCCTACCACCAGTAGATCAGCATCAAACCTATACACAGCAACACATGACTGCTTCACGGTAGAACAACTGACACCGCGGTGGGCCTACCCGGACGCGCTCCGCAAGAACACTCCTACCACCAGTAGATCAGCATCAAACCTGTACACAGCAACACATGACTGCTTCACGGTAGAACAACTGACACCGCGGTGGTGCCTACCCGGACGCGCTCCGCAAGAACACTCCTACCACCAGTAGATCAGCATCAAACCTGTACACAGCAACACATGACTGCTTCACGGTAGAACAACTGACACCGCGGTGGTGCCTACCCGGACGCGCTCCGCAAGAACACTCCTACCACCAGTAGATCAGCATCAAACCTGGACACAGCAACACATGACTGCTTCACGGTAGAACAACTGACATCGCGGTGGTGCCTACCCGGACGCGCTCCGCAAGAACACTCCTACCACCAGTAGATCAGCATCAAACCTGGACACAGCAACACATGACTGCTTCACGGTAGAACAACTGACACCGCGGTGGTGCCTACCCGGACGCGCTCCGCAAGAACACTCCTACCACCAGTAGATCAGCATCAAACCTGGACACAGCAACACATGACTGCTTCACGGTAGAACAACTGACACCGCGGTGGTGCCTACCCGGACGCGCTCCGCAAGAACACTCCTACCACCAGTAGATCAGCATCAAACCTGGACACAGCAACACATGACTGCTTCACGGTAGAACAACTGACATCGTGGTGGTGCCTACCCGGACGCGCTCTGCAAGAACACTCCTACCACCAGTAGATCAGCATCAAACCTGGACACAGCAACACATGACTGCTTCACGGTAGAACAACTGACATCGTGGTGGTGCCTACCCGGACGCGCTCCGCAAGAACGCTCCTACCACCAGTAGATCAGCATCAAACCTGGACACAGCAACACATGACTGCTTCACGGTAGAACAACTGACATCGTGGTGGTGCCTACCCGGACGCGCTCCGCAAAAACACTCCTACCACCAGTAGATCAGCATCAAACCTGGACACAGCAACACATGACTGCTTCACGGTAGAACAACTGACACCGCGGTGGTGCCTACCCGGACGCGCTCCGCAAGAACACTCCTACCACCAGTAGATCAGCATCAAACCTGTACACAGCAACACATGACTGCTTCACGGTAGAACAACTGACACCGCGGTGGTGCCTACCCGGACGCGCTCCGCAAGAACACTCCTACCACCAGTAGATCAGCATCAAACCTGTACACAGCAACACATGACTGCTTCACGGTAGAACAACTGACACCGCGGTGGTGCCTACCCGGACGCGCTCCGCAAGAACACTCCTACCACCAGTAGATCAGCATCAAACCTGTACACAGCAACACATGACTGCTTCACGGTAGAACAACTGACACCGCGGTGGTGCCTACCCGGACGCGCTCTGCAAGAACACTCCTACCACCAGTAGATCAGCATCAAACCTGGACACAGCAACACATGACTGCTTCACGGTAGAACAACTGACATCGTGGTGGTGCCTACCCGGACGCGCTCCGCAAGAACGCTCCTACCACCAGTAGATCAGCATCAAACCTGGACACAGCAACACATGACTGCTTCACGGTAGAACAACTGACACCGCGGTGGTGCCTACCCGGACGCGCTCCGCAAGAACACTCCTACCACCAGTAGATCAGCATCAAACCTGTACACAGCAACACATGACTGCTTCACGGTAGAACAACTGACACCGCGGTGGTGCTTACCCGGACGCGCTCCGCAAGAACACTCCTACCACCAGTAGATCAGCATCAAACCTGTACACAGCAACACATGACTGCTTCACGGTAGAACAACTGACACCGCGGTGGTGCCTACCCGGACGCGCTCCGCAAGAACACTCCTACCACCAGTAGATCAGCATCAAACCTGTACACAGCAACACATGACTGCTTCACGGTAGAACAACTGACACCGCGGTGGTGCCTACCCGGACGCGCTCCGCAAGAACACTCCTACCACCAGTAGATCAGCATCAAACCTGGACACAGCAACACATGACTGCTTCACGGTAGAACAACTGACACCGCGGTGGTGCCTACCCGGACGCGCTCCGCAAGAACACTCCTACCACCAGTAGATCAGCATCAAACCTGGACACAGCAACACATGACTGCTTCACGGTAGAACAACTGACACCGCGGTGGTGCCTACCCGGACGCGCTCCGCAAGAACACTCCTACCACCAGTAGATCAGCATCAAACCTGGACACAGCAACACATGACTGCTTCACGGTAGAACAACTGACATCGCGGTGGTGCCTACCCGGACGCGCTCCGCAAGAACACTCCTACCACCAGTAGATCAGCATCAAACCTGGACACAGCAACACATGACTGCTTCACGGTAGAACAACTGACACCGCGGTGGTGCCTACCCGGACGCGCTCCGCAAGAACACTCCTACCACCAGTAGATCAGCATCAAACCTGTACACAGCAACACATGACTGCTTCACGGTAGAACAACTGACACCGCGGTGGTGCCTACCCGGACGCGCTCCGCAAGAACACTCCTACCACCAGTAGATCAGCATCAAACCTGGACACAGCAACACATGACTGCTTCACGGTAGAACAACTGACACCGCGGTGGTGCCTACCCGGACGCGCTCCGCAAGAACACTCCTACCACCAGTAGATCAGCATCAAACCTGGACACAGCAACACATGACTGCTTCACGGTAGAACAACTGACACCGCGGTGGTGCCTACCCGGACGCGCTCCGCAAGAACACTCCTACCACCAGTAGATCAGCATCAAACCTGGACACAGCAACACATGACTGCTTCACGGTAGAACAACTGACACCGCGGTGGTGCCTACCCGGACGCGCTCCGCAAGAACACTCCTACCACCAGTAGATCAGCATCAAACCTGGACACAGCAACACATGACTGCTTCACGGTAGAACAACTGACATCGCGGTGGTGCCTACCCGGACGCGCTCCGCAAGAACACTCCTACCACCAGTAGATCAGCATCAAACCTGGACACAGCAACACATGACTGCTTCACGGTAGAACAACTGACACCGCGGTGGTGCCTACCCGGACGCGCTCCGCAAGAACACTCCTACCACCAGTAGATCAGCATCAAACCTGTACACAGCAACACATGACTGCTTCACGGTAGAACAACTGACACCGCGGTGGTGCCTACCCGGACGCGCTCCGCAAGAACACTCCTACCACCAGTAGATCAGCATCAAACCTGTACACAGCAACACATGACTGCTTCACGGTAGAACAACTGACACCGCGGTGGTACCTACCCGGATGCGCTCTGCAAGAAGAGCCCACAGTTACTATAGCTTTCAGGTTCACAGTTACTCTAGTTTTGTCTGCTCAACTCATGAATACAAAACTGTCATCGGCTTTTAGACTACACGTATATAGGACGTTGGATCTCTGCCAAAGCCAGGTGTTTTAGACGATAATTTTGAATACAGTTTCCCCAATTTGTTCACACGATATTCAACCCTATTTTGTGTTACGTAGAGTTGAGGGTTCTGCAAATAGCTTTCGTGTTTGAATAATAATTTAGTTAAGTCGATTTCGGGCCGTCTCTTATATTATAATGCACTAGCTGTTTCTTGCGACTTCAACGTTATTTTTTCAATTATTCTTCCAGCCTCCTACATTGATGTTAGTAATTTTTGGTGAAAATTTATCAAATCACCCTTAATATTGAAATTTCCATTTTCAGGATTCAGTACCAAAAAATTCAAAAAAAAAAAATTCAAAATTCAAAAATTTTATTCTTTCACATAGGCCTAACTTAGAGGCTCTTGCGAAACGTTAAGACTCTACCGCCTCGTTCGGAAAGTAGCACTGCACCGAGAAGAACGGGCAAGAAACTCGGCACTTGCTTTTTTTAAAAATAATATTTTTTACAATTTTGTTTTAAACAATAATCACATTATAATAAGCCTCTTGTGAGCAGACGGAATATACACTTAGATCCAAGGGTCTTTGTCATTTAAAAACATTAAAAATATAGCGGTCTTTAACTAAGGGCAGGCCAGGTTCACTTATCACGTGATCGAAGAAACTAACGGTAGCCGTCTCGACGTACCTACTTATTTCAGACGGCCGCCGCGCGCCGGCTACTTTGCTCGTATCAGTTCTTTTACGGTCTATTTCACGCGCTGCGTGCGCCCGATTGCGAGACAACCTGAGTAGCTACGTCGAATGAGAAGAAGAAACAATTTATTGCATCCAAACACAACGTAGTAAAAGTTATACAGAAAAAAGATAATAGTGATGGTATGCAAAGGCGGCCTTATCGCTGTAAGCGATCTCAGCCAGGCAACCTTTTTTTGGCTATGAGAAATTAAATCTTAAAAGTGAGATATAAAGTTACGCGGTAGAAAGAGACCACAACTTTGCGTTTGTTGCGTGTTCTTTACGGAGGCGGGGCCAGGCGCTATTGCGAACTGAATTATACTTTTTGTGTCAGCGCAAGAGTCGCTATTTCTTTAAATCATCTTGCGGAGTGCGCCTTCTGTACCGTTAGGTACAATTATGTATTCCGTGTTAAGGGCTGATTTTTCAATCGCCGGATAATCGTCAACGAATGAAGAAATATCACATTTTAACAAATTTTGTATGGCGTAATGTTTCAAAATTATTCCTCAGATTATTTATCTGGGGACTGAAAAATCAGCCCTAAGACATCAAAAAAAATCTTAGGGCGCTTCTCTACCAGCGATGTGTTACTTTGTAACGTACCACCTCTCTGATGGACAGACACCTTTATGTACAAGGATACAAGTTTAAATCATTTTAATATTTAACTTGTTGAGGGCACACAGGGACCTCCGTAGAAAGCTTCGCGTCCCTTAGAGATATCTGTAATTCTTTTGTTCATTTATATTACAAGTTAAGTAGTTAAAAAGTATACCTTTTTCGTGAAGACAAACAAAAAAAGAGGTTTTAAAAATTCATGAAAATCCCTTCGTGTAATTACCTATCAAGAAAATTAATTTTTAGTCTTTTAAAAATTTCCGCGGAATGTTTGGTTTTGTGGTTTTTGTATTTAAATATCCATTTGTTTTTGAAACTAAGGTGGGTGGACCATGGAAGGCCATGCTCCTTCGAAGGCCAATTATTAAAATTTCGTAGTTATTGCCATGTGATGACAAATTCCTTCTATCTACATAAACATCCATCGAACTAGAAATCACAGACGCGGCGGCGAATCGCTCGCGCCACTATTTTGGCAGTACGGTCCCTCGCTTCATTGATATCGGAAATCGACGACGTTAAATTAAGGTGGGTGTACCATAGAAGGCCACTCTAACAAATAAATAGTTATTATTCATCTATTTACTGGATAAATGAAACTAACAAATATTTAAGTAATACTTTGTTTTATTACGTAACATATAAACCAATTCTTTTTATTGTAGATTTAATCGCTATTTAATAACTTTTAGTGTTAGATGACTGCTTTATTATAATGGCCTTCTAAGGAGCCTTGTTCCTAGCAACGCCATTTGGAAGAGTTCAATGAAACTTAAGTTTAATCGATATTGATCAAATCTGAAATTTAAAAAAGTGGTTTATATTATGTTACGTAATAAAACAAAGTATTACTTTATTATTTGTTCGTATCATTTATTCAGTAAATAAACGAATAATAACTGTTCATTTGTTAGTGTGGCCTTCCATGGTCCACCCACCTTATATCTTAGAATCATTGATATTATTATCAACTAAGGATTTAGGGTCAGCGCTAAAAAGTGTCCGAACCTAATGAACTCCAAAACGCGAAAAGAGTTCTAAAAGCACTTAAGCAAAATTAATCATAATAAAGGTTTAAAACATTAAGGTAAATTACAATGTTTTAGTTTGTATATAAAAATACACATGTACCCTCGTTTATACAGCCGTGCTATTCTGCAAAAATACTTAAAACAGCGACGAGCGTACATCTATGCATCTATGAATTTGTCAGTTGTAATAGAGTACAATTTTGATTTTTGCATGTCATCTTCGGCTTGGCAGCTGTCAGTCTGGTAGCTGTTTCAGAGATGGACATATTGTAGAATAGCACTGCAGGTTTCCTCGGGACACTTTTTTCGTGAATTTTGAAATACTCCCGAGGTCCATAGATTTATATGCCAATGAAAAACACCTTCTTATTATTCATTGCGCCGATAGCAATGGATCACCTTTGAGCCACTAATCAAAATAAATGTCACCCCGACGTTGGGAGGTCCGCCATTTGTACAGAAATCAATTGGTGTCAATTTTCCTTGGAAATATGACGAGATTCCGATACCGGTGGGCTATTGAATTGAACGATCTATACACACTGACATTTTTAATCTGATGCGAGGTATCAAGAGAAACCTTTTAAGGGTTCCATACCAAAATGGTAAAAATGGAACCCTTATGGTGAGAGTTTCTCCGTCCGTCCGTCCGTCTGTCACACTCGATTATTTCAGTAACTATCGAAGCTATCGACTTGAAATTTGGAATAGTTTTAGGTAATAGTGACCCAACATCATTGCAATCATAAAATTTTGAAAATCATTTTTACTTTCATTTTAAAGGTAACCAGGTTGTTAAAATTTCAAAATGTAATAACAATATTGAGTGGGGTATCATATGAAAGGGCGTTATTTGTGTATTCTAAAAATGATTTTTATTTATTTTTGTGCCCGATAGTTTTGGATTTATTGGGCAAACTGTCGAAAAAAATACCGTTCCCCCCCTTATCTCCGAAGTTTATGGTTCGAAAAATCTGAAATAATCATGGTCAATAGAAATTAACGTACATTTTACAGGAAAAATAAAATCAACTCCCTAACTTTTATACTTTTTTTGATAATAATCATAAACCACCAAAAACAAAGTTAGGTTTGCGGTTCGCCAACAAAAGTACCTACCATGTAAATTATACTCGTAAATTCATGAACAAAAGTGATTCTTTCCATGTTTTACTTCTTCTATGATATGGAACCCTCGGTGCGCGAGTCCGACTCGCACTTGGCCGGTTTTTTTTCTTATAAATTACAAGTTAGTACTTGACAGCGATCTCACCTGATGGTAAGTGATGATGCAGCCGAAGTTGTTATCGTATTAATTCAGAAGGGGTAAGTAAAGTCAAAACCCGCGACCAGACATATTTAATAGCTCGATGCAGACGGACTTTCGGTACATTTGGGCAGGCCAGGTTCACTTATCACGTGATCGAAGAGACTACAGGTAGCCGTCTCGACGTACTAATTTCAGACGGCCGCCGCGCGCTGGCTTCTTTGATCGCGTTAGTTCTTGTACGTTCATATCACGCGCTGCGTGCGCCCGATTATGAGGCAGCCTTAGTACGTCGAAAGAGATAAAGTGATATGATAGAAAGAGAGCACAACTTTAGGTGGATAACGGAGGCGGAGCCAGGCGCTATTGCGAACTGAATTGCACTTTATTGTGTCAGCGCTAAGGTCGCTATTTCTTTAAATCATCGTGCGGAGCGAATCTTCTATATCGTTAGGTAATGTTATTGAATTCCGTGCTTTGTGTACGTTTTATGCTTTGGGTAAGGAACCCTAAAGATATGCAATGGTTTTAGAATAGAATAGAATAGAAAATCTTTATTTGTCAACACAACACATGGAAATACTTAACCTAAAAATATCTTAACCTATAAAACTTAACGATAATAATATTATGATATAAGTAGGTAGATCCTAAATGTGTCGTGCCAACAAAAAGGTCCTGACTCAGCTTCTTGTTGTGGGTACCAACGTATCCACAACGCTGATATTCTGTCAGTTACCTGCTGAGGGGAGCGGGCTTAATAATGTAGCTGCTTAATAATAATAATATATTTTACATTTTTTAGAAATATAGAATGAAAAAGCTAGGTTATAATTTTAATTGGAAGAAAGAGAAATAACTTTAAAGTAGGTAAATAAATACTCGTATATTATAAATGTATAGGTAGGTATAAAATAATAATAATATTGTAAAGCCACAAATTAAGTTTGGGTCTTTTGAATATTTAGTAAGTAAGTACGATATAATTTTTTGAAAACCAATTTTAATTTTTGGTATTAAGATCAATGGTCAATTTCCAGTCCTCTTTAATATTCCGTTAACAGTTTGCGCTCGAGTTTCACAGTCTACGGCCATCGTATCGGCGGAAATTGAAAACAAGTATTGACGCATTGCCAGCCGTAAGGCGACAGGCGCTGCTACACCGTGTCGCGTAGGAAGAGCACTGGCGTATTTCACTTTGACAATACCACGGAATACAATAACAGTACTTAATGGTACGGAAGGTTCACTGCGCAAGATGATTTAAAGAAATAGCGACCCTAGCGCTGACACAAAAAGTGCAATTCAGTTCGCAATAGCGGCTAGCACCACCTCCGCCAAGCACCTAAAGTTGTGCTCTCTGTCTATTTCGAAAATTTATCTCTTTCGACGTACTAGGGCTACCTTGTTATCGTGTGCACGTGGCTAATAGTCTAAAAATGGTCAATACGGTTTATAATAATACCTCGTGTGTGATGCACTGTAACAAAAATATAAATTGTAAAAAGGGCAAGGTGGTCATCCCTCGTTCAAAGCTAGCTCTAGCGACATTCGAAATATGGGCTTTTGAAATTGGATTGAGAAACCATAGTCTCCCAATAGATGGCTCCGCAGTCTGCCTATGACTGAAAATTAATGTATTGAAATTATCATGTCAGCGGTAGTTGCTAACATAGCTCAACTGGTAGAGCAACCAGCCGCGATAGTTGGGGATACGGGTTCAAGTCCCGTTGGCAGCGATAATTTTGATACACTTATAATAATTTATAATTCGCATTCAGTTTTAGTTTACCGAAAGACCATTTTATATAGGTAGACGACCTTAGGCTGAAAAAAAAACTAATAGCATCACTTCATTTTTCCAACCCGTCAACGTAATTCTATTATTGTTTAATTCTATTAGTAGTCTCGTCGTACAGTGCCTATTCGTACTAACAAACGTCAGACGTCATAACCTAAACGCCAGTGCCCTTTTTACGTGGCATGCACAATGTTGACACAATGCCAGGCGTTTGTACCGCGCCCCGACGATTCTGAACGAGCGTATACTCTTTTTATTTTATCTTTTCAGATAAGACAGAAGACCCAAAGAATAATAGACGTTAGTATATCTTTTATCTTTTAGGATAACTTTGAGATGCAACGATAGCTTACATTGAGTAAAATAAATTTCTTGAATAAACGGAGATTCAGATTGTATTTCTAAAAGATTTATACGGAGTCTTTTCTCAGAATTTCGCTGAGTACGGGTTGGCAGGTTTCACACAACTTCGATAAGACTAAATATCGGGTGTATTTCTAAAAGATTTATACGGAGTCTTTTCTCAGAATTTCGCTGAGTACGGGTTGGCAGGTTTCACACAACTTCGATAAGACTAAATATCGGGTGTATTTCTAAAAGATTTATACGGAGTCTTTTCTCAGAATTTCGCTAAGTACGGGTTGGCAGGTTTCACAAACCTTCGATAAGACTATGGTGAACTCCTATGAATGCAGGTTTTTTCAAAATATTTACTTTCACCACACCTCAAGTGATATTTTTTAACCGACTTCAAAAAAAGGAGGAGGTTCTCAATTCGACGGAATCTTTTTAAAAGAAAATTTAATGTCACCAGTTCCCGCCATGGATGGTTTAAAACCAATGACGAAATACGCTACGCTAAGAGGACGGGAAAGATGTGACGTATGTTGAAGCCAAAAATTTCTCAAATATGGATTCGTGCGTCGTACATTTCGGTACCGCTAACCGGTCGCATACATTAGCGCCATTTTACAGTCGCATACATTAGCGCCATTTTACAGTTTTGAAAAATTAAAAATCCGGCTTCAGGGCGGAGCCTAAAATTGTATGCGTGACGTTAGTAAGTGCTGATCCTTTATTATGTTTAATCAATGTTTAAAACTGACACAATCTTTTTTCGGATTTCGAGATAAGGGGAACGGTATTTTGTAAGTAGCTTATAGTGTTCATTCAATCTGGCACAACCTACCGCATATCCAATTTTAAATATTAATCCTTCTCGTCATTGGTTGCCTGGTAGAAATCGCTATGTAGCGATAAGGCCGCCAAGTTGTACTCCTAAGTACGTCTGTGTTTTATTCCTTTTTTATATTTTTATTCTGAGTTCTGTTAATAGTTAGAGAAATAAAGAGTTGTAACAGACAGACGGACAAAAAAGTGATCTTAAAACGGTTCCGTTTATTTTTTCATTTTTAAATATGGAACCATAAAAATGGGTTGAGATGTGAGATGGCGATAAATTAAAGGCCATGTAGGTTTTCAAGTCGCCGCGCCAATGGCTAAAATAGTAGCTCACATTAAAAGCTCCCATAAAAGGGAATAAATAAGCAACAAAAAATAGTAAACAAGAACGCAACGAGATTCTAACTGGTCCGCTTCCAAAAAATGCAGACGACGGCCACCGTATAGACCGTCTCATAGCCTCTATGGCGCCCGACCAGACCCTCTTTACACCGTACGATCAGAGATCACGATATATCGTGGTCGTATGGGCTGATGAACAGTTCGTTTCAGTCAATGGATGTCCACTTTTTTTGTATCGTCCTGCCCCAGAATGGGGAGAGTGAGCACATAGGGACAAGGTGCTAGAGGAAACAACTTGTAGGGAGTCAAGAAGGCGCCCCGGGAACACGCCAAGAGCAAGTACCGAACGGGCGCCCTCCCGCGATTCGGCCCCCATAACCGCGAGGTTGATTGGGCCATGGGTGGTGGAGGGTTGTCCCTAATGGATGTCCACTGCTAGACAAAAGTCAAAGTCAAAATGTCTTTATATTACATAGACCTATCGTACAGGCTCTTGTACAAGGTCAATATCATATTTGTCGCATATGTATGGTGAAACTAAGTTTACGAGAGTTCAAACGCGCCCTGCAGACTGAGAAGACATCATGAAGCTTCCCGAACGCTGCCTGAAACCGAACTGGATTCGCCGTTTCAACTCTATCTCGAAACTGGACCTACCTACTACTTATATTTTATATTATAGTGTTTTCACACACTTAGGAAATTATTCCTATAAATTTAAATATGCATCAAAATTTCACTCGCGGTGGGACTCGAACCCACGTCCCTTAGCTATCGCGGCTAGGTGCTCTTCCTCTGAGCTACGCGAGACTGTCTCACCACGACGAAATTCGGATGCATATTGTTTTTCGTTCTTAGGCAGAACTAACGCCATCTATCTGAAAACATTACAGTTATTCAAATATGCCGAAGTCCCATTAATACCAATGGAGCTAACTTCGAACGAGTAATGACGCCTTGCCGTTACTTACTGGACTGGACCTACCTAGCCGGAAGGCGGAGCCAGTCGCTTTTGCAAACTGATTTGCACTTTTTTGTGTCAGCGCTAGGGTCGCCATTTCTTTAAATCATCTTGCGGAGTAAACCTTCCGTACAGTTAGTTACTATTGTTATATTCCATGCTCATATTAATTTTAAGGCCCACCTGTTTGGAAACTCACAACATCTTCATTTCATCTCAATCGGTTGAAGATAGCCGCTTTAAAATTCAGATGCAATTTCAGACATACAAACATAGCAAGATGAAAGCTTGTAAAAAGCAAAGATTTAATTCGCAAGATAAGCTCCCTAAGCCTACATTGCGCACATCGAAAACGTCCACAAACATGCTGAGTGAGTGCTCTCAGCATGCTGTAGTGTGCGATTGTGTGACAGAGAACGCAAGTACAAATTTCGTTTAAGAGTAAAGGAGACCTCGCTATATCACCAGATCTTATGTCGCTGTGTATGCGCTGGACTTTTTTAAGGGTTTATGGCTCATCTAGCGATATAAATCTTTGGTAAAAACCAGTCGTAGCGTGTAAGCGGTCGTCGGTTCTAACGTTTTCACGTCACGCGCGACACAAAATGGCGTCGGGGATATTATTGTTTTTTGCTGCAAATCAATAGACCGGCAGCTTGTTAACTGTGCCTAATTGTTTCCTGTTAATTAGAACCAAAAAAAATGAGGAACTACGTGCTATAAGTATGTATACAGGGTTATAGAAAAAATATCGGAAACCTCTCGGCACCTAAATGATATCATTATAACTAAAAACTTTTGTTCTATAACTTTCCAAAATTTCGTATTAATTTGTGTCATACAAAAATTTAATAAATTATGTTATTTCTGTAAAGTGACATTACACTGTGAAACGAAATACAGGTAATCAGCGATTATGACTATCCCTGTTGCCAAACCGCTGCGACGTTGCCGATATTACGTAGTAGACTACAGAGTAGTTACAAAGAAAGAATGTATGCAAAATATTGAATAAGTGATATTTCTCAAAATATCGAGTTAAAACAAAAGTTGTAGAACAAAAGTTGTTACTTTTAATGATATCATTTGGGTGACGAGAGGTTTCCGATATTTTTTCTATAACCCTGTATATGCATGCAAATTGAGATAACTAAAATATTTAAATCTATGTATATTAAACGGGGTACTTAATATGAAAGGGCGTCACATGTGTATTCTAGAACAGAAGATTTTGATTCATTTTTATGCATTATACTTTTTGAATAATTTGGCAAACTGTTCAAAAAAATACCCTGCGGATTGAAACTATAACAATAATTACGCCAACTGTTTTGGATCTTTAATCTTTCAGAAGCAGAAACCAGATTTGAAGAAATTTTCTCTATATTTAAAAGTTTTCCCAAAAGTTGCTCCAAAATCTTCATTTATTTTTATTTTTATTGGAAACTAAATCCATATACATATGTCTTTTAATTTCTATCAGCAGTAATAAGTTTTGAAAACGATTTTCAAAGATTTTTTTTTTAACTAACTGACGACCGTTTTCACTAGCACTTTAGGAAACGCCTAAGTCCTTAGGTGACAGTTGTTGTAAGAAAAAACTGTCACCTATCGGCTTAGGCGTTTCTTAAAGTGTTGGTGAAAACGGTGGTTAGTTCTTTTAGTAATTAGGTAATACGTCGTTTGATATGCTCCCGCAATTCGCTGCCTGTCGCACCCAACAACGTATTTGTAAGGACAAACATAAAACCGTCTCCGCTCTTAATCTTCCTAGCTAAAGTTAAAAATTAAAATTGAAATTCACAAAAGAAACCTTCGCATTCAGTGCGGTTTAACTTTGTAACTCCGCGAATTGAACCGTCGAATCTTGGACGAATTCCGAAAATTTCTGGTACGTGACGTCTTTACTGGGCCTCATTTGTTAGCTCGCCTGCAATAGTAAAATTCTCCAACTTTCTTTTTGAATTTGTGAGGTTAAATTAATAATAGTGGTCCGCAGTACCTGATATTCAAATTCAGTAGTACATGACTGCAGAGGCCAGAAAAAGTGGCATTGATGGACGAACGTGTGAACATGGGCCGAGACAGAGCCGAGGAATACAATATACCTTGTTGTGGCCAAGGCTTGTATAGCACTTTTCTAAAACAATGCGTGGAAATTTAAAGCTTGACCGCTATAAACTTGGCTCTCCCATGGTCTGCGGGACGCGGGGCGGGTGTGTGATTGTTTATACACGATACGATGTAATGACTCGCATCTCGAGAATTCGCCTATGGTATTTTCTTGAGTGTGTATCAATATCCACGTCGCAAGATTAATATCATCGTGTGTAGCGTAATTCACGTCAGTCACTGACAGCTGATTAGTAGAGTGCATTGATCCCTATTCTATGGATCCACAGTGAACCTAGCCTGAATTTAGAATGTTTAATCCATAGAATAGAGATCAGTGGTTGAGTAGCTCCCCTCACATGCCCCTTAAGGAGCACACCACGGGTGTGCCCGCGAAATTCAAATTTTTTGTGGTTTTTCGCGATTCTTAAGCTGATAAGACGTAATAGGCTTATGGCAGTCAAATTGCGATAATCCCAAGATCATCTTGACGTATTTATATAAAAATCTCTGCTTGAAAGTGTAGAGTTAAAGTAATTAATCCGAGATTTGCGAGTTGCTCACTTAAAACTCTTTACTCGGACTATTTCCTAGGATAGGAACATTTATATGCAAAAGTTTTTATATAAATATGTAAAAAAGTAACTGCCATTCTCGCAAAATGACTGCCATAAGCCTATTATGTGTAATTAATGTACAAATTGCAAAAAACCACGACAATCTTGAATTTCGCGGGCAGACCTGTTGAGTTCGCCTTAACTAACCAAATTACAGCTGTTAATAACGTCATTTTACTTCATCGAATAGGTAAAAAGTCAGAGAATGGGTTAGAGATACTCGTTTTTGATAGTAGAAATATGGTTTGAAGGAACGCACCAAGTATCAAGATGCATGCTACTAGCAGTATCAAAGCCGGCTCTGTGCAGTACCAGTAGCAGACAGTGGGACGTAGAGCGAACTTGTTTTTATTGAAGGAAAATTATTTAAAAGTACGCACCAAGTATCAAGCCGCATGCTACTAGCAGTATCAAAGCCAGCTCGTTGCAGTAGCAGACAGTGGGACGTAGCGCGTTCTTGTTTATATAGTAGAAATATGATTTCAAGGCACGCACCAAGTATCAAGCCGCATGCTACTAGCAGTATCAAAGCCAGCTCGTTGCAGTAGCAGACAGTGGGACGTAGCGCGTTCTTGTTTATATAGTAGAAATATGATTTCAAGGCACGCACCAAGTATCAAGCTGCATGCTACTAGCAGTATCAATACTGGCTCGTTGCAGTAGCAGACAGTGGGACGTAGCGCGTTCTTGTTTTTATAGTAGAAATATGATTTCAAGGCACGCACCAAGTATCAAGCCGCATGCTACTAGCAGTATCAAAGCAGGCATTGTGACGCAGGTAAAAGCTACTCCAGCTGCATCGAGGCCGCACATTAGCGCGGATAATTGTGAGTCTGCCTCCAGCACTTTACATTGCGATTGGATTCGCTAAGCGACTTGGTTGTATCTTTCACACTTTTGGTAGCTAGAGTTTTTTCTTTAACACTCACTCACTTGATGGTAAGTGATGATGCAGCCGAAGTTGTTATCGTACTAACTTGGTCAAGAGATAAAGCCTGCTGATAGAAGGACGGACAGCGAAGTCTCAGTAATAGAATCCCGTTTTTACTCTTTGGGTACGGAATCCTAAAAATCTATTTCATGTAAACACAATCATTTCTAACCAACTTCAAAAAAAAAAGGATTAGGTTCTCAATTCGTCGGAATCTTTTTTTTTATCTATGTATGTTCACTCGAAGACGCGTGGACCGATTTGAATTTTTTTTTGTTTAAAAGGGTTTTGTTTCCAGATGGTCCCATTTTAATCAGGTCAGGATCTAATGATGGGATCCTGGAGAAATTAAGGGAACTCTTCAAATTTTATATGGACACTTGAAACAATTTGGGTATTATTTCAAAGAGTAATATTTACCAAGTTGTCCTATGGTCATCAGATCAGGATCTGATCATGGGATCTTGGTGAAATCGAGGGAACTCTTTAAATTTTGCTAGTATACTTGAATCGAGTTAGGTATTTTTTATAGTTACTGGTGCATTTGCTAGCAGATACTGACTTGATAACTATAGTCATTAAGTCAGGATCTGATGATGGGATCTTGGTGAAATTGAGGGAACTCTTCAGATTTTATAAACACACCTCAAGCGAATTGGGTATAACGCCTTGTGCATTTTGTTGCTTTCCACTAAAAAGTAAAAAATTGAAATGGGAAAAACCAAATGCTTTTCAAAAAACCAAATCAAATGCCACTACAAAGAGTGAAATAATTTTTAATGTAGGTACACCAATTCGAAGTCGGGCAATGTTTCGTACAATCACTAATAGTCCTTCTTACTTACTTGATGTGCGAAGAAACGACGAAGTTATAGACAATCGCCCGACTTCGAATTGGTGTACCTACATTAAAAATTATTTCACTCTTAGTAGTGGCATTTGAAGTGGGTTTTTCGGTAAGCATTTCTCATTTTTATTTCACTTCGACATTTTAATGCCCCCTTTTTTAAAGAAAAAGTAAAAAATAAACTATTTTTACACGACTGCCCAAAAAAGGAGAATAATGTTTTTAGCGTTCATGTATGTATGTATGTATGTATGTATGTTTGTATGTATGTATGTATGTGAGTTTCTTTATTCCACCTTAAATTCTGAAGGCTGAATAGATTTGGACATATGGGGTATCGTTAGAATCCTTACATCATTCCTTAAATAGGCTAAGTATATATTTTTTGGAAAAATCCGTTTTACCGCAGTCGTGCTTTTTACTTTTTTATTATTTACTTGTTAGGGATCCGTATCTAAGGGGTTAATCTTGCTGCGGTCCAGTGCAGGCAATTGGTTAAAAATTTGTAATCGCAAAATTTTACATCCGAACTAGGTTCAGCTATTCCCGCTGCAAGATTCACTGAAATTCAGTCCAACAGCACACAGCGCTGCAAGCTGTTTGACTTGCAAATCCGACGGAATCAAGCGCCTCTTTTTATTTCTATTAGTCAAAGAGGTTGAGTTGAAAGTTGAAAGTTGAAAAAAGTGGGTAAAGTGGGCTAACATCGATCGCGTCGCGAAGTCGGAGTCGCGAATTGGTACGCGTGAGTTCATTTTTAGGGTTCCGTCAGGCCATGTTCAACCAAGCCACAAGTACTAATTTCAGAAGGCCACCGCGCGTCAGCTAGGTAGCACGCGCTAGTTCTTGTACGGTCTATTTCACGCGCTGCGTGCGCCCGATGACCAGGTAGCCCTAGTACGTCGAATGCATAGGCTTATAAATCTATGGATGACGGGTGTAATACAAAATTCACGTATAAAGTGTCCCGAGAAAACCTATATAAACGAGGGTACATGAGTATTTTTATAAACAAACTAAAACATTGTAATTTATGTCTTAAACCATTAATATACGGCCTAATTTTCAAACACGAGACTGAAGTGCGATTGTATGTCTTTTAGCGTTTTGTATATCATTCACTTCGGACACTTTTTAGCGCTGACCCTAACTCCTTAGTTTATAAATCAATGGTCGAATGCGATAAAGTTACGCGATAGAAATTGAAGTTCTTTTTGGAGGCGTGGCCAGGCGCTATTGCGAACTAAATTGCACTTTTTCGTGTCAGCGCTAGAGTCACTATTTCTTTAAATCATCTTGCGGAGTGAGCCTTCTGTACCGTCAGGTACTATTAGGTATTCCGTGGTTCCGTAAGAAGTTGGTAAAAGCGAAACCCTCATGACGTCTTCGGTCCGTCAGTCACGATCGACATAATATCAGTTACTATACTAAAGTTATCGACATGAAAGAAGAATGAACAAAGTAGGTATCGTTATTTTACTTTGCAATTGCTATCTCCCTTTTTTAGAAAAAATATAAAATCTTTATTTAAAGAAAGTAATAATAACGACGACCTCCGTGGCGCAGGGGACGCATGCTCGGATTCGAGTGGGAGGTCGCGGGTTCGATTCCCGCCACGGGCCACTTTGGAATTTTATAATTTGAAAATTGGCTCAGGTCTGGTCTGGTGGGAGGCTTTGATCGTGGCTAGTTACCACCCTACCAGCAAAGACGTACCGCCAAGCGATTTAGCGTTCCGGTACGATGCTGTGTAGAAACCGTTGGGGTGACATAACTTACCCCTTCCAAGTTAGTACGTTAACATCTTCGACTACATCATCACTTAGCATCAGGTGAGATCGCAGTCAAGTACTAACTTGTATAGCGTAAAAAAAAGTAATAATAAAAAATTTCTAACACAAGAAACATTTAAAACTAAATTATATTCTAAATATTAATACATAATGTGATTTTTAATTATTTCTATTTTTTAGTATTTCTTGTTATAGCAGCAACAGAAATACATCATCTGTGAAAACTTCAAGTCTGTAGCTATCACGGTTCAAGAGATAGAGCCTGGTGACAGACGCACGGACGGACGGACGGCGAAGTCTTAGTAATAGGGTCCCGTGTTTACCCTTTGGGTACGGAACTCTAAAAAATTCAGAACAATGTCGCGGGTCACAGCTAGTTCGCGATTTAATCAAATGAGATGGAAAATTGCCGAGTCGCCAGAGGCTATGTTGTGTTTTTGAGGCACACAAATTACGTTATGATAATGAAATTGTATTTTCTTCATACATTGTATTGTTATTAAATAGTTAATATTCTATTAGCGTGGCACAATAATAATAATAATAGGTACATTATAATGTGATCGAATATACCCACAATATGTTTAAAAGGATATACATTACACAGTGTGTGTGTGTGTATCGAACTAGCGATAATTTAAGAGAGTGTTTTATAGCTCATTACAAGCAAAAAATCCCCTATAAAGGGGGGAGGGGGCACCTCACCCCCTCCCCGGTAGAGCCATTTCAATTTTGGTTGCGTTTTATTGGGTATGTATGTATGTGTACAAAAAATCAGTAATCACTTGAAAGTATGTTTCTTCACGTTCTCAACTGGTCTCATTCGACTAGGTACAATATTCTCCATCGCTGGATACCCAATAATAGTGTAAAACGTTAAAATAACTCACCCAAAAATGCCTTAAAATAAAAAAAATGCCCAAAATAGTTAAATCGTGATGATATTGGTAAATTTTGCAGGAACGGGGTCATTAACATCATAATTTTTTGTAGTAAATCGATAGCTTTTGAGTTCAGCAATACAACAATATCACCAGCAGGACTGATTAATTTGTTTTGCTATAATCCGCTACTTGAAAGGATTCTGTATGGTGCAATATGCAGGAACACCTTCCACATGAAACACCACACACAATTTTCTATCACTTTCTTCGACGCACGTTTCGTCCCGACACCGGGACATCCTCAGGAGATGTTGACTTCACAATGCGAAATCGTAGAGACTCTACGACTCTACGACTCTAAAATTGTGTGTGGTGTTTCATGTGGAAGGTGTTCCTGCATATTGCACCATACAGAATCCTTTCAAGTAGCGGATAATAGCAAAACAAATTAATCAGTCCTGCTAATTATGGATTTCCGCAAAATAACGCCTGCTTCCATTCAATAACAATATCACCGTCTGTAGGTTGCTAACTTTTAGAGTTATCATTGCTTAAACAAAACAAAAGGTTTTACGCGCCCGCAATTATGTAATGTTTAAACAATAATAATTCAAATATTTATGGGCTCCCATACAACAAACATGTCATTTTTGTTTGTTTTTGCGTAATATTGATAACGACAACATTTATTGTGTCTACCTTAATATTCATATGATATTTAATTACTTAAAAAAAAATAGTTTATTTAAAATAAAATTAAAATATTTAACGGGGCTCTCATACATTTTTGCTCCATTTTTTTGAGGAGCTTTCGTTGGATTGGTCTTGATGGCACGGAAATCTAAGTGCGCGAGATTGAATCGCACTTGCCCAATTATCGAATTTGATGTGCAAAGGTGTTTTTTTTGGAATAATAATTGGTCTTGATAGTACGGAACCCTCATTGCGCGAGCCCGATTCGCTTTTTTTTTTACTCTATACAAGTACTTGACTGCGATCTCACCTGATGGTAAGTGATGATGCAGCCGGAGATGTTAACGTACTAACTTGGAAGGGGTTAGTAAAGTCCCACCCCAACGGTTTCTACACAGCATCGCACCGGAACGCTAAATCGCTTGGCGGCACGTCTTCGCTGGTAGGGCAGTAACTAGCCACGGCCGAAGCCTCCCACCAGACCAGACCTGAGCCAATTTAGAAATTATAAACTTCCAAAGTGGCCCGTGGCGGGAATCGAACCCGCGACCTCCCACTCGAATCCGAGCGCGCGTCCCCTGCGCCAGGGAGGTCGTCAAAACTTGACCAATTCCGAGTTATTTTCATTTTTTCGAATCCCCGATCTACCTGTACAAAGGCAGAGTTTCAAACAAATGGACTATGACAGGTTTTTTTTAGCAAAAAATCCAAACGTTTCCATTATAATATAATTATTTTGTGTGCCTCAAAAACACACATTGCCCGCAGGCGGTTTCGCGTTATACCTCCGTTGTTCGGATTTTTATCAAATTATAATAAGTAAAGCAATGTTTTTATTTTAATATAATATGATGAATGTAATTTGACGAACTCCCTGGCACAGTGGCGCGCGCTGGGATCGAGTGGGGAGGTCGTGGGTTCGAGTCCCGCCACGGGCCACTTTGGATTTTTGGTATCTTTTAAGAAAAGTATCCTTCCTACATTCACATTAATCTAAATACTTTACCTATACTGAATGTAGTTCAAAACGCAACATGGTTGAGAAGCGTGTAATTATTTTGGTTTGCGCGATAAGTTTGAAGGATTGTATTTTCTATGTTGAAATCTTAGACCATTCAATTTCATACTATAAATCAATAAATACTAGTTTATTATAATCTAAACTAATACGTAATTAAATACTGGAATAACGCCCTACCAGCCTTCGTGTTTCCAGCCATTAGCCAAGTACAATCTGGATGCCTTCAAGAGAACTTTTGTATGGGTGCCCCCTTTAATTTTCATACATTTTTAGGGTCCCGTACCCGAAGGGAAAAAAGGAACCCTATTAGCTAGACTTCACTGTCCGTCCGTCCGTCCGTCCGTCCGTCTGTCACCAGGCTATATCTCTGGAGCCGTGATAGCGAGAGACTTGAAATTTTCACAGATGATGTGTTTCTATTGCCGCTATAACAACAAAAATACTAAAAAATAGAATAAAATAAATATTTATGGGGGCTCCCATACAACAAACGTGATTTTTTTTTGCTTGTTTTTGCTCGATATTAATAACGGTAACAGGTAGACGCTTCAAATTTTCACAGAATATTTAGTAATATACTTACTGTAGAAATAAATAGTTAAAGTAAAATAAAATAAAGAATAAAGGGGGGCTCCCATACAATAAACGCGATTTTTAGCTCGTTTTTGCTTTAGTGGGCGGGGGTGTTTAGTTTACTTTAATAGTATAGAGAAAGGGAATATACTCTTGATGGTACGGAACCCTCAGTGCGCGAGCCCGACTCGCACTTGGCCATTTTTTTGAATCTATTTCCAATATTGCATTCGTATCATATTTCAGCAGATGAGTTTAACGTGAAATCAACGGGTCTGCCCGCGAAATTAAAAATTTTCGTGGTTTTTTGCAATTTGTACGCTAATTAGACATGATAGGCTTATGGCAATCAATTTGCGAGAATGGCAGTATCATCTTTACATGATTATATCAAAATCTTTGCATAAAAATGTGTATCCTAGGAAATTAGTCCGAGTATCGAGTTTTATGTGAGTAACTCGCAAATCTCGGACTAATTTCTTTAATTCGACACTTTCAAGCAGAGATTTTTATATAAACACGTGAAGAAGATATTGGGATTATCGCAATTTGACGGCCATAAGCCTATTATGTCTTATTAGCTTAAAAATCGCGTAAAACCACGAAAAATTTGAATTTCGCGGGCACACCCGTGGTGTGCTCCTTAAACCATTTTTCGATCATTCTCGTATTTAACAGCTCTTCACAAATACATCGCTGACTCATCAGAAAAGTTACAGAATGGATCCGACTCTATAATACGTTTGTGTGTCTATATGTCATTCATATCTAAGTAATTGGGTCGAGCTATTATCTAGGAAACTATTCTTTTCTGCGCCACTATTAATATGGTTTTGACGACCTCCGTGGTTGAGTGGTTAGCGTGCCGGTTTTCAAGGTGCCGCCATCTCTGAGGTTCCGGGTTCGATTCCCGGCCGGGGCAATGTAGGAAAATAACTTTTCTACATTGTCTCGGGCCTGGGTGTTGTGGTACCTTCGTTGTTTCTGATTTCCATAGCACAAGTGCATAAGCTACTTACTATGGGATCGGAGCAATGTATGTGATGTTGTCCTCTATATATATATTTATATTTATTTATTTATTTAAAAAAAACTATTAATATGGACTGATTTGATTGGTTATTATTTTCATACTAGTTGAATCTCGCGATTTCGTTCGTTACCTTTTCTAGTACCTACCTAGCAAAACAAATTAATATGTCCTACCTAATTAGTAATTATGGATTTCCGCAAAATAACGACTGCTTCCATTCCATGCCTATCCACTTAAAGGCACTCAGATAATACCTACTTTGCTGGGAACACGGATGCTGTAAGGGTGTTCCACACCTTAGCGGTTTGCGCACCGAGGGTTCCATATCATAAAAGAAGTTAAACATTAAAATAATCACTTTGGTTCATGAATTTACGAGTATGATTTACATGTAGGTACTTTTGTTGGCGAACCGCAAACGTAACTTTGTTTTTGCCGGTTTATTGTTATTATCAAAAAAAGTATATCAGTCAGCGAGTTGCTTTTATTTTTCCTGTAAAATATACGTTTACTTCTATTGACCATAATTATTTCAGATTTTTCGATTGGTAAACTTCGGAGATAAGGGGGGGTGAACGGTATTTTTTTCGACAGTTTGCCCAATTAATCGAAAACTATCAGGCATAAAAATAAATAAAAATCGGTTTTAGAATACACAAGTAACGCCCTTTCATATGATACCCTATTCAATATTGTTATCTCATTTTGAAATTTTGACGACCCGGTTTTCCCCCCTTTTTAAATAAAAACAATAAAGATTTTCAATTTTTTATGATTGCAATAACGTCGCGTCGCAATTACCTACAACTATTTCAAATTTCAGGTCGATGGCTTTAATAGTTACTGAAATAATCGAGTGTGACAGACGGACGGACGGACGGACGGAGAAAGTCTCACCATAAGGGTTCCATTTTTACCATTTTGGTATGGAACCCTAAAAACGATTTACATCAACCACATAAGGATGCCACATAACAGACTCTACTCTTATCTCTATTACCTTCAAGAGAAGAGTGAATAGGCATTTTCTAGGCAAGCGCGCTCCAACCTAGACTTCATCATTTCTGTCCATCAGACATGATTGTAGTCAAGCGCAAGCCTATCTTTAGTAAAAAAAAACATAAGTATCTTGTTTTACAATTCTCTTCAACACAAGTTAGGCCTATGTGAATTAATGTTGTTCAAAACCATAGTCACCGGAGTTAATAAGTATTTTCTAGGCAAGCGCGCTCCAACCTAGACCTCATAATTTCTGTCCATCAGACATGATTGTAGGCAAGCGCAAGCCTAAGTATCTATAGTAAAAAAAAAACATAAGCATCTTGTTTTCCAATTCTCTTCAACACAAGTTAGGCCTATGTGAAGTAATGTTGTTCAAAACCATAGTCACCGGAGTAAATAAGTATTTTCTAGGCAAACGTGCTCCATCCTAGACCTCATCATTTCTGTCCATCAGACATTATTGTAGTCAAGCGCAAGCCTATCTATAGTAAAAAAAAACATAAGCATCTTGTTTTCCAATTCTCTTCAACACAAGTTAGGCCTATGTGAATTAATGTTGTTCAAAACCATAGTCACCGGAGTAAATAAGTATTTTCTAGGCAAGCGTGCTCCATCCTAGACCTCATAATTTCTGTCCATCAGACATGATTGTAGGCAAGCGCAAGCCTATCTATAGTAAAAAAAACATAAGTATCTTGTTTTACAATTCTCTTCAACACAAGTTAGGCCTTTGTTGTTCAAAACCATAGTCACTGTAGTAGCCTGTAAACATTCAAAATGGCGCAGATTCATACAGGAATATGGAGTTACTACCTTTAGCTGTTGAGGCTCGTAGCACAGTGCACCGAACAAAGAACTTCGCACCGCGCCTCCTTCCCTCGCTCTATACACTCAAGCGGATAAAATACTACATAAATACGGATAAAAACACATTTTAAACACAATTTACAACAACCCCCTTAACACTTTATAAGAAAAAATGCGGAAAATCTACGATAAAATTTCCGCAAACACCGATTACGCCTTAACATGAAAAAGCCACTATATCGATTGTATTATTTATATATATTTTTTTTATTTATTTATTTATATATCGCGTTTGGATTAAAAACTCCTTTTTTGTTGAAAGCTTTGTTGTTTTTTTTTTAATTTAAATTAAGAGACAAGAACGCACCGTCCCCTGAAGACTTCGCGAAATACTGAAGCCTCCGCATGAAGGCTGTATGCATTGATTAGGCGTAGCTCACTCCACGTTGCCGTCTCTTTCTAACGCGTGTACTATCCATCTCTTTCTCGCAGCAGCGTATTCACTGTACGAACGAATTTCGGCTTCGCGAATGCTCAATGGTTCTCAAATGGTTCAAATATTTGTGAATTTTATTAGTTAGTAGTTACTCTCTAGTTTTTTTTTTCGAGAGATCGATTTTTTTACTGAATTAAGTTGGTCGCTCGTTTGAAAAGCCAATATTTGGTTATTTAAATTGGGTTTCGAACTAGGTTATTGTTTAAGGTTACGTTATACTAGCGAGCGCTCGAGGCTTTGCTCGCATGAATTTCGGTTTTTCAGAAATCCCCCGGGAACCTTGAAAATTTTCAGAATAACATATGGGATATAATCTATTTCCAAACAAAATTTTAGCCAAATCGGTTCAGAAGTTGAGGCGTGAAAGAGAATTTCTCCCGCGCGAATTTATGTTTTTCACTATTCCCGCGGCAATCGTGATTTTTTCCGTGATAAAATGTAATCTATGTATTAATGCAGGAAATAATCTATTTCCATTCCAAATTTCAGCTGACTCGGTTCAGTAGTTGCACCGTGACGGAGTAGTGGTAATTATTATCAACATGAATCAAATACTTGGGAGTGATCGCGAACAACTGCAATTATACTGGCTCAATTCATTGTTAGATCTACTGAAAAATGATGATAACAAAAAAGAAATCAGTTGAGTTTTTCGTGAGCTTCTTCTCAGTACAGGGTGTATTGAAATGCTCGTAAACTCAGTTTTAATTTAAATTAATCGACTATTAGATTTATCACCAAAAATACATACATCACAAAAATCGTATTGAGCTTTCATAAGTGTCTGTAAGTTAGGCCTATGTGAAATAAAGATATTTTGATTTTATTTAAAACAAATCTGTTGAGTTGTCGAGTGTTTAGTGGTCCGCGATTGAGTTACAAACATCGAAACTTTCACATCTGTACTTCTACACGTACTTACTTATACTCGTAGTTTAGGATAGACCATTTATCGAGGAAGGCTATAAGTTATTTAACATCACGCTGACACCAATAATAACAGCGGAGTATCAATGGAAAATGTTGCAAAAACGGTTCACACCATTCCGGAGTGAATATTTTGCTTTTTGGTTGAATTTCGAAAACAGTTTTTTTGACCTGGCAGACCAGGGTTAATCGCTAGACCCATAAGTATCGCTAATAGCAGTTTGTGCTTGGAATTTCGCGTCTACTGGCGAAAACCTCATCAAAATTGGTGCTTTCACTCACGAGAAAACCTACAAAAAACATGAGTCTGTCGACAAGTAAGCAAGCAAGTTAGTCGGAGCGATAACTCAACTTGCAAACAACCTATCGAATTCGGGTTTTTTCTATCGATTGGTAATACTAACCTTAACTGTATAGTTTTTGGTGAAATTCGGATGGTCAGTGGCCGACATATGGGCAAAAAACCGTGCGAAGTGTACTTCTAGTAGTAAACTTTTGTGAACGGTGTGAATATGCCCGCGATGACTTCTATCATCGATACTAGTTACTATTTTGTTTTGTGTTTTTTTGATAAGTAAAAAACAAAACTTTGGCAACCACTGCGCCACGCACTGATTACTGCATAACATATTTGAATGGCTCTACAAATCAGGAGCATCCTGTAGTCTATACTGTATTCCTGTATCGATCACTAACTATCGCGCGTGACTTCAGCTGTAGAGTCGGTTATAACCATTGATTAAACATATTAAAGGATCAGCACTTACGGGTTGGTCCCATCTCGCCCGGTGGCTCTGCCCGGTACCGGGCAGGATGGGACAAAAATTTCCCTGCCCGTTGTGCACCGTGCAATCGTTTGCCGGGCAGGATGGGAATCTTTTCTGACAAAAGAGAATGACCAAAGGTGGTATCAAGTTTTCTCATGAATTAACACCAAAATAGTCTAGGAAAATAAAAAAGGGGTTTTTGATAACTATTGGCACTAAGAATTTGCTTTTCATATCCGGAATTTAATTTTCCATGCAAAATGTTACTTTCCTTTCGATGCACAATTTTTGTCATACTGATTTTACTAAGAAGTACAACTTGTTTGTTTGCCTATGACTTTAAAATCCGGATATTAATTAAAAAAGTAATAATTGTAGAACTCAATGTGGAGACCGTATTCTATAAAAAATAAAGTTTGGGTTTGATTCAGCTTGATACGGGAATCCATACATCCATGGTCATTGTCCTTTTTCCCATCTGGCCCGGTAACATTTAGTTATGAAAAAAGTTTTCATTTATTTCATTTATTTATTTCATTTGTATTTATTAATTATTTACCATTCAGAAGTAAAGTTATCGAAAAGAAATGTCTAGAAATGAAAAGATTGTATAATTAACATAAAAAAACATATTAAATGATCATCACTTAGTGACGTCATTTTTAGGCTCCGCCTTGAAGCATGATTTTTAATTTGTCAAAACTGTAAAATGGCGCTAATGTAAGCGACCGTCAGCGGTAACGAAATGTGCGACGCGCGACGGCATATTTGAGAAATTTTTGGCTTCAACATTCGTCACATGTTTCCGTCCTCTTAGCGTAGCGTATTTCGTCATTGGTTATAACATATTAGAACCTGTTACATTTTATAATAAGCAGGGTTGTTCGGTATTTGAATTACTTGATAGGGTTCCGTACCCAAAGGGTGAAAACGGGACCCTATTACTAAGACTTCGCTGTCCGTCCGTCTGTCGCTATGCTGTATCTCTTGAACCGTGATAGCTGCAGACTTGAAATTTTCACAGATGATGTATTTCTGTTGCCGCTATAACAACAAATACTAAAAAATATCATAAAATAAATATTTAAAGGGGCTCCCATACAACAAACGTCATTTTTTGGATCGTGCAGCGTTTTTAGGCTATAAATATATGGAGGAATTCAATTCGTTTGGGCAACGCGAGGCGACTCAAAATTCGTACAAAAATCTAAACTAACCCCTCTGAACCAATTTAGAAATTATGTAGTGGCCCATGGCGAGAATCGAACTCGCGACCTTCCACTGGAATTAGAGCGCAAGCCACTGCGCATGGAGGTCGTCTCAAAATGTATCTATGTATGTAACACGTACGTTCCACAATTACTCGTGAACACAGCTGTCTCTGGTTAAACTACAGTTTGGAGTGACTTAGAAAGTCTATTAGTACCGAACTTTGGCTATTTCAGCGGTCGGGGTACACTCAGAGACTCTTTAAAAATTTCGGGCGTTATGTACCTAAAGGTGGGTCTACGCTAGACGAGCCGAGCACGAGCCGAACACGATTCGTGTAGTGCGGACCGACTTAAGGGCGATGGGTACCATCCGGGCGCGAAAATTCAAATTTTATTTAGTTTTTCGCTCATAGTGGGCTAATTATACATCGAAGGCTAATGGCAATGAGTTTGGCGGGCACAACATTTATGCATCTACATGTTTTTAATAAAAACTCTGGTCAACAATACTCATTTACTTCATATTGGTTCCCGATAGCTCCAAATCTGGGAAACTGCAAAAGAATATCTTTCGGGAATCAATATGAGATGAGTGGTAAAGCAAAGTTTCTAATAAAAAATTGTAGATGTATAAAAAGTAGGCCCGCAAAATGCATTGCCATAAATCTACGATGTGTAGTTAGTCTAACATTTGCGAAAAACTGAATAACATTTGAATTTCGCGTGCTGGTAGGGCCGCAACACTTTACAAGGCTCGAACGAGCGCGCTGCGAGCATTTCGTTCGTGCTCGGCGGCGTTGCGCCTGTTGTCGGTTTTTTGAAAAACACAAAGGGATTGGAGGACAGTGATCGTTGTAGATTCGTTTTAAGGTGGGTCTACGCTAAGCGAATCGAGCACGAGCCGAACACAAATCGTGTAGTGCGGACCGACTTACAAGCCTCGAACGAGCGCGCTGCGAGCATTTCGTTCGTGCTCGGCTGCGTTCCGCCTGTTGTAGGTTTTTTGACGAACACAAAGGGATTGGAGGACTGGTCGTTGTAAGTCCACACTTGAAACGGCTCCGCTTGTGCTTCGCTCGTGCTCGGTTCGTCTAGCGTAGACCCACCTTAATACGTTTTGCGTATTTATAACTACAGTAGGTGTTATGTACGATTTCGCCCTTTTGAATATCGTTTTCTTCATATCCCTTTATAATGAGCCAACCTTAAAATATACAGGGTTATTTAAAATATACCGAATTGCTCTCGGTCTGTATTTGTTTACATTTAAACAGACAACTTTTGTTCTACGACTTTTTTTACTCAATATTTTGAGAAAATATATCAAATATTCAATATTTTACAGAGATACTCTACTTGTTCCTAGTCTGTAATGTAACATCGGCAAGTGGCAACGGCGCGAAACCGCAACAGTGTAATATCACTTTAATATCATTTTTTTTGTATGAAATAAATTAATACTCAATTTTGAAAAGTCCGAAACAAAAGTTGTTAGTGTCAATGTAAACAACTACAGGCTGAGAGCGAATTGGTATTTTTTAAATAATCCTGTATAATATGTTTTGTATTCTTTTGTGTAAGTAATAATAATAAGTATTGTAAATGTTTGCCCTCGTAAATTTCGGTTTCCACATATCCCGTTTTAATGAGGCGACCTTAAATATATAAATGTAACGACGCTGACTTTTTACACGTGTTAAAGATTGTCTATAGCCACGGAATACATAATAGTACCTAACGGTATAAAGCCCAAATACAGTGCGACAAGGCTATCTTGGCGCGTGGCCAAAATCGGTACTAACACCGCCATCTTGTGATACTGTTTGATAGTCCGCTCTGTCAGTATATCGCTATTGTATGTTGTGTTGTTTTTGCTTATCCTATACCTTTAAACGAGCAATTCTTGTATATATATTTCTATATAATCTGGATCTCGGCAACGGCTCCAACGATTTTCATGAAATTTAGTATACAGGGGGTTTTGGGGGCGATAAATCGATCTAGCTAGGATTCATTTTTATAAAATGTCGAATTTACCAATAAAAAAATAATAAAAATATGACTTCTGCTGCCATCTATTAGCCAGTAGTTAAACTACCAGTAGTTAAACTACCGAGCGAAGCACTTCTGCTGCCATCTTTTATCCAGTAGTTAAACTACCGAGCGAAGCTCGGTCAACCAGATATTTATCTACTATTTTAAACTAAAATTGAAGTAAAATTGAGGAGATGTTATTTTCTGGATGCCTTTGTTCTATAACAGCGGCCTCATTCAAGTGCCAAGAGAGCCTTGTCGGACTGTATAATTAGTTGAATTGTTTGCTTAAGAATTTATGTAGCGTTGATTTTATTTTTAATATTTACCGAGATTAAGACGAATAAATTATATTAATATCTTGTCTTCTTGTATCTAACTTAGAATATACAACGTGAAGATTATTTGCCCTAATTAGCCGAAAGCCTAATGTAAGTGTAGCTCATATCCTGAGGGAACTGTTGGAAGTTCAAAAACGTAGCATAAATTTTAAGTGACATCCCTAAAAACAACAATATCAATGAACTGGGAACAATGAAAATAATATTAATTGCGTTATTAGATCTAAATATATTTTAACCTGTCTCTTACAACCTGGGCACCTTCAAATAAATCAAGAGTGAAAAGGCATCTTTTAGGCAAGCGCGTTCCACCTCAGACTGTAGTATCACTTTCCATCAAGTGTAATCACAGTCAAGTGCTAGCCTATATACAGTAGAACTCGCTTAATACGATTTCTTGTTTAATACGCCATTTTACGCTGTAGCTTGAGACATATTTTTAAATACATTTCCTAACGTAATACGCTCTCTCGCTTAAGACGCATATTTGGTTGGGTCCCTGTGAAATCGTGTTCAACGGGTTTTACTGTAGGAAAGAAATACATATTTACACAACGAATTAACCTGGCTGTCGTGAAAATGCAGTAAAGACTTCTAAACACCATACGACGTGGGCAGGTAAATTAGCTATTAAAATATGTAATTTTTACATTTAAAAACTAAATAAAAATAAATAAATAGTGGACAACATTACATACATTGCTCCGATCCCTTAGTAAGTAGCTTATGCACTTGTGTTAAGGAAATCAGAAACAACGAAGGTACCACAACACCCAGACCCGAGATACTGTAGAAAACTTATGTTCTACATTGCCCCGACCGGGGATCGAACCCGGAACTTCAGAGGTGGCGGCACCTTGAAAACCGGCACGCTAACCACTCAACCACGGAGGTTGTCAATTAACCACAAAGAAAGCTGAAGTTCCCGAATTCTATTCCCGGGTTAGCTTACGGATATATAGTATCAAAAGCTCAGGTCAGTCCCGCGGGAGGCTTCGGTCGCGGCTGGTGTAAAGCCCTATGAAAACCTCACCCTACGCGACAAATAGAGATACAGAAATTACGTTAAAGCTGTAGCAGTACTACGCGGCGTAGCTGCTACGTCGTAGCGACTACGCCGTAGTACATTGAGCCAAATCTATTACTACAAAGAGTTTTAAATCATCCTTTAGTCTCGATTGGATCTCATTAATCCGAAGGTATATTTTATGACGACCTCCGTGGTTGAGTGGTTAGTGTGTCGGTTTTCAAGGCGCCGCCATCTCTGAGGTTCCGGGATCGATCCCCGGTCGGGGCAATGTAGAAAAATAAGTTTTCTACATTGTCTCGGGTCTGGGTGTTGTGGTACCTTCGTTGTTTCTGATTTCCTTAACACAAGTGCATAAGCTACTTACTAAGGGATCGGAGCAATGCATGTGATGTTGTCCACTATTTATTTATTTATTATTTATTATTATTTATGTGAAATAATACTAATAGTATTGGGTTGAATTAATCTCCATTTATAAATGTTACATTTATCGAAAATTCCTTTTTAAAAAAAATCCAGTATCTTAAGTTTGTCGGGAGGTATTTAGTAGTGACAAACAAAAAGCTTTGTTTCGCAATGGGGTAGATTACTAAATTTTTTTATTCTTATAGACATTGTAACTTTAAACGTAGGGTCTTTCATCCCTTTCTCGCAAATCGAAAATTTATATTGCGCTCATACTGACTCAGACTGACTGATCAATTTTGTCAGTCTGTCAGTCACCTTTGACGACCTCCCTGGCGCAGCGGCGTGCGCTCGTATTCGCGTGGGAGGTCGCGGGTTCGATTCCCGCCACGGGCCACTTTGGAATGTTATAATTTCTAAATTGGCTCATGTCGAGTCTGGTGGGAGGCTTCGGCCGTGGCTAGTTAGCCCTACCAGTAAAGACGTGCCGCCAAGCGATTTAGTGTTCCAGTGCGATGCTGTGTAGAACCGTTGGGGTGACTTTACTTACTCCTTCCAAGTCAGTACGTTAACATCTTCGGCTGCATCATCACTTACCATCAGGTGAGATCGCAGTCAAGTACTCTTGTATATTGAAACAAAAGTCAGTTGCATAAACAGATCATGGGATGTAAACTTATATGTCAAACTGAAGTGAACATGTATGCACTAAGAGATACACTCTCTATTGCCTCACTCTCACAGCTTTTATAGCTAGCAGTGGAGGGTAGTCCTGTAAGGAGCGCGGAGAGGGGGCGGGTCGGGTCGGAAAGCAAACAATGGGTACAATCCCCAAAATGCCCATAAATAAAGACTGTGTTACCGCGAGAGAGTACCGATAGCAGAAACGATGGACTGCGAAAAATATAATTTTATTACTATTTAAATGCAAAGGTTTGTGAGCTTGGATGATTGTTTCTCGAGCACGCTGTTACTACTATATAATCAATGTGGGTAAATGTAAACAGAGGCAAATGGAAACAAAGTCAATAATTTCGTAGTTTTAATTATTATCTGCAGTGCTATTCTACAAAATGTCCATCTCTGAAACAGCTGCCAGACAGCTGCCAAGCCGAAGATGGCATGCAAAATTGTGCTCTATTACAACTGACAAATTCATAGATGCATAGATGTACGCTAGTCGCTGCTTTAGGTATTTTTGCAGAATAGCACGGCAGTTTCAGAGTATCACGAATCGCATCTATAGACTACTGTCTGAAAATGTCTGAATAGACTAAAGATGCATTTCGTTACACTCTGAAACTGATATTATTAAGGCGAACTCAACAGGTCTGCCCGCGAAATGTAAAATTTGTACGTTAATTACACATAATAGGCTAGTGGCAGTCATTTTGCGAGAATGGCAGTTACTTCTTTACATGTAAATATCAAAATTTTTGCATAAAAATTTCTATCCTAGGAAATTAGTACGAGAAAAGAGTTTTAAGTGAGCAACTCGCAAATCTCGGATTAATTTCTTTAACTCGACACTTTCAAGCAGAGATTTTTATATAAACACGTGAAGATTATTTTGGGATTATCGCAATTTGACTGCCATAAGCCTATTACGTCTTATCATCTTAAAAATCGCGAAAAACCACAAAAAATTGAATTTCGCGGGCACACCTGTGGTGTGCTCCTTAAAACTACGTGCGTTTACATTTACCTCTGATTACATTTACCCACTTTGACCTGATGTAAATAAAATGAAGAATGTAGACAGTTTATAAACTTAGCCTTAACACCTTAAGGGGATGGGTACCATCCGGGCGCGAAAATTCAAAGTAACTATTAAACCCAGAGTTTTAATAGTTACTGAAATAATTGAGTATGACTGACAGACAGACGGAGAAAGTATCACCATATGGGTTCCATTTTTGCCATTTTATAATGGAACCCTAAACAGGGTTACACTCTATGAGTCTATTTAGTTTTCTGCCGACCCTACCCCATAATAGTGACACTGTCGGTCTATTATTAAATACATTCCTTTCCTTGAACCCCCCTTCCCCCCCTAAACATCCTTAAGGCTCTTGTTGCCTAACATAGTTACTAACAGCACCTATCATTGTCTTTAAATACCTCAAATAAACGATGCTATGATTCTCGCCAAGCTGAGCATCCGACGAATTGATGGCACTTACTATAAATTTAAATGCGAATCAAAATTTCACTCGCAGCGGGTTTTGAACCCGCGTCTTCCAACTCTCGTGGCTGGGTGCTCTAACTGCTGAGCTATACGATGATTCCTCTGCGATGATTTTAAGATTCGTAATGTTATTAGGATTTTTTAATATTCGTATTTAAAGGAGACGTTTCATCAACGTATGAGCCCTGGGCCAGGTCTATCTACGGTATACTTGGGTGTAGCCCAGATCACAAATAACAGTTTTTACCTAAATATTTTTTTTATAAATGGCTTTTTTCGGTTGTACAAAACAAGTGTTTTTGCATAATATAATTGCAACACTTAACAAAGATTCAACATGGCGGTAATATGTATTTCATTGTGAATCTTAGAGAATTTAAACATATATATAGAGAGGCCATAGTTTACTTATCACTATATGTGTCGGGGTGGCAAAAACCGCCATAAACTGTAGCACTTTGACATGCGCATTGCTTCATGTCAAAGTACTAATGATGTGACTACTATTATACCGTTATCGATAAATTTCATACTATGCTTGTGATAGCTGAGTAGATAGGAAAAAATCTCGGGGTTTTACAGAAACTAAAGCTTTTCTATAGCTATTATCTATTGCAAACTTTTATAATAGAGGAAAGGGCTTCAGGAATAGATATAGTTTGGTCTCGCGGGATTTGTTAAAGTATTGGCTGTTGGTTTAAATCCGGTCGCCTTAGTTTGAAGTTACGATGAATTAAGGGAGATTCAGTAGAACGAGAAGACCCACGCATACTTATTTTTTCCCGGAGATGTGAATTTATTTTGTATGAATTAAATAAAATTTTCAGCACATCAGGTAAATATTATAATAATGCTGACCACAACCCACAAAACCTAATAACTGACATAAAAACATAGACAATACTAACACGCAATAGACAATAATATTATAGATTAAAGTTATAAAAAAGAAACAGAGAGTAGGCCAAAGACAAACAAGTACGAGTCGGACTCGTGCATGAAGGGTTCCGTAAATTTTATATAATAATATAAATAAAGGAGTGAGGCATTTTCGTTGTTCCACGGACTCCGGTAAAACTAAAAGTCGTAGAGATGTAAAATTTAGTACTCAGGTTCATATTATTAGGTCATGAATCTACAGAATATTTGTATATTCTGTACAAAGACGGGAATTTTCGAAATTCAAATTGTAAGGAGTGAAAAATTCTAAAGGTTTTTCATGAATTATGAATTTCTTTAAAATCGATGTTTGACAACTTTTAAGTAACAACTGTAAGTCAGTTTGGCGGGACTGTATTTTAAGAAAATAATTGTTCATATCTCGAAATGACTAAATTACAAAAACCATTGCAGCAAGCAAAGACATGTAATTTGTGGTCAAAATTTAAAAAATGGCTGCCACATTGAACTTTGAACATTTGAACTGGAAGTCTCAGCTACTACAGATCTACGCTATTTGCAGATTAGATGTTTGTTACAAATATTAGGATCCGGGAGCGACCGATGCGAGCTCGGGACTTGGAGAACCCCGACAAATTAGGTGACGAATAGGATCTTTATTGGTAGTTATTATCATGACCACCCAGAAATAGGAGTCCCGCAAAACTTCGTTGACCGAGCTTTGAAATGGGTGAGAGAAACTGAGGATTAAAGAGGAGTTGTAACCTCAAGATTAAAAAAAAAGAATATTTCTCGATATCTAACGAAGAGCCTAATTCATCACGTCGTGTATTAATCATAATACTACTATTACATGTAAATTATCTGACACTACTGTAAGTAACTAATTTGTGTTTTACTTCAATATTATACTAGATAGTATGTTATTTGAATTATACGTCAGATACAGTATATTTAATGTGTATGTGTGATAATAATTATTGTTAGTTGGTGACATGTGGATAGCAATATTTTTTTATTTTTAAGGTAGGTAGGTATTTATTCCACAAAAAAATAATTTTGCATCTCCGGAGAAAAATGTATACGACTCGTAATACTGTATGTTCTTAAGATAATCGTTACTTCGCATCAAGGCGACCGATTTCAAAACCGTTAGCCATTAATTTTTATCAGTAGGTTTTAACGGTAGGTTATGTTCATTCATTTTTGCTCTCTCAAATCTTTAATGACTAACCACGAACTACTTACTACATCGATAATATTTCCATATCGATAGATAGTTAGAGCAGCCCTTCTGATCAGCTGTCTGGTGCCTATCTGTGATTGGCCGATGGCTGTGATTGGCTATTTCAATTCTACAGAAGATGGCGGATATACCCACCCAATAAGACTGACAATTTCCTGTCCTTATATTTACTTTGTCTTTGTTGTGAATTGACATTTGACTTTGACAGAAGTGTCAACTATTGACAGATTGAGTCGTGGTTTACGTCAAATCGTACGATGCTAGCGACGCCATATTGAAAATAGAACATATAAATAATGAAAAAAAAGATATTTTTTTTTATTGTTCAAAACCAAACACAACAATCAATATGTATACATCTTGCCATCTTCTTAAACTCAAAGAGTTTATGTGAGGATGGCGAGTTCACATAGATACATTAATATAAATAAAGAAATCTAAATTCTACGTAATTTATGCAACAGTCACTTCCTAGACAATGCTTTCATAGGAATAAACACCTATGTCCAGGAAGTGCCTCTTACATTGCCTTAAAAATAAGTGTTTTTTATGTTTTATATTTTTCTACACCGAAAGTATTAGTTTTAACTAAATAATTTTATTTTTCCCGTGAACAACAGATTTTTCTTGATTTTTTTAGATACCGTACAAGACCTATTCCAATTTGAAATATCTCCTTTATAGGAATTATATCCTAAGTGTGTAAAACACTAATTAATAAAAATGATTGACACTTACTATAGTTGAAAAAATATAATAGGCCCGTTTTGGCGATTGAGGCAGACCATAGAACATCACTTGGAACGATACTGAAAGAAAGAGTTCCATAATAATTTATGACATTAAGGCCCCTGTATTAGCCAACGACCTTGAAGTTCCGGGCGGAGCTAGAAATTTTCCCCGCGCCGACCGCCTTACCCCCGCTACAATATTTCGCAACTGCGGTGTGCATGCGGGATAGTGTTGCCGAACTATCGATATTTTTGACATCGGCAGTTGGCATTGAAATTCGTCTATTACAGCGATATTTCATTGAATATTGAAGTTCAACGATTATTATAGATGTTAGGTATTATTTGTGTATCAAAAATATTGAAAGCCACTTTCGCCTCAACTGTCAATTGAGGATTATCGTTCGGAAATCATAAATTCGAGCCATGGGTTTCTTTTTCAACCCCTAGGGCCTAGGCAAAAACAGAGGTGTAGGAGTATATGTGTGTATGTCTGTTTGTGACATCGTAGCTTTCAGTTGGATTGACCGATTTAGATGAGATTTTTTTATTTGAATGCTATAGTTTCCGTGCAGTTGTTCTTAGCTACGTTTGGTTAATATCGGTCCAGCAATGTAAAAGTATCAGCTCTTTTCCGAAATGAAGTAAAGCATTTTTTTTACCACTCCTTCAATATAAGTATCAAATGAAAGAGCTTGACTATGACAAAGGAGACAATTTTTTAGGCCCTGTAGAAATTGCACGTTTGTACTTTGTTCTAAGAAAATTAAACCACAAGTATGTATGTTGGAAAATGATTGTAGACTTTTATTTCACACCATTTTGATTTTTGCACACCGATCAAAAGACATGAGTAATGACGAACATTGGACATTATTACAACCATAGATTACACAGATGTCAGAACTTAAGTTTTTTTTTTGATACATGATGTTTGGATTCCTGCATTTTTATAATTCATAAACAGGCCCACTGGGAATGAGAGCGTTTATTAATCAAATCATACTTAAAATAAGTAACAGATTTATCATAGTAAACGGTGTTGATTTCATATAAAAATCTAACCGGATCAATTAAGTCATAAAAAAGAGGTAATGTTTTGATATTCAATGTTCCTGTTCATCAGTTCTTGGTTCTTGTCATTTCCAGTTACTTTATATTACTTTATACAAAAAAGGCGTAGGTATATCGAAACGTTTTATTATTTTTCGTTGTCAAAGATAACTGCATTCATCTCTGGGACTTCCGGTAGACACATAAAAAATCTTCTCAATATTTCTTCGAAAAGAGTTCGAGTTCCCTGTCCCACAGCTCCTGATTTTTATTTATTAGATTTTTTCAAGATTTAATCATGAAACGAAATTAGAAGTTTATTGACTTATTGACCTAATACCTAACTACACTTTTATGTTATTCCCGTTTTAAGTATTTCTTTGGAAAATGGATCACCCAACTTCACAACGCAGTTTTGTCAATTGTACTACTAGATTTCAACACAATGTGCGAAAACAATTACTGTCCGAACTGCGAGACAGCAGCAGTAAATAGGAATAAGCTGAGGTTCACATTGGACTCTCGATATCCGAATATTCCCGTAAATAAGGCTTAGTTACTTTTTACCATTCTATTCACAAGATCATAAGAATTAAATCAACATAAGTTTTACTAATATACGTGACAATTTTTGGTGGGACTAATCCCCATACAAAAAGTAATTGACTTCTTTCAATCCCAAGGTTGCCGTCGACACCACAAAATAGCGAATAGTGATAAAACAAGAATTTTTCATTCATTACATAATAAATAGGTATATAATAATTTATTATAAAGAAGTGTCACGTAAAACGTGTAAAGCGAGATGCAAATCCCAGCACTATTAAATTTACTTCAGAATAATCGATATGAATTAATAAACGGCTCCAGAGTAACAAGAAGCGTGACCTTCCCGTCCAACAGTCCGAATCACACTGCCGCCCGTCGCCCGCGCACCGATTCGTCCGTTGATATTTACGTAGAAAACTAAGAAAATTATTTTTAGCCTTATTTTTCATTATTTTGACAAGCCAAACGTACCAATTCTGGAAAAAGTCTCGTTAAATATTTGTGCGAAAGCCAAATACTAAAATTCATTGCCGTTTAGAAGTAGTTACAAGAATTCTAACAAAAAGGACTTCACTTTGAAAATTTTTTTCATTCACTAATAATGTATTTAGAATAATTTCAAACGTTCCAATTAAAGATAAAGGTTCAATATATATCATATATTTTTTCTGTAATTTTACATTCACTCAGTAAGGAAGAGTTACACGGAGAAAACCGGAGAAAACCTCTTGTTTGCTAGTAGACAAGCCTTAAGTGTTTTTAAAACCAGCCACGTTCTCAGATTTTGTTTTTTAATTTTAATGTTGTAACCACTAAGGAGCACACCACGGGTGCGCCCGCGAAATTCAAATTTTTCGTGGTTTTTCGCGATTTTTAAGCTAATAAGACATAATAGGCTTATGGCCGTCAAATTGCGATAATCCCAATATCTTCTTCACGTGTTTATATAAAAATCTCTGCTCGAAAGTGTCGAGTTAAAGAAATTAGTCCAAGATTTGCGAGTTACTCACATAAAACTCGATACTCGGATTAATTTCATAGGATACACATTTTTATGCAAAGATTTCGATATAATCATGTAAAGATGATACTGCCATTCTCGCAAATTGATTGCCATAAGCCTATCATGTCTAATTAGCGTACAAATTGCAAAAAACCACGAAAATTTTGAATTTCGCGGGCAGACCCGTTGATTTCACGTTAATTACTGAGTTTCACAAGCTGCATTCGATTTTAATAGTACTCGAATATTGTGAAGTGATCTTTACTGAAAAGAATGAACTTGGCGACATTGATTTCTATAGAATGGGTTGTCTTTGACCAAGCGGCACGTGTCTGAGTGAATGTTTGATTGAGGGAATGGTATTGTAAGTAAAAATATTATATTAAGGTGTTGCGGCCCTACCAGCCCGCGAAATTCAAATTTTATTTAGTTTTTCGCAAATATTAGATAAACTACACATTGTAGATTTATGAAAATGCATTTTGCGGGCCTACTTTTTATGCATCTACATGTTTTTAATAGAAACTTTGCTCGAAAGTTCCCACTCATCTCATATTGGTTCCCGAAAGATAATTTTTTGCAGTTTTCCAGATTTCGAGCTATCGGGAACCAATATGAAGTAAATGAGTGTTGTTGAGCAGAGTTTTCGTTAAAAACATGTAGATGCATAAACGTTGTGCCCGCAAAACACATTGCCATTAGCCTTCGATGTATAATTAGCCCATTATGAGCGAAAAACTAAATAAAATTTGAATTTTCGCGACCAGATGGTACCCATCGCCCTTAAAAACAAATTGAGCTTTCATATCGTTCTATCATTCCAAAATACCTACATTATTAAGTTTAAGTTACAGTTTTTGATAAGTAGGTACTAATCCAATGCACTTTACAATACATGATAAAATTGATCAAATACTGATACAATCTTGAATCGATTCTTCGTGAGTATCGAGTAGCGAGTCGTATGGTTTATTATTAGTCTCGTCGCGATGACTTATGCCAAAACGGCAAAGATTTAAATCGCTAGATGTGCCCTAAACCTCCAAAAACGTCCACGATTTTGTCTTGTGTGACACGTTGTCACTCTCTTTGACACAAGTGAAACTATAGCATTGTTGAGAGCACTCACTCGACATACTCGTATTTGTGGACGTTTTTGATGTGCGCAATGTAGGCTTAGGGCCCATCTAACGATTTAAATCTTTGCAAAACGGGCCTATTTGTTAGACGACCTATACAATATACAACATGTAATAGTTAATTTCTATAATATGACCAGAAATTATATGCCTTTTATACAATACCAATCACTCATTGCTTTTTATAAACACTTTAAACACAATTAATCACTATTAATTACTATTTGACGCTTCACTTCACACTTCCCTTAGCTTGCTTATGATAAACACTTTAAACACAAGTAACACAATTGATCACTACTATTTGAACTTTCACTTGATGACACTTTTCACTTAGCTATTACCGCTCGCGTTACTAAATCAAGACTATCTTCTCGTTCTTGCCGTGTCGCCCTTTTTATGTAGTCGTTCCATCCATTGTACAAGAGAAGCGCGCAAGTGGCGCCACCGTGCGCGCAAGTGGCGCCGCCGCGGCGTGTTAGTGGCGCCGCCGGCTCAATGCTGCCATCTGCGCAACCGGAAACAAAGCACGCCAATCACGGGCGACAACATATTATACTTGTACATTTTTAACTTACATTTAATAAATGTATGACTGTGATTTTTGCTTGGCAGTCCCCAAGCGGACGCTATTTATGGTCGGTTTCTCACATAAACACATAAAAGGCGGCCATTTTGAAATTCAAAGCGTTCCCTTTCACACGTCCCTCGAATAAAACCTAAATAAATATCACATAGAAAACCCCAACCATACGGTCACATTTTAGCAAATATTGGTAGTATTTGGACAAATATTTGCTATGATTTTTTTTTTAAATTCCGTATCTGAATACAAAAAATATAGAAAAAGTAGGTACTTTGTTCTCCATCTGTATACTCTTTCTCTCATAACCCCTATTTATGTCCTACTGCTGGGCACGGGTCTCCTCTCAGACTGAGAGGGGTTAAGCCATAGGCCACCACGCTGGCCAAGTGCGGGTTGGCGGGCTTCACACACCTTCGAGAATATTTTTGTGAACTCTCAGGCATGCAGGTTGCCTCACGATGTTTTCCTTCACCGCTAATCAAGTGATATTTAGTTTCCTAAAAACGCACACAACTCGGAAAAATCAGAGGTGCGTGCCCAGGATTCGAACCCGCGACCTCCTTAAAACAGGCAGAGGTCAGAACCACTGAGCTATCACTGCTATAATCTGTATACAAAGTCAAATTTTTCGGTTTTAGGGTTCCATACCAATTTGGTAAAAATGGAACCCTTATGGTGAGACTTTCTCCGTCCGTCCGTCCGTCCGTCCGTCCGTCTGTCACACTCGATTATTTCAGTAACTATCGAAGCTATCGACTTGAAATTTAGAATAGTTTCAGGTAATAGTGACCCAACGCCATTGCAATCATAAAACATTGAAAATTGTTTTTATTTTTATTTAAAAAAGGGGGAAAACCGGGGCTTCGAATTTTCAAAATGAAATAATAATATTGAGTGGGGTATTATATGAAAGGGCGTTACTTGTGTATTCTAAAACCGATTTTTATTTATTTTTATGTCTGATAGTTTTGGATTTATTGAGCAAACTGTCGAAAAAAATACCGTTCCCCCCCCTTATCTCCGAAGTTTATGAATAGAAAAATCTGAAATAATTATGATCAATAGACATTAATGTATATTTTACAGGAAAAATAAAATCAACTCCCTAACTTTTATACTTTTTTTGATAATAACAATAAACCACCAAAACAAAGTTACGTTTGCGGTTCGCCAACAAAAGTACCTACATGTAAATTATACTCGTAAATTCATGAACAAAAGAGATTCTTTCAATGTTTTACTTCTTTTATGGTATGGAACCCTCGGTGCGCGAGTCCGACTCGCACTTGGCCGGTTTTTTTACGTTTATTTGAGCAAAAGACCTCATTACAAGGGTTCCATTTTTCTCATTTGAGGGACAGAACCCTTAAAAACTGTTGTGTACAAGTCGCGCTCGCGCTTGACCGGTTTTTAAACAAGCTAGGTCAGTTAGCAGAGAATTTTTGCTAGATTACTTATACCACCTACCATCAGATAGACAGTATTGTACTTCATACACGCAGTCACACACACATTTATACGCATTATCATGAATTATTTACGACTGTGTGAGTGAGACGGTCCAAGTCATACGAGTATGTGTATCGGTGTGTGTGTCCCATGCTATAATTAAAGTGTGGAAATAGTGAGTGCAGCAGTGCTATTCTACAAAATGTCCATCTCTGAAACAGCTGCCAGACAGCTGCCAAGCCGAAGATGGCATGCAGAATTGTACTCTATTACAACTGACAAATTCATAGATGCAGAGATGTACGCTCGTCGCTGCTTTAAGTATTTTTGCAGAATAGCACGGCAGTTCCTACGAAAGTCTTTGTGCGTGAGTCTAACAGCCGTTTTCACTAAACCTAGGAAATAAAATCCAATGCTTAAGCCGATAGGTGACAGTTTTCACCTACAACAACTGTCACCTTAGGGCTTAGGTGTCTCTTAAAATGTTGGTGAAAACGAGCATTATAATTTAAGAGATACCTAAGCCCCTTACCTTAGGTGACAGTTGTTGTAAGTGAAAACTGTCATTTATGGGCTTAGGTGTTTTTTAAAGTGTTGGTGAAAACGAGCATTAGTGCCTCAGATTTGGCTAGGTTTTATATTCTATCCTACTAATATATAAATGCGAAAGTTTGCAAGTATGGATAGATGGATCTTTGTTACTATTTTACGCCGCAACTACTGAACCGATTTGGCTGAAATTTGGAACATAGATAGCTTATTAACGGAATTAACACATAAGTGACTTTTTATTCTGAAAAAATCCATAGTTCTCACGGGATTAGTGAAAAACCGAAATTCACGCGGGCGGAGCCGCGGGCAACCGTATTTCATTATTTATCAGCTATATGCCTGCTAGACCTAATTAAATAGATTTAGCGGTGCAGAGAACTGCAGAGGGCATTAGGGAAATTTCCCTACAGGCAAAGTTGTGCCTGGGGACCGCTTATGATCCGAGCGTGTGACGTCAGAATTTGTATTTATAGAACGCTCATCGAATGCTTTGTCAGCGTATGCTATTGCGTTAGTTACGCCATCTATCGTCAGCTATCGAAGACCGCTACATAGATATAGGTAAATATTACACCAGATACTTTAGCTCTCTGTAATGTATAGCGTAGTTGGCTTAATATTGCTGAAGTTGACTGCCGAGAAAAAACCAAAAAAGATAGCATGGAGCTAAAATACGGTGCCTAAATGAGATCACAGTCAAGTACTAACTTGTAGAGTAAAAAAAAACCTATCGCGTTTTTGTCTTACCTCTGTTGAGCCTGGCCACCATAGACAAAAATTAGTAATCGCTGTGTCTCATGAATTGGGTCACACAACGTGTGTATACACTCACTCACACATACATATATGAACACACCTTGATTTCCCAAATGAATTGCTAGAACTTCGGAATGCCTGGAGGACTTTATGCAGCATGGAGCCGAGTTGTCTAACTTAAATTGTACTGGATTAAAAGACACGGCCAGGATTTACTGCGGAAAATGTATTGAGATTAATAAATGTACACCTAAAATTAATACGGTTTAAATCATAACTTTTATTTTATTCGGAAACGCTAAACTTTATTCATTTTTATTAATAATTTGACATAAAATATTTACATTTTAATTCTAAGTTATATACCTACCTATTTACAGCAAAATATAAAATCAAAGATAAAAAGTATAAAAAGAAAATTCATTTTATTCTACATTCTACATAACAGAATTTCACTTAAATCACGAAACAGTAAATGAACAAAAATAATAAGTTAGTAGGCATTAATATTAAGATTCTTATGCTCTTTTCCACCAACACTTCAAAAAACGCCTAAGCTGATAGGTGACAGTTTTCACTTACAACAACTGTCACCTAAGGGCTTAGGTGTCTCTTACAATGTTGGTGAAAAAGAGCACTAAGCACCTGAACAAAACTGCTTGTTAAGAAAAGCAGAACTGATAAGAGACATAAATAGTAGATTTTTAATGTATACTATAACAACGTTATATTGAGTGTTTTTTTATTATTCCTTTTTTCATGTACATTATATCTAATAAAATTATTATAATTCAATTGGGGGTAAAGAAAGTCTATAAAGCTCCTAAAAGTTATTTCCATTAAAACTCTATTTGAAACATGAATACAAGAATTAGCTACCTATGAAGTTTACTAGCCTCATGAGAATGTTCTGTGTGTGCAAAACATATGGCAAAACATAAAATTTGGAACCAATGACGATTTTTTCTGTTTGACCCCGTGGGGACAGGGCGTGGGGACAAACGGGAAAAACCCCAAAAATACATCGCTATGGCATACCGCGATTCTCACTCTACAAAGGTTATGGTATCGCCAAGTTAGCTAATTTTAAGGATTTCACTATGTTATGGTTACAAATACATATAATTATTATTACTTTTTTTAGTTTTCCGTACCCAAAGGCTAAAACGGGACCCTATTACTAAGACTTCGCTGTCCGTCCCTCAGTATTGAAATTTTCACAGATGATGTGCCGATTTCACAGATCTTTTGCCGCTATAACAAAAAATACTTATGATAAGCAGAAATATATTTTACCTGTTAATGCCCGAAATTAATAAGAGCTAACAAGTAAGGCCTATATGAAATAAATTATTTGATTTATTGATAAAAGCTACTACAGGTACACGCTTTAATACATTCACAAATTCTTTATGTATTGATATCTTCTATATATAAAAATAAGTCGGGTTTTCCTTCCTGACGCTATAACTCCAGAACGCACGAACCGATTTCCACGGTTTTGCATTCGTTGGAAAGGTCTCGGGCTCCGTGAGGTTTATAGCGAAGAAAATTCAGGAAAAATTTCAACAGAAAAGCGGGAAAATCTTTTTCCACATACAGCGCCATCTCTGATACACAGCATGTACTACAAACCAAACGAAGCCATCTGGTGGCGAAACGGAGTTCGCCGGGTTTGCTAGTTCACTATAAAAATAAATAAGTAGTTAAATTAAAATATAATAAAACATATATTTAAAGGGGGGCTCCCATTCAACAAAAGTGATTTTTTTGCTAGTTTTTGATTACAGAGGTGTTTAGTTTACTTGGATACTAATAAAAATTGGTCTAAGTACGGAACCATCAGTGCGCGAACCCGACTCGCACTTGACATATTCTTTAACCTCTACAAGCAAGTGCTTGACAGTGATCTCACCTGATGGTAAGTGATGATGCAGCCGAAGATGTTAACGTACTAACTCTACAAACGGTTTCTACACAGTATCCCGCCGTAAAACGCTTGGCGGTGTATCTTTGCTGTTAGAGTTGTAACTAGCCACGGCCGAAGCCTCCCACCAGACCAGACCTGAGCCAATTAAGAAATTATAACATTCCAAAGTGGCCCGTGGCGGGAATCGAACCCGCGACCTCCCACTCGTCACTGCGCCAAAGGAGGTCCTAAAAAGGTTTCCGGAAGACAAAGAAGTAGCTATTTCTTCCATTAGGCATAGAGAGTAATTGCAAGACACGGACAAAACAAATAATTAAGAATTTAATAGTAATATTATGTATAACTAAATTTTATATTATTAGGTTAAAATATGCAATTATATTATTTAACACAACCAAACAAACCGACATTGCAATTTGTGCCCTAAAACAATAAAGATAAGACTCAATTTCGTATACAATTTAAAGTTGAACAATAAAGACCAAGTACCAAGTAAATTTCGACTCAAAAACCATTTACGTTAGAGTTGAAAATCGAATGGTTTTTCAAAGGACTTAATCGAAATCCTAGACACAGGATTTTAGACTTTACTTGTATTGAAACTAAGGTTCAAAATCGAATGTTTCGGATCGCAAATTAGCATGATAGTGGACTGGTCTACTGAATATTTAATGCCTCAATTAGTTAGCTCGGTATGTAATACCTTCGTGTTGTGTTAAAAGCATTCAGTACTCTGACATGAGGGGAAAATATCACCACAGTCCGGGCGGAAAATGCATGATTTCAACATACTTCATCAAGTTAATGGAATTTGCTTAGTAAACGTTCATTAATTTCAAAAAAAAACCGACTTCCAGTCTCATCAAAGTACTGTTGAATACATCCTTTCCAATTAAATTAAAAATTTAAGAGATAAAAATTTAAGACTTCATATAATATGGTTTTCTCATGGATACCAGTATCAGAACTAGACTAAATTGAAATGGGACCACACGGGAAGAGACAGCTGTCTAATAAAAAAAGAATCATCAAAATCGACATCATGGGTTCACCTCCACCAAAAACCTCCTCTTTTTTAGGGTTCCATACCAAAATGGTAAAAATGGAACCCTTATGGTGAGACTTTCTCCGTCTGTCCGTCCGTCCGTCTTTCACACTCGATTATTTCAGTAACTACTTAGGCTATCAACCTGTGGAATAGTTATAAGTAATAGTGAACCAACGTCATTGCAATCATAAAATTTTTAAAATTTTTATATAAAAGGGGGGTAAAACCGGGGTGCTGATATTTCATAATAAGAGATTTTCATTTACGGTTAAAGAAACTTTATTCTCATTAAGAATTAAGAATTCACTTACATGAGAACTATAACAATATAAATATTAAGTAACTTATCCTTAAAGTACTGCGATTTTATACAAAAACAATTTATTTTTGTGCTTCATAGTTTTTGACTAATTTAATTTTATCTCCAAAGTTTATAAATCGAAAAATCTGAAATAATTATGATCAATAGGGATGAACGTATGTATATTTTACATAAAAATAATTTCACCTCTCTATAACAATAACAAAGTTTGGTTTGCGGTTCGCCAACAAAAGCACCTACTTGTAAATTATACTCGTAAATTCAATAGATACATAAACTAAAGTGATTCTTTTTAACGTTTTATTTCTTTTATAGTATGGAACCCTCGGTGCGCGAGTCAGACTCGCACTTGGCCGGTTTTTTGAAGTCGATTGAAAATTCTCTCTTCTTGACGGTGTACTCAATGTGTAAAAGAGACTAATAATTGTAAGCTTGTGTACACAGATTGGTAACTAACTAAAGATTAACCTTCGCACGGCAACTCAAGAAAATTTTCTTATCGTTTTATCTTGTTTGTTACTCCTTCACGTCGCATTTAGGTACTAACCGATTTTGCTTACAACATAGGCCACTTTTTATCCCGAAAAATTCCATTGTTCCCGCGGGATTCGTGAAAAACCGAAATTCACCCCCATAATAGTTATAATATAAAACTACATCTCAGTGAAGCAGAAACCACAGTTTTTCCGCATGCGCAATATCACTAGCAACGAAACCAAAAAGTAACTTTTTAATACAGTTGCTCAAAAAGTGGCGTATTGCAGGGACGTATAGCGTTCGGGATGTGGGCTATTACATACTCGTGCTTTTTTTTTACCTTTCCCGAACTCGTGCGTTATCTTTCCCAACTGTCAAAATAATGTCTATTAAAAAGAAAAACCAACCATGAAGTTTTTACTAAAAAAATTCATAGAAGGTTTTATGATTCATGCAAATAAGTATATTTCTAAAAAGAAGCTACTAATTTGTTTCAATATCAGATTTGATTGAATGAGTTTGGTTAGGTTTCATTTCATCTCATTAAATTTCATTTTAAATTCATATCAATAAAAAAATTCTACTGAAGACTTGGCTGATGGGCATAGTTCCCTTTGCGTACTAGAATATTATTTAGTCTATGACCAAATTTTTTTTTTTATTTTTTTTTTAAATCACCAGAATGGGTGAAGAAAAAAAAACTGCTTATATTCTACGGTTGGCGCCATTTTTCAGAAATTTTCTTTTTTTTTTTTTTTTTTTTTTAATCTTTATTTAAAGAGCTTGGACGCTGAAGCGCCAACGTCGCTCTGTTAACATTACCAAATACAATATATAACACAACATATATACACCAACTTATAGATTAATTACATCTTAAAGCTGCAGCATTCATGTATACTGCAACTAAAGTCTTTAACATATTAATCGAAGTCAAATTTCCCAAAGCTATATTTATCCCGCCAGTTGATTGGCATATTTCACTTAGCAATGAATCAGATCGTCGTATTGCGTCGTTCCGGACACACTCCACCAAGACATGATAGACATCTTCCACTACTCCACACGCTGTGCAGTTTGGAGTAGTGGATTTGCCCATAAGGTGTGCAAATTTGTTTAGTGGAATGTGTCCCGAACGAAGCCGCAGAATGGTTGTAATCTCTCTTCTGTTCATGGAAGTATCTTGAATCCACGGTGTCATCAAAGGTTTAGCTTGAATGGTTTTGTACCAGATGCCTTTCTCTTTTGATCTCTTATCAAAATATTCTTGCCACATTTCGTAACACTTTTCTTTAATCAGATACAGACAATCAGTATAGAAGGGCTCTATTTTTACCTCAACTCCTTCAGACATAGCTTCTTTGGCCAATTGATCAACTATGGTGTTACCATTTATATTAACGTGAGATGGGATCCACTGTAAGATTACATTTTTTGACTGACTATTCAGGTTGTGTATTATACTGAGTATTGCATAAGCTACGGGTGTATTTCTAACGTTAGATGTACATCGAGCTAGATGTTGTAAAGCACTTTTAAAAAATTTTCTTTGCGAGTTTAGTTGTTTGTTGCACAAAATTCTTCGAAGAACATTTTACCGGAAAAGTAAAAAAGTCGCTACATATCTACATACGACGAATTTATTGCGTGGAGAGAAGAGAAAAAAGCAAATAGTTTTTCAGAAAATGTTAAGTTAGTTGAGTTTATTGTGTTTTTATTATTTTATTAAATTGCTTCATTTTTTCGCAACTGTATTAAAAATAATCGTTCAGTACACGTGCGGAACCGTCATTGCAACTTGTTCCGACTGTCAACCCTCGCTTTCGGCTGCGCCTCGGCTCGGGTAGACATTTGTCGGAACTCTTTGCAATAACAGCCTTTCCGCACTTGTAATGAAACATACTATTTCAGTGTATGTTCGTAATTATTGTTTTTTTGTTTGCTTATAGGTATTTTCTTTCAGTAACTATAAAAGCTATCGACGTAAAATTTTGAAGGATAGTGGTCGTGCGATGGTCTAACATCATAGAAAAAAAAAAAAATCATTTATATTTGAAACTAGCGGACCCGACAGACTTCGTCCTGTCAAAAAGATTTTTATTGTGGCAGGTTTTTCAGTGACACAAGTACAAGAGTAAAGTAAGATATTTTTACTTTACAAAGCAAAATATTGAATAAGTAAATACCTTAGATCGAACGCGGGTCTTTTATAATCTTTTCTCATGAACTCGACTATTATATATATATTTTCTGGAAACATGAAAAACTTAGAGTTAATTTAATATTTTTGCGGTGTTCATTGTACGTATTTACTTTTCATTACCTACCCTCCGCTCTGAAGAACTCTGCTGTTTTATTCATTATTTTAGAGTTCCGCAGCGAAATGACAAAAATAAAAAAAATGTTATTTCGCCCTGCTCAGTAATTCAACTGCAAGACTATATTGGAAACTAATTTTTAGGGTTCAATACCCAAAGGGTAAAAATGGGACCCTATTATTAAGACTTCGCTGTCCGTCCGTTCGTCCGTCTGTCGCCAGGCTGTATCTCTTGATGCGTGATAGTTAGCGACTTTAAATTATCACAAATGATGTATTTATATTGACGCTATCTAAAAAATTTAATTAAACAAATATTTAAGGGGGCTCCCATACAAAAACGCTTGTATTTGCTTAAACGGGAAAAAGGATGTTTTGGATGATCCTTTTTTGATTATTAAGCTATTCACCCAGTCAAAAGTTATAAGGTAACAAACATATTTGATTATAAAGCTATTCACCCAGTCAAAAGTTATAAGGTAACAAACATATTTGATTATAAAGCTATTCACCCAGTCAAAAGTTATAAGGTAACAAACATATTTGATTATAAAGCTATTCACCCAGTCAAAAGTTATAAGGTAACAAACATATTTGATTATAAAGCTATTCACCCAGTCAAAAGTTATAAGGTAACAAACATATTTGATTATAAAGCTATTCACCCAGTCAAAAGTTATAAGGTAACAAACATATTTGATTATAAAGCTATTCACCCAGTCAAAAGTTATAAGGTAACAAACATATTTGATTATAAAGCTATTCACCCAGTCAAAAGTTATAAGGTAACAAACATATTTGATTATAAAGCTATTCACCCAGTCAAAAGTTATAAGGTAACAAACATATTTGATTATAAAGCTATTCACCCAGTCAAAAGTTATAAGGTAACAAACATATTTGATTATAAAGCTATTCACCCAGTCAAAAGTTATAAGGTAACAAACATATTTGATTATAAAGCTATTCACCCAGTCAAAAGTTATAAGGTAACAAACATATTTGATTATAAAGCTATTCACCCAGTCAAAAGTTGTAAGGTAACAAACATATTTGATTATAAAGCTATTCACCCAGTCAAAAGTTATAAGGTAACAAACATATTTGATTATAAAGCTATTCACCCAGTCAAAAGTTATAAGGTAACAAACATATTTGATTGTAAAGCTATTCACCCAGTCAAAAGTTATAAGGTAACAAACATATTTGATTATAAAGCTATTCACCCAGTCAAAAGTTATAATGTAACAAACATATTTGATTATAAAGCTATTCACCCAGTCAAAAGTTATAAGGTAACAAACATATTTGATTATAAAGCTATTCACCCAGTCAAAAGTTATAAGGTAACAAACATATTTGATTATAAAGCTATTCACCCAGTCAAAAGTTATAAGGTAACAAACATATTTGATTATAAAGCTATTCACCCAGTCAAAAGTTATAAGGTAACAAACATATTTGATTATAAAGCTATTCACCCAGTCAAAAGTTATAAGGTAACAAACATATTTGATTATAAAGCTATTCACCCAGTCAAAAGTTATAAGGTAACAAACATATTTGATTATAAAGCTATTCACCCAGTCAAAAGTTATAAGGTAACAAACATAAAATAACATACAGTCGGATTGAGAATCTCCTCCGTTTTTGAAGTCGGTTGAAAATAGTCTGCGAAGATGGCTAGCCTCTATTGAGTTAGGTCACATCGGCGCAAATACGTTCGGTAGGCGTATATATTATTATAACGAAAAGCCTCGGTGGCGGTGGATTTTCAATCTGAATTAATATAAATAAGATGCAGTGAGGTAGCGAGCGCTGCTGTTAGCCTGGTCTAGTGATGTGCCACTGTTCTATCGATGGTTTCACGCGAAACGTTCTTAATATAACGCCGATACATACGACTAAGAGGCCCTTTAAGGTGGATGGGTAATATTCGGACTCGAAAATTCAAATTTTGTTTAGTTTTTCGCAAATAGTGGACAAATTATGCGTCGTTCCCGCTAACTCCAATTTTGGGAAACTGCAGAAAATAATAATCTTTCAATATGAGGTGAATAGAATTTTTTTAAGAAAGTTTTTATTAAAAACGTGTAGATGCATAAACATTACTCTCGCTAAACTCATTGCCATAAGCCTACGATGTATAAATAGCATACAATTTGCGAAAAACAAAATAAAATTTGAATTTCTCGGGCTACTTCGACCGAGAGTGAGACCTACGAAGCTCAACACAAAGGTGTGCTCACTAAATTTATACGTTTTTCGCAATTTGTGGTATAACAACACATTGTTGTAGTATCTAGTTGTGTAGTGTAGTTGTGCCACGACAACAAAACTGCAGGCATTTACCGCCATTATGACTTATTAACTGACAACTTGCATAAAACCCAAATCAAAATTGACTTTCGCCAGAAAAACAGTAGAGAGTCTAGAGGTTTAGACTAGTGCACCTCAGCTTTCCCACTATCTCTCTAGATTACCAGTAGACAACTTTTATAGAGATAAGTGCATCCTTGTAAACCTTAATAACATAATTAATAAATAGCCTACTATATGAGGTATTAAATAAATTAACACGTGACTTATTACTACCATTACCTTATGATAATTATTGCCTTTACGGTTTAAGCGATTATTTAAGTAAAAACTTAAAACGTCATTTATTCTTGATACAAAGTTTTCCTAAAAGTTCCTTTAAATCTTAAAATTGTATCGTAATTTTTATTTTTTTCCACTTATATGAAATTGGCTACAGCGATTAAAAAACTTCGATATCGATAATAACTTTTTCAGTCAAGCACACAACACTATCCCATTTGAACTTTCCGTTAACTATCTCTTTAGTACGTACATCACTTACCTGTGACGCTGTTACAACCTACACACGCAAAATTCTACCTTACTCCAAAGACTCTAGAGTACAAAATTAAATGCAGAGTGATCAAAATCCTGTCATAATGAATTATATTCATATACTCCTTACATGCAATTTTGACCTTTATTTCGAAAAGTTTAGGGTTGATTTTGGTAGGTGTTTCGTTCGGTAATGTTTTGTATTATAAAATATTACTGTTCAACTAATCTTGATACTTTGTATACGGGTGTATTGCTATTATATTCTTGGTGGTTTTCCTTCCGCTGAAAAGAAAAATATCTATGGTTTTAAGGGGAAGGGAAGGTTTTTTCCTACTGGATTGGATGTCCAGCGAACTCGAACGAAACGGTTTTCTTCCACTTTTCTGATACGAACCGCTAAGGTGTGGAACACCCTTCCAGCTTCTGTGTTCCCAGCCAAGTACAACCTGGGTGCCTTCAAGAGAAGAGTGAATAGGCATTTTCTAGGCAAGCGCGCTCCAACCTAGACCTCATCATTTCTGTCCATCAGATATGATTGTAGTCAAGCGCAAGCCTATCAAGAATTAAATAAAAGTTCCGAAGTTTTCTCTTAAAAAATTTAAAATATTTTCAAAGTCGTTAAAATAAAAAAAAGTGCTGCAAAAAAATTTAGTTTATGAATCACTTTGACCAAGTTGGGAAAAACTTGTATTGTGTTTAAGGCCTACGGGGCGAAAGAATAAAGGCGCTTTTACATGTGCCAACATCCTGCAAGTATTTGGTTGGTATCCCGGTTGTTACTTGTTACTTACCTTTGTATTCAATAGGATTAGTGCAGGTTTTTGTATGCCATCTACGGACAGCCGTGTGTTAGCGACTGTCCATAACCCATACGATAGATGGCGCTGACTGTAAATGTTTGGAAGAATTCGATTCGTATGTGCCATGCTAGTCGACTCGAGATTCGTACAAAAACCTGTACTAACCCCTCAGGCAAACAGAATAATTATAAGGGTGTGTTGCAACATCCTTTGTCAGTCATTCGACAAAAAGTTTTACTGCACATGAAATTAAATCGCGACTTTATATTGAAATTTGATTTGCATTAAATCTATCTATCATGCTTTACTAAACATTTCATTCATTTATTTCGTTATTTTTTGTGAAATACCATATCTATTCACACGCTATAACAATTTTTTTACATGAAATTGGCATTGTATGAAAAATAAAAGTCAGATCACTTTTTTATATAAAACTAGTTGTATAACATTTGTTCCGTAGGCGGTCGAAAGATATTTATTATTTTTTAAATTTAAAAGATCTTTATATTTCTTTTATAGTTTTAAATGCGTTAACCCTACGATACTCTCTTCATCGTCTTGACTTAGTGGCACCGCGCGCTGAACATGTGAGCCAATTGTATTCTTCGTGATCTATTTCTCTTAATGAACCAATTTATTAAAATTTAAATAACGCTTACTCTACTTTAACTCGTACTATCTTAGCTTCCTCATAAAATATACCTGCGTACAATGAGATATTACAACTTACGATAAATGAATATTCCGACAAAAGTCGGGACGTGTAGAGCCGCCATAACTCTGAGCCAGTGTTTCTTAACGACTTGACCTGGTCTAGTTCGGAGCATATTTTCGCCAACTTTTCAAAAGAACTGACCACTTCTTCTCCAGCGGTGCCCACTTCCGGTGGAAAGCAAAACTAGAGCTTTGACAACAGTGACCCATAGCTGGCGCTACTGGCGCTGTGGTCCAATCAGAGGTTTTATTAATACAGGGTTATATAAAAAATACCAAATCGCTCTCGGCCTGTATTTGAACTAACGACATTATTTTGTTCTATGACTTTTTTTTACTCGATATTTTGAGAAATATCAAGTATTCAACATTTTACAGAGATACTCTACTTGTTCCTACTCTGTAATGTAACATCGGCAAGTGGCAACGGTGGGAACCGCGGCGCGAAACCGCAACAGTGTAATGCCTTTTTACAGAAATAACATTTTTTGTATAAAATAAATTAATAATGAATTTTGAAAAGTCGTAGAACAAAAGTTGTTAATGTAAGCAACTACAGGCCGACAGCGATTTGGTATGTTACACGACTGCCCAAAAAAAAGGAGTGTAATGTTTTTAGGGTTCATGTATGTGATGTTTCTTTATTCCAACACAACTTCCGAACGGCTGAACAGATTTGGACATATGGGGTATCGTTAGAATCCTTACATCATTCCGAGTAACATAGGCTATATTTTTTTTGGAAATAGTCGTTTTACCACAGGGCAGTAGTGTTTTTAAGCTACTGCATAGCTTCTATCGCGGGCTTTGAGCGTGCAGACCGAATCAAGAAATTCCGTAACGAAAATAACCTAACACCCCTAAAGTAGAGCTTTTGGTACCAGGGTATCATGAATGAGAGCGTAGCTTCACCTAAAACTTTTTAGTTTAGACAAGCGTGAGATATTTCAACAAGTCATTAAAAAGTTCTGCTAATTATCGATAGATGGCAAAACTAAAAACTTAAAATCCTATGCAATAGCTTTACCGCGGCAGTCTCCGAGTGCCACACGTCTTTTTTAATTTTTAAATTATTTACTTGTTGATATGTTTATATAACCCTACATAATATAACGGCCGTTAGTAAAACTTGTAAACGGTTAATTTCGAAAATCGGTACTCACCTTTCGGAGCTGCCATCGCGGCAGTGCCATTGCTGACTGCTATTACAGGAGTCACCTGGAAGCAACAAGACCAAATTAATGCCACTCCTATTAAGTGTTATAATACTCATATTTTTTGTATTGTAAATAAAATAAAATAATTGGGATCACAGATGTCAATTATGATATGTCATATTATTATGGTCTATGCGTTCGATAGTTTTTTTTTTAATAAATAAATAAATAATGGACAACATCACATACATTGCTCCGATCCCTTAGTAAGTAGCTTATGCACTTGTGTTAAGGAAATCAGAAACAACGAAGGTACCACAACACCCAGACCCGAGACAATGTAGAAAACTTATTTTTCTATCGAACCCGGAACCTCAGAGATGGCGGCGCCTTGAAAACCGGCACGCCAACCACTCAACCACGGAGGTCGTCAGTTTTCGGTTTCTATAACGATCGTCGATAAGATAAATGGCTAAGGGTCGGAAGGTAGGCTAGTCGGATGTATCGCGGCTAACAATTCCGCAGCGACGTAGAAACTGGCGAGTCTTCTATGAAATTAAACAATGCTTACTAACTACTAAGGAGCCATGTTCGCCTCGGGCGTGCTCGTTTCCACTGCGCTGAAATGACGGACGACTTTAGGGGGGTGGGTACTATTCAAATTTTATTTAGTTCCTTTCTACCATAGTATTGCAAGACGTCGAGAGCGGTGGCATGCTTATGTAGTTGATATCCAACAAACTCGCACGAAACGTTTTTCTTCCACGTTTCTGATACGATACGCTAAGGTGTGGAACAACCTTCCAGCCTCCGCGTTTCCAGCCAAGTATAATCTGGATGCCTTTAAAAGGAGAACGAAAAGGCATTTTCTAAGCAATCGCGCTCCAACCTAGACCTCATCATTGTTTCCATCAAGCATGATTGTCGTCAACCGCAAGCCTATCTACAATTAAAAAAAACCGGCCAAGTGCGAGTCAGACTCGCGCACCGAGGGTATACATATAGTATGTCTTTTATACTATAAAAGAAGTAAAACATTAAAGGAATCTCTTTCGTTCATGAATTTACGAGTATATAATTTACATGTAGGCACTTTTGTTGGCGAACCGCAAACGTAACTTTGTTTTTGGCGGTTTATTGTTAATATCACAAAAAGTATATAACTTAGCGAGTTCATTTTATTTTTCTTGTAAAATATACGTTAACTTCTATTGATCATAATTATTTCAGATTTTTCGATTGGTAATCTTCGGAGATAAGGGGGGGGGGGAGCGGGCTGGGGAACGGTATTTTTTTCGACAGTTTGCTCAATAAATCCAAAACTATCAGGCATAAAAATAAATAAAAATTAGTTTTAGAATACGACAAGTAACGCCCTTTCATATAATACTCAACTCAATATTGTTATCTCATTTTGAAATTTCTACAACCCGGTTTACCCCCCTTTTTAAATAAAAATAAAAATGATTTTCAAAATTTTATGATTGCTATGACGTTGGGTCGCTAGTACCTAAAACTATTCCAAATTTCAAGTCGATAAGTAAAGTAAAAGTAAAATATGCTTTATTGTACACCAAAACAAAAACAACAGACATATAGTAGATGCAGCATGTACAATAGGCGGCCTTATCGCTAAAATAGCGATCTCTTCCAGGCAACCTTAGGGTAGAGGATATTATAAAAAATTAAAGAAAGCGGAAGGGGTGTACTAATTAAATAAAGTAAATACACATAATATACGTATGTATATATATATATATATAAATGAAAATACAACAGTAAATAAGAGAGGAATAGACGACAGATAAGTGGAATAAAAAATTAAAAATAAATAAACACATCAAATGGAGGATAGATAAAATAGCTTCAATTTTGTTTTAAAAATTGATAGTGATTGAGACTGTTTGATATCCAAGGGGAGAGAATTCCATAGCAGTATAGCGGTAACAGTAAATGAATTAGCATAATAAGAAGAGGAGTGTGTAGGAATTTTCAGGCGTAGTTTATTTTGAGAACGAAGAGAAAAAGAGTGCGTAACACATCGGAACTCGAAACGTTCTTTAAGATAAAGAGGAGTGGAGGGATTGAACAGTATACAGTAAAGAAGATGAAGAATATGAGTATTCCTGCGAAGACGATAGCTTCGATAGTTACTGAAATAATCGAGTGTGACAGACGGACGCACGGACGGAGAAAGTCTCACCATAAGGGTTCCATTTTTACCATTTTGGTATAGAACCCTAAAAAAAGTTTTTCGCCAATAGTGGGCTAATTATACATCGTAGGCTTATCAGCTTATGATAATGAGTTTTGCGAATTGTGGCTACAACATTTATGCATCTACACGTTTTTAATAAAAACTCTGCTCAACAATACTCATTAACTTCATACTGGTTCCCGATAGCTCGAAATCAAATCTTTTGGAGTAGGGGTCTTCTGTCCCTATCTCGTAAAAATAGACGGGTTTCAAGAAAGTTCATGAATATTTCAAGAAAAAACAAATGTGCAAAATAACGGTAGGTCTGACAGTAGGTTTTCAAGCTATTTAAGGTAACCCTAAGTGACAAAACTACGTTTGCCAGTCTGCTAGTATTTAACTAATATTCTGTGCATGTCGGGGGGGTTCAATCCCCCTAAACCCCTCCCCCTGTCTACGCCATGCCTTCACATAAGCCATTTATGTTTTATCATTTAAACTCAAAAATTTCAAACAAGATACGTCGAGTACCTACATACAAAACTCTACAATATTTTCAAAACATTTGCTCGTAAAGTATGCGCGTTTTCAAAACTTCTAAATAGCCATTTGTAGTCGACTGTCAAAACGTGCATTTCAGAGAAAACTTTGCAAAAGTAGTGCGTTTTACTTTAGCAGTCAATATTAGACTACTATAGTGCAAAACTCTCGTACTCGTCGACCAAGTGAGTTTAACATTCGTAATTTTAACATATGCGCTTATATAATTTGACTCTTGTTTATTTAATTTCTCGAAATGTTTACTTTTACTGACAAAAGGAACGACCAAAGGTGGTATCAAGTTTTCTCATGAACCAAAACCAAAATAGTCTAGGAAAATAAAATAGTGTTTTTTAAGAACTATTGGCACTAAGAATTTATTTTTCATACCCGGAATTTTAAGTTTCCATACAAAAAGTTACTTTCTTTTCGATGCACATTTTGTGTCACACTGATATTTTACTAAGAAGTACGACTTGTTTGTTTGCCTATAACTTTAGAATCCGGATATTAATTAAAAAGTTAATGTGGAGACCGTAGTCTATAAAAAATAAAGTTTGGGTTTGATTCAGCTTGATACAGGAATCCATACATCCATGGTCATTGTGCTTTATTAGAAAATTTTGTTCAAACTACGTGCGTAATAATCATTTCAAATGTCAGAGCTGTTTGCAAGCGTGACTTGGGTTTATCGTTTTAGTCATTTGTTAGCCCCCGACGACTACTGAGCGAGGTAAGGGCTAAGGAGTCTCTCGGTTATACCACCGAATATATAATATTATTACTAACGTATATACTAACTTATTAAAACTCTCTCAGCTCTCGTGATAATGTGTTTAAAATGTCCTTCGTCATTTTCCCTGTAATGTACATATCCGGACGGGAGAGGTGGTGTGTGTTTACTGTAATTAGTCAGTTGTAAGCCCCGGCGACCACCGCACAAGGTAGAGGTGACTCGGTTATACTTACTTAGAACTATCTCTAGCTCCCGTGTTAATGTGTTTAGAATGTCGTCCGTTATATTCCCCGTGCCGTGCGTCAACGGACAAAAGCAGAGTGCGTGTGTTCTGTAATTAGTCTTACTTATAATTCTCTCTAGTTCAAGTGATGATGTGTTTAGAATGTCGTCCGTCATTTTCCCCGTGACGTGTGTCTATGGACAAGAGCAAGGTGTGTGTGTTCTGTAATTAGTCAGTTGTAAGCCCCCGGCGGCGCGAGGTAGAGGTTACTCTGTTATACTTATTTATAACTTATAACTAAGTAGGCTTTTACTAGCAACAATGTTTACTTAGTTAGTACTTGAAGGCAACAATAGCTTTGGATTTAAAGTTTAAGGCTGTATAGTATTAAATCAAAATCATTTGAAAGAGAGAAAAACAATACACTAACAAACAAAATCTGACTACTTAGCCAAGTATTTTTCGTTCGTTCGTTCATTTCAGCCGACGGACGTCCACTGCTGGACATAGGCCTCCTGCAATGATTTCCAGCCCGCACGGTATTTTTAGTAGCTTATTTTTGAAATTGGCCGGATTGTTATCAAATTTTTCAGAAACGTCTCGACCATATGTTATGAAATATTCTGTGTATCAGTCATGACATACAGAGCAGAAACGTGGACACTCACAGTAGGCCTATTGTCCACAAGTTCAAAGTCGCTCAGCGTGCTATGGAGAGGGCTATGTTGGGTGTTTCTCTGAAGGATACTCGTAGAATCCGCAACGAGGACATCCGTAGGAGAACCAAGGTAACCGACATAGCACAACGGATTAGCAAGCTGAAGTGGCAGTGGGCGGGCCATATCTGTCGCAGAACCGACGGCCGTTGGGGCAGACGTGTTCCGGAGTGGAGACCGCGTACCGGTAAGCGCAGCGTAGGACGACCTCCTGCCCGCTGGACCGACGACCTGAACAAGGTCGCTGGTAGCGGGTGGATGAGGAAGGCGGAGGACCGTGTGTGGTGGCGCGCTCTCGGAAAGGCCTATGTCCAGCAGTGGACGTACATAGGTTGATTGATTGATTCTGTGTATGTTCGGTATAGATACTTCAATCCACGAGGACGCGTCCCACTCTGTCAAAATCGCTTGTGTTTTATTTGATTTGTATGGAGTTTGACAGAATGGGGCGCGTCATCGTGGATATACTTATATAATATCTATAGCAATGAGTATATTATTATCTTTGTCGGTGGGTCTGAGAGTAGTACCTAGGTGGGTAGTTAGCTATTTTTTATATCCCTAATGGCAAAGCCACGTTTGCTGGGACAGCTAGTCTAAAAAAATTGTAAGATATATAAAATTAACGTGCCAATTCTTGTTAACAAACTCCTCCGAAACGGCTCGACCGATTTTTATGAAATTTGGCTAACCAACATTTGCCGGGTCAGCTAGTCTAATGTACAACGTGTAGATTATTTGCCCTAATTAGCCGAAAGCTTATAGTAGAGAACGATGTTTAGATGCATGAAAAAATATCACAAGAAGTGTAGCTCATATCCTGAGGGAACTACTTATAGGGAGTTCAAAAATGTACCATAAATTTTAAGTGTCATCCCTAAAAGCAGCTGGTTCAATGTCAATGAACTGGGAATAATGAAAATGATATGAGGTTTGTTGATGTCACAGTTAGGGTTGCTAAATATTTTTCTAAATGAAATAATATTTTTTGTATTGAAAATGAAACAAAATAATTGAGACTTCTTATCACGTTATTGTGTTTCTAGGATCAAGTAAAAAGGTAAGGAAGCGGGCACACTTTAAAATTAACCCATCATCTCATCTCAACCCCTTTTTTGTGTCCCACTGCTGGGCACGGGTCTCCTCTCAGACTGAGAGGGCTTTGGCAATAGCCCACCATGCTGGCCAAGTGCGGGTTGGCGGGCTTCACACACTTTCGAGAACATTTTTGTCAACTCTCAGGCATGCAGGTTTCCTCACGATGTTTTCCTTCACCGCTAAGCAAGTGATATTTAGTTTCCTAAAAACGCACATAACTCGGAAAAGTCAGAGGTGCGTGCCCAGGATTCGAACCCGCGACCTCCTTATGAGAGGCATCAGGCAGAGGTTAGAACCACTGAGCTATCACTGCTCATATAATTAATCCATACTTAGCCAATTTTTGTTACCAAACTCCGACACGGTTCTATAGGTCTGAGAGTAAGCCTTAAGAGTCCACTAACCCACGCTGTTTCCCATACATTTGTAATACAAAAATCATTTGTAATTCGTGCAAATTTCGATCATGTTGTGGTGTTATTCGGGTTCATATAGTAATAATCTATGATCGAAATATGCAAGAATTACTAATGATTTGGTATTTAGAATTAATGGAGACATCGTAGTTCAGAGGCCTCTTAAGCTATTTTTTACACCCCTAAATGGCAAAACAGCGTTTGCCGGGTCAGCTAGTACCTATTAGATAACCCTTCGTGAACACAGTCAGCTAAAACCCCTCGTGTTGTTTCACCGTAGTGGGGTAGAAAAGGCGAACAAAGCATTTTCTAATAGCCTCGGAGCTAAAAATAGAAAGCCTATCTCTTTGACTGAAGACTGTGAGTGTTTGTCCCAAATACGGCGGAACCACTCACATACCTGAGGGGTTAGTACAAGTTTTGTAAAATTGAGGAGATTTTATTTTCTGGATGCCTTTGTTCTATGTATAACAGCGCCCTCCTGTCAATACTCAATATCATTCAAGTGCCTAGAGAGCCTTGTCGGACTGTAGACTACTACTTATAACCCGTCTAGAAACAAACTCAAGATTTTTACAACACAATTATTGAACAATTTAGTATGATAATTAAAAAAATTCAAAACCCGACTTGCAAAACATTCAACTTATAAGAGTTATTTTAAATACAATTGTTGTACAATATGTGACCCATAGCTCAGAGTATCTCTACGTGAACAAATCAGAAATGAGGAGATCCGTAGACGAACCAGTCACCGACATACTTAGCTTAACATATCGCGAAGCTGAAGTGGCAATGGGCGGGACATAGCTCGTAGGACCGACGGACGTTGGGGACACAAAATACTGGAATGGCGACCCCGCACGGGAAAGTGCAGTATTGGCAGACCTCCGACCAGATGGACTGACGACATTAAAAAAGTCGCGGAAAGGCGCTGGATACAAGTGGCGCAGAACCAGAACCGTGGTTGGGACTGATTGCAGGACGCCTTTGTCCAGCACATCGGCGGATCCAGGGGGGGGGTCATGGGGGTCATGACCCCCCCCTGGGCCTCCTAGAACGTAGATGGACCAATAGTTAAAATTGTAAAATATAATGGTTTATATGGTATTTTTGGGAATAATATAGATTTTATGTAAGTGAGTACTATTCATATTTAATTGATTTATGGTTGATTTTATTTTATATGGTGTCAAACGCATTTTTAGGGAACGAAAGTATCGAAAATTTGAATTTTACCTCGCTACCGCGACCCTTTAACTGATGGCCTCCTGATTTCCCAAGAGATTTCCTGATTTATCAACAATCCTCCTTATTTACTGATCTATTAATTAATCTCAAGATATATTTGGGTTTTGAAATTTTATTCACGTAAAAATGATGTAGGTATCTAAGTGTGCTCCACGGCAGATTTTCACGAAATGACCTTGAATGCACGGTCATTTCAGGTCAAGGAAAAAAAAGTTATTTATCATGCGAAAATGTAAAAAATTTAAGCTCGCTCCGCTCGCATATCCATTTATCAAAATATATATGCCCCTGGATCTTTGTTATGTTGTGACTTTTTCAGTTAAAATAAAAAACAAAATTTCGCGCTCGCTTCGCTCGCATATCCAGTTATCTGAACATATAAAGTTCGTGTTCGTTTCATTCAGGACTATTTGAGATTTCAAGGCGTTATTCCGCCTAAAAATTATGATACTATTTAAATTAAAGATTAAAGATTGACCACAATATAAAACGAAATAAAAAAGTAAAAAGTTTGAGCTCGCTTCGCTCACATATTCAGTTATATCAAAATATATTTAAAATTTACGTTCACTTCATTTAGGAATATTGCGATTTTAAGAAGTTATTACGTCTAAAAATGAGTATATTATTTTATTAAAGATGAATCTCACTGTCAAACCATGTTAAATTCAAGACGAGTGATTTATCCAGCGAAATCGTAAAAATTTTGAGCTCGCTTCTCTCTCATATCCAGTTATCAAAATATGTATGCCCCCAGGATCTTTGTTATGTTGTGACTTTTTAGTTAAAAAAACCGAAAATTTCGCGCTCGCTTCGCTCGCACATCCAGTTGTCAGTATATACCTATACAGTTCGTGCTCGCTTCATTCAGGACTATTTGCGATTTCAACGGTATTCCGCCTAAAAATTATTATATTATTCAAATTAAAGGTCAAAGATGGATCATATTATTATAAAACAAATTAAAAAACGTAAAAAATTTGAGCTCGCTTCGCTCGCATATCCAGTTATCAAAAAATATATAAAGTTCGTGTTCCCTTCATTCGGGCATATTTGTGATTTTAAGACGTTATTACACCTAAAAATGATTTTATTATTTTTATTAAAGACGGATCTCACTATGAAACCATGGTTAATTCAAGACTGGAATAAATAGTGATTTATCCTGCAAAATAGGTACCTAGATGAGATGACAACGCGTTTCGGAAAAAGAAATATTGGCTCTTTTACGAGATTTAAATTTTCATTTCAAATTTTCATTTCATTTCATAATTAAATACCTAATTTTAACTGTATCATTTAGTATATTATATTATAATTAAATTAAAACTTCTTGTGACTTGACTACAACTATGTGACCCCCCCCCCTGGCACCAAAGCTGGATCCGCCCTTGGTCCAGCAGTGGAAGTCCGTTGGCTGAAACGAACGAACGAACGCCTAAGGGCGTAGAATAAATAGTGATAAACAGTCAATAGGATATCTAAAAACTACGAGATCAATAAATATTGGACCTCGCTAGATATTCGTATGCACAGTGATCCACAGTGATCTGTGGTATGCACACTCTATATTACCAACAAAATTACCAACGAATATTACTATCTTGGCATGAACCCTGAAAATATTTGAATATGTACATTACCGCCATCTTTTATGAAATCGCCGAAACATTAGGAAAACCCGCGCTACCTGCGTGGTGGGAAACGTTTCGCGGAAAACTTACGTCGCACTTCAAGAAAATGTCGAAAGATGGCGCTGTTTTGTAATCTCAAAAACTATAATTTTCTATTTCATCAAAACGAACATAGAATGTTGAATCGTAGTTTAGCGGAAAGTAGTAAATAAGATAATAATTATTTAATAACGAAGCACTTAATTGGATTTACGAATTGCAAAATATTAGATAATGCAATATGAACAGTTTGTTGTCGCGAAAAAGTAGCATTTTTGATAGGATATAGTTAAAAGACCCACCACGCGTTTTTATAATTATTTATTTATTTTTAATGATAGCTACAAATTCCTTCAAGATTATCTTTAAATCATGGACAGCTGGACACATTTTTATAGACAGAAAATGCCTAACTAACTAGCTCACCACCTAGTATGGGATTCACTTTCGTTTTTACCGTAGATTGCATAAATTTTAAATATTATTAACATAGTTTTGCTGTAAAATCCTGACACCGAGTAATAATATTATTTAGGCTTTGCCTAAGAATCGAATCTAAACCCTTATAGTACAATACGTTAACGGGCTAAGCGATTATTTAAGCGATATTCTAGAGGCCAGCAGGTTAAAAATTATAAATACTTCCAAACGTCATGTATTTTGGGTTTTAAATCTAAATTCGCTCAGAAGCAGAAAAAATTTAAAAAATTTATTCTCGATAGAAAGTTGTGGGTACAAAAAGTTGCTCAAAACCTCAATCTTATTAGAAATATTTTTGACGAATATTTGTTGAATTATTAGAAATATTCGTTGGAGAATATTAACTATTTCTTTTAATTGTGACCGGTCTAAGCTCAGATTTTTATAACTATCATTTTTCTTTATTAATTAGGTAAAATACTTTTCTGTCATAATCTCTCGTAATGCTGTATGTCACACCTACCAACGTATTCGTAAGTACGAAGAGGACAAAAATGAAAGCCGCCTACGACCTTAAGTAGCAAATCAGATATTTTTACGTAATACCTAGGCATTGTATTCCTAATAGCATAGTAGTACCTAACACAAGAATTTAGTTCCTATTGTTAAGGCAGGCACAATCTACATTGTTAAGCAAAAGTAGTTTTGATCGAATAACATTGATCATTAGACCAGTGTGTAAAATTAGCATTTAATAATGTGTAAAGTCATCAATTTGAAAAGTTAATGTGTGAAAATAAATCATCTCTTAATATAAAAGTGTCATACAGTGCTTGCAAACTCCTCCACAAGTACTTGATCGATTATTATGATTCTTTACTACATTCATTACATCTGACGCTACTTTCTATATCCCTAGGTCTATATGGCAAAACCTATATGGCCTATAAGCCTATATTGTTGCCGCATCAGCCAGAAAAGCATAAACATAACTTATTAGTTTTAATCAACTGTACAAAAATTTTATGTGTAATTAAAGTCATAAATCATTGTTATTACTTTTATAATAATTATTAATTAACTTTTATACTCTTACTCTTGGTACTAAAGTGCCAGTTTTTTGCCCGCTCTTCTCAGTAATAACCTACCAGTAATCTAGAAACTGATCTAATAAAAAATACCAACTAAAATGATATACCAAATATATTACCTACCGATACAATACTGGTTGCTAACAGAATGTTTGGCGCACGTCGCAAAAAACAATACCGATATCTTCATATCCTACGGTCATAGCGATTTAGAGAGACCGTTACAAATACCGTTATCTAAACCGGCACAAGAATCCGTTACTGGAACCGATAAAATAACAGTTACAAAAGAAGATAGAAAAGAACCAGCGAAGGAAAGAGTTGAAGAGGCTGAGACGGAAGGAGTGTTGTTCATACCAAATGATAAGCCAGTGTTTCGGAACGAAGACGTTTATAATGATGATGTGAAAATTCATGATGTTGTAGAAACAAGAAGGATTGGTGGATTAGTTGGAGATGACAAAATACGTATCACTGAAACAGGTGAGTCAACATATCCACTGTTTTACGGGGCTAAAATACACCGTCCAAAAATTTCACTCCGTGTGCACCCACGAAGGAATCTTTCACCGTCTATTGAAGTAGGAAAGCGACAGATACACGTAGATATTTTCCCTCGCCAAATACAATAATGATTCGTAGCTAACTACATCATATTTGAAACTCGATCGGCACCAGAGACAAAAAGTAAAACGGCGTTCATTAGACCCCACATTATACCGTAAGGTGGTTTCGGTCGTAATAATCCCGTACCGAAACAGAGAAAAGATCTAAAAATTTTAGCTGCAGCGAATAAGGATAAATCAAAATCAAGGAAAATACAAGAAGTAAAAAAGAAAGGAAGAAGGAAGGAAGGTGTGTTAAATAAAGAAGTAAACAAGGAATCAAAGAACAAAAGCGTGGTATGGGCATGTAATGTGAAGGTATGAAAATCAAGTTAATGAAAGAATGATGAGTATGCTTGTATAGGGACGGAAACGTAGAGAAAGACCAAAGAGGAAATGGATGGATAGCGTGAAAGAGGATATGCGTGTGAAAGGAGTGGCTTGGAAAAGAGCAGAGAATACAAAGAATCGATTAGATGACAAGCACATAAGGATACCGCCTCTCTCGGCGTCTTGCAGTTCTATGTTAGAAAAGAGAAGGATTTACGATTGTTTTTTTACAGAATCACCAAAAGCAGATGTTTTATTCGTGTCCGGTAAAAACAATGAGAACTTAGAGAAACCAGCGAAATACGACTACAAGCATGAAAGACAAGACTCAGTTATCAAGCAAGAAAGAAAAGCAAAAACTCACAAGAACAAACTGAACTGCACACACATCGATTGCAATAACACACTGAACTCAGTGTGTGGTGTTAAAGAAGAGAATAAGCAGATAAAGTATAGATTATTTTTGAATGAATGCTTCTTTAGAAAGGTCAACTGTGGGTTTCAACATGCCGTTAACCGTGAGTATTCAAATAAAGATATAATTTATACTTTTACCTTAACTTTAACCTTACCAGCAGACCCCCTCAGTTTATTGCAGGTTTGTCCCACCCCTGAAAAATTTCTGGGTGCTCCCATTGATTTTCCCATGCTTTTTATCATTCTACATCCATTTCCCAGGCTACAGTATGGTGTCAATGGAAAACTGCAAAAACATAGGCGCTCACTATCAAACCAGGCCTTACGTGTTTAAGCCTAAACCTCTACCATCACCGAAGGAAGAGGTTAAATCAGATGATACAAGAAGGAGCTTCTCTTCTAGAAGGTAAGAAATACTACATTCATACATTAGATCACTGTAATTGATATTATTCGAATCATTCGTTCTGTCGTATCAGCCGTCAGACGTCTAAAAAACGGCTGGATAAAGGTTTCCTGCAATGATTACATGACATTCCAACCTACATTGCCCTGCGCCACTTGTATGTACAGCGTCTTCCCGCGACTCTCCCTATGTAGTTTATCCGTCTGGTTGGAATTCTGCCAACACTGCTCTTTCCTTGCGGGGTCACTTTGCCAGCATTTTGGGCCCCTCACGTCTGTCGTTTCTACGACCTTGGTGCCACTTCAGCTTTGCGATACGTTGAACTATGTCGGTGACTCCGGTTCGTCTATGGATCTTCACATTTCTGATTTGGTCATTCTCCTTCACCCACTGGAATCTGAGTCTTCTCATGAGGCCAAAATCATCAGTCATCTTAAAAGGCCGTAGCTGACGATAGATGGTCAAGAAAGTGCTGGCGGTTCCATTTTGATTTTTTTCACTCTTATACTAAACACGAAGTCTTCCAGGTCGCTGAGCACGGGCGTGGACGGCGCGTTCTGCGGGCACGCGTGCCCGGCGTCGTGCACGGAGGAGTACGCGCCGCAGTGCGCCGTGTCCGGCGGCGGGCGACGCCGGGTGTTCCTCAACCACTGCAGGCTCGACCGCGACTCCTGCCTCTACAGAGTCGGTTAGTATATCCCGGGTCGCTGAGCACGGGCGTGGACGGCGCGTTCTGCGGGCACGCGTGCCCGGCGTCGTGCACGGAGGAGTACGCGCCGCAGTGCGCCGTGTCCGGCGGCGGGCGACGCCGGGTGTTCCTCAACCACTGCAGGCTCGACCGCGACTCCTGCCTCTACAGAGTCGGTTAGTATATCCCAGGTCGCTGAGCACGGGCGTGGACGGCGCGTTCTGCGGGCACGCGTGCCCGGCGTCGTGCACGGAGGAGTACGCGCCGCAGTGCGCCGTGTCCGGCGGCGGGCGACGCCGGGTGTTCCTCAACCACTGCAGGCTCGACCGCGACTCCTGCCTCTACAGAGTCGGTTAGTATATCCCGGGTCGCTGAGCACGGGCGTGGACGGCGCGTTCTGCGGGCACGCGTGCCCGGCGTCGTGCACGGAGGAGTACGCGCCGCAGTGCGCCGTGTCCGGCGGCGGGCGACGCCGGGTGTTCCTCAACCACTGCAGGCTCGACCGCGACTCCTGCCTCTACAGAGTCGGTTAGTATATCCCGGGTCGCTGAGCACGGGCGTGGACGGCGCGTTCTGCGGGCACGCGTGCCCGGCGTCGTGCACGGAGGAGTACGCGCCGCAGTGCGCCGTGTCCGGCGGCGGGCGACGCCGGGTGTTCCTCAACCACTGCAGGCTCGACCGCGACTCCTGCCTCTACAGAGTCGGTTAGTATATCCCAGGTCGCAGAGCACGGGCGTGGACGGCGCGTTCGTGCACGGAGGAGTACGCGCCTCATATTTTATGGTACTTCTGTTCAGTGTGGCACAGAAGACCGCTGTCGGAGTGCGTGGGTGGCAAGAAGGCGGACGTGGCTCAGAACAGTGGGTTCATTGGGTGGATGCAACGCGTCGGGATCGTGGACAGGAAGGGACGCCTTGTGCTGTCGTAGCAGCTTCATAAATGATGATGACAATGAAATAACTATTTTTCTCAAACATGTTTGCTTATTTATTTTGACAACCTTCGAGATAAATCGACATCGACATCGACAATTGATCCGTCTTGTCGAATACTTTGGTGCTAGATGGTAACCAGGTTCTGATAACGGAGGATATGTCCATAATAGGAACTCACACTCAGTAATTAAACGCTATAACCTCATCTAGTTTGGACTCGTCTGATTCGTCTTGACGAGTACTTTGGTCACCGATATGAAACTGAAGATGAGTCCTTCGGAAAATTTCCTCTTCCAGAAGTCAATCTTCTGCATACGAGAAAAATGTAGCGCAATTTGTCAAAATTTCTGGAAACTGCGGACCAATAACGTGATCTGTGACGTAAACCGCAGTCCATAGACTTACTGCGGTCGGATTACAACTGACTCTGTTGGTGTCAAAACAAAAAAAATTGGCACCAGTAAACTCCAGGTCATACGTCTATTATTTTGGTGCTAGATGTAGATAACTAGGGTCTGGTACTGAGAAGTATGCTAATAAAACGTATTTAAAAGTTTGTTTAAAAAATATTTTTAAATTATAATTTACACATCCCTTCTACTGAGTCACAAGGGTTTTAATCTCAATTCTCAAAACAGTGCAGTTAAGGGCTCGCTTCCCTCAAATTATATTTGTCTGCGCGAGCCCCTTGAGGTTTTAAATTCTAATTAGATTATGGGCCTTAATCCCGCTCTGTCCGTATCTTTGCCGCTTTGCTAATCTTTGAAGCTGCATTAACATAATTATTGAGTAAAAATTTATTGTAATTCCGAGTAATTACTTATGCACATCTAGTATTATAGTATATTGCGATACTCTAAAAAAATAGATATGGAAGGGAATTCGAAAATGTGTGTAATAAACGCTTAATTGGTCACGTGAATGTGTATAAAAAATAAGTTATGTAAAAAAAAACTGGCCAAGTGCGAGTCGGACTCGCGCACCGAGGGTTCCATACTATAAAAGAAGTAAGGGGGGGAACGGTAATTTTTTCGACAGTTTGCTCAATAAATCAAAAACTATCGGGTATAAAAATAAATAAAAATTGGTTTAAGAATACACATGTAACGCCCTTTCATATGATACCCGACTCAATATTGTTATCTCATTTTGAAAATTCGAAGGCTCGGTTTTCCCCCCTTTTTAAATAAAAATAAAAACAACTTTCAATGTTTTATGATTGCAATCGCGTTGGGTCACTATGACCTAACAGTATTCCAAATTTCAAGTCGATAGCTTTGATAGTTACTAAAATAATCGAGTGTGACAGACGGACGGACGGACGGACGGAGAAAGTCTCACCATAAGGGTTCCATTTTTACCGAATTGCTATGGAACCCTAAAAAGATGACTCCTGCTGCCATCTATTGGCGAGTAGCTGTAATACTACCGAGCAAAGCTCAGTCAACCAGATATTACGACTTATCGATATAGGAAGATGTCCATCGCTCATTCCATATTATTTATATGACCTTTATGCTATAGACGAGTAATAGCGCCTTAAACCGTCCATTCTGAAGTCTAGACTTGGCCTAAAAGGGACTAAAAGCCTGCTTTTAATAGCATTAGAAAATAGGACATCATTTTAGTTGCTCTCAGAGAGCCTTAATGTCGAACAATGCCCCTAAATCATATTATCAGGAAAATAATTTTAGCAACATACCTATATAATAAAACCCACTAAAAACAACTGACCGAGCAAACGTTGATTTGCCATTTAGAGGTGTGCAAAATAGCTTTCGTCCTGCTAATATGAAATTCACGAGAATTTCATATTAGCAGGACAGATTAATTTGTTTTGCTATAATCCGCTACTTGAAAAGATTATGTATACAGCACACTACTCATGTCGTAGAGAGGACTCTACGATTTCGCATTGTGGAGTCAACATCTCCTGAGGATGTCCCGGTGTCGGGACGAAACATGCGTCGAAGAAAGTGTTGGGAAATTGCGTGTGGTGTATCATGTGGTTCGTTCCTGCCGCCCGTATTGTACCATACAGAATCTTTTCAAGTAGCGGATCATAGCAAAACAAATTAATCTGTCATGATAATTATGGATTTTCACAAAATAACGCCTGCTCCCATTCAGAATTTCATATATTAGAAAGAAAGACTAGCAGACTCGGCGAACGTTGTTTTGGCATATAAATTATTTCGAAAATAGACACAAGAATTTTAAATATTTTCAAAAAAGACAGAAGAAGAGTGATAGCCCATTGGTTCAGATCTCTGCCTGCTATCACGAGGTCGGGGATTCGAATCCCGGGCACACCTATGACTTTTGTTAGTTATGTCCGTAGTGCGTATATTTATGCTATAAAAAAGTTGAAATAATTCTCGATTCCTAACATAAGTCCGAAACAAAAAGACATTGTTTAACTTAACCCCCCCCCCCCCCTTTCTCCCACCCCAGCACGTTATTCCCCCTATTTTTTCCGACTTTTCGAAGGAGAGTAACGAAATTGAATATTCATGGAAGTTTAAATATTCATTAGAGCAAAAACCATTGTCTACTGTTATCTTGTTACGAAAGAAATAAGAACAGAAGGTTATTCACCATTCATTTACACCAAACATTAAACATTTATATTACTATAGACTATAGAGTACCTAAGTATAGAAAATAATTTTTTTCCCAACATGCTTAGAAATTTAAGCATTATTTTGACAACCACGAGGTTGCATTGGTTTAGCGGCCAAATAAATGATGAAAAATGAAAAAATGAAAAAATGATTTATTAATAAAAATATTTCAAAACATACATCAGTTGTTGGGACATCCTTTTAGGTAAATTTATACCTGTGCCAGGATGTCCCGCATCCTGGCACAGGTATAAATGATATAGTAAACTCTTATAGTATGTCGTATTTATGTTACCGGAAATGTGTACAATTCCTAGGAAATGTATAGAATTCCTGTCTTATTTAGGAAATGTGTGAAAATTTATGCTAGGTGATGTATACAATACCTAAACGGCGTTAGGAAATATGTAAATGACGAGAGCAGTGCACGAGCAGAAATTCATCGCGGTGAAGCCGTATGCAACAGCTAAGTTACTATTTCGGTTATAACTACTTAGATAGATAAACTCTTTATATACTTAGCTTAATTGCATCTGACACTGCATCTGACATGGTAAGGCGTATAAGGTAAGATAAGAAAAATTTATAAAAAAATTCTCTCCTTTTTTGCTTACAACTTCTTCAATTCTTAACTTAGGGCAAAAAGTTATATAAACATATTTGTAGGTAAAACAATTTGCTACAGATTATGTCGTAACAAATGTTTTGTAGGACGTATAGTTACCTAGATATCGCGAAAAAAGGCGTTTTCATCCCTTTTTCCAAGATGGCGGCCGGGGGACAAGGTGGCTCCACAAACTTGAGGTTAAGCTTCTATTGACCCCCCAAACATGTCCCAAAAATAAAATTGCGTCCTCTAAAAAATGCGATATTCGCTCCATAAATTGTGAAATTTCAATAGACATTTAAACATCTAATCCTTCAAAATCGATCGGAAAACTCAATTTCTTCCTCTCTTCATAAACCCATCAAGCACCATACCCTTTTAACCATAAACCATACACACACATAAAACATACAATTTAATTTTTGCGCCCGACATTAATGTACCCGCGGAGAATTTACGAGCATTTCTGCGTAAAGTCGGGAGGTTAATTTATAGTAGACCGAGCATACCCCACCAAAGTGCTTTTAACGGCCACACTTTTGGGGTGAGTGCTAAAACGTGGAACAGAGACCTATTGCTCTCGTGACGCTGTCCGTTCACGGTTCATCCATACGATGACCGATCGGCGCAGGTGGTAGTGGTCCTGTCTTCTTGCCGTCAGCGTCGGAGGTCGTGGGTTCGATTCCCGCCACGGGACAATAATATGATCCTGAAGTTTCAATAAAAGTCCAAGTACGAATTGGACTCGTGCACAATGAGTTCCGTACCATTATCTTAAAAAAAATGAAAAATAAATTACGTTTGTTGTATAGGAGCCCCTCTTAAATCTTAATATATATAAATCTCGTGTCACAATGTTTGTCCTCAATGGACTCCTAAACTACTGAACCGATTTAGTTCAAACTTCGTGAATATCTGTCATTTGGTCCAACTTAAAAGATAGAATAGTTTTTATCCCACGTGGACGAAGTCGCGGGCATCAGCTAGTAGTTTTTAAAAATCTTATTATTTATTTTTGAAGTGTATAATTAAATATCCTTCAAGTGTATACCTAATGCCAAAAAACACGTTTGTTGTATGGGAGGTTTGTTTTATATTTTATTCTATTTTTTAGTATGTTATTGTTAAAGCGGCAACAGAAACACATCATCTGTGAAACTCTCAACTGCCTTACTATCACGGTTCAAGAGATAAAGCCTGGTGGCAGACCGACGGACGACAAAGTCCCAGTAATAATGTCCCATTTTTACCCTTTGGTTACTGAACCCTAATACATCAGCTAGTAAATCAGGGTTATTATACCAATAAACATGCAATTTCTTAATGGTAAGGGATTCTTGGAATGCTAGGAATATGCTTCCATCTCCTCACGAGATATTATCACAAAAAACGTCATGTATTCAACTTTAATACTATGTACTAAAAGCTGGCTATACGGCCATTTTTAAAAGTAAGTGCCAAGTTTCTCGCCAGTTCTTCTCGCTGCAAATCTGCTGTCCGAACCTGAGATAGAGTTGAGGTAGAGTTTTCACTTTTCATATAAGACCATCGTTATATAAGATACTGTAAATGAGATCTATGTGAAAAAAATAAACCGGCCAAGTGCGAGTCGGACTCGCGCACCGAGGGTTCCATACCATCAAAGAAGTAAAACATTGAAAGAATCACTTTTGTTCATGAATTTACGAGTATAATTTACATGTATGTACTTTTGTTGGCGAACCGCAAACGTAACTTTGTTTTTGGTGGTTTATTGTTATTATCAAAAAAAGTATAATAGTTAGAGAGTTGATTTTATTTTTCTTGTAAAATATACATTAATTTCTATTAATCATAATTATTTCAGATTTTTCGATTTATAAACTTCGGAGATAAGGGGGGGGGGGGAACGGTATTTTTTTCGTCAGTTTGCTCAATAAATCCAAAACTATCAGGCATAAAAATAAATTAAAATCGGTTTTAGAATACACAAGTAACGCCCTTTCATAATGATACCCCACTTAATATTGTTATCTCATTTTGAAAATTCGAAGTTTCGGTTTTCCCCCCTTTTTAAATAAAAACAATTTTCAATATTTTAAATGGCGTTGGGTCACTATTATCTAAAACTATTCCAAATTTCAAGGCGATAGCTTTGATAGTTACTGAAATAATCGAGTGTGACAGACGGACGGACGGAGAAAGTCTCACCATAAGGGTTCCATTTTTACCAAACTGGTATGGAACCCTAAAAATCAGGTTTTCAATTTCATTTTCATTCCGTCCCTTTAACCACCAAGCTGTTGGAGTTAAGTATCCCCAAGAAGGGCCAAGAAGTAATATTCTAAACGCCCAATCTCGCGCTCGGGCGCGTTTCAATCGCTCGACAAATTTGCTATTATTTTTAATTAAGATATCTAATTGCAGGGCTGTGGCGTTGAGGCTGTTTGATTAAAAGATAATATGGGGTTGATTATTTGTTATCTAAGAGCCTATTTCACAATCTGATTACGCACCGCGCCTGTGCCAACAGAATCAGCGGGCAACTGCCGGGCCCATCAGAGCAGGCCAGCGGATTCCCACAGGCGGCGGCGGGGGGGGTCGAAAAGGGCCCACCAAAAAGGAAATGGCGATTTGCACTGGGTTTTATCCCGCGGCACAGAACGACTTACTACTAGGTACTTACCGGCGCAGGAGACAGCACGCACGTGGAATCCGGGGAGTGTGTTCGTGTATGATGGAATGTGGTGTGTGGTGCCTGCTGTGTTAAATGCAAAGGAACACACTCGCCCTCCTTTGAGGGGTCTTTCGCGGCGGCGGCACTATATCACGAGTAGCGAGTCCGCGGCGGCGTGGCAACACGGCACACGAAGGAGCGCAATAAATCGGGCTCGTAAAACTAAACGACACGGCGTGGCCGGCAAACTTCACGCGGGCAACGCGGGCCTTGGGTATTGACCGTTTCAGTGGGCTTCTAGAACCGGACTCTTCAGCGACCGCTTACGGCAAGTGACGACGTGGCCGGCAAACAGCACGCGGGCGACGCGGCACAAAATCGACCGACTCCGTCGAGGTTCAAGCGCGTTCAAACCAAGGACTGTTCAAGCGCGTCGCCGAAAACGGGGAGGCGCGATGCGCGGGGGCAGGCGATAGCCGGCCGTCGCGATACGGCCTAGCGTAAACCGGAGTGCTAGCGTAAAGCGCGAACACCCCCGCCAGTGGACCCATGGATTTGGAGTCCACTAACAATTGGGCAACCGGGATAAGGAAGAGACGGCTCGCTGCAAAACCGAATCTCCGACCATTACCTCGGCAACTCTGGGAACCCCATCGGATCCATATATCAATTTAAGAATGCGTCCACGACGCCAGCACAAAGGCAACAAATTAGGCTCCTTAACTAGGACAAGATCACCAACCTTAGGTGGGTCGGTCTTGTCTGACCACTTAACGCGCTGCTGCAAGAGATGCAAATATTCTAAATACCAACGATGCCAGAAATTTTGGGTCATCTGCTGTAGCAATTCGAAACGAGACAACCGTGAGACCTTCACGTCCCTGAAGGGGTACTCCGGCAGGGCGTTAAGGGGTTCACCAATTAGGAAATGACCGGGGGTTAAAACTTCCAGGTCATTGGGATCGGACGATAAGGGGCAGAGTGGCCGAGAATTGAGGACAGCCTCAATCTTACAAAACACGGTAGCGAGCTCTTCAAAAGTCAAAATGGTTTCACCTATCACGCGTCGGAGATGCGTCTTTGAGACCTTAACGACGGCTTCAAAGATCCCGCCCCAGTGGGGACAAGCTGGCGGGTCAAAGGTCCAAGTTATCCCCATCTTGGACATTGCCGTGCCGATGCCTACCTTATTTTCATTCAAAAATTGGGCGACTTCCTTCAAATACCTATCGGCACCCTTATAGTTGGTCCCACAGTCCGATCGGATCAGGTGCGGATAACCTCGGCGTGAAACGAAGCGGCCTAGCGTGGCTACAAAGGCTTCGGTGCTGAGGGCACTCACCAGTTCTAAGTGTACGGCCTTGGTAGCCAGGCAAACAAAAACGCAAAGGTAGGCCTTGAGGGAACGAGCATTGCGGAGGCTGGAGCTCTTGACGAAGAACGGCCCCGCAAAATCCGTCCCGACCGCCGAAAAAGGGCGCGAGGCCACGACACGGTCGGTGGGGAGGTCCCCCATAATGGGCTGCATGGTGCTGGCCTTCAGGCGGTAGCACGGAATGCACTTAAAAATGACGCTTCGGATGGAGCGTCGTCCCGATAAAATCCAAAATTCGCGCTGCAATATGGCCGAAAGGGCGTTGCAGCCAGCGTGGGCATTTTTGACGTGGTAATGCGTCACCAACAATTTTACAAAAGCGCTATTGTTCGGAAGCAACAAGGGATGACGTGCCCCATAGGGTAAGTCAGAATTCCGGAGGCGTCCACCAACGCGTATCAATCCGGTGTCATCCAGGAAGAGGTTTAAGCGGGCGAGCGAGCCTTTCAAAGGTAAACCTCGCTTCAGTGTCTCAATAGCGGACTCAAAATGCTCCAGTTGAACCAAACGTATCCAAAAGGTCCGGGCCTCCTGTCTCTCCAGGGGCGACAAGACCGGGTTCGACATTTTGTCGCGTGGGTTCCGAGCGTTGTGGGTGAAGCGCTGAATCCAAGCCGTCACCCCAATCAATTTATCAAGGGAACTGTAGCGTTCCTGAAGATAGCTCAGCGAATTGGCTGGCTTATCTTCAACAACTCCGACTCGCAAGCCAGGTAAACACATCGGGCTCGGAGAACCTACTCTGAGGCCAGACGGACTCATTCCGAGTCAGCCAGTCAGGGCCCCACCAAAGAGAGTGGTTGACAAGGTCGGAAGCTTCACATCCGCGGGAAGCACAATCTGCAGGGTTCAGGTCCCCTGGCACATGTCTCCAGGTCAACGGGGTTTCCGAATTCTGGATTTGGGAAACCCGGTTGGCAACAAAGACTTCCAAGTTGTGGGGAGCGGCTCGCAACCAACAAAGGACAATTTCGCTGTCCGACCAGGCGTACACGTCCGTCAGGTCAACAATCGATAGGAGGGACGTACGCACATGGTTGAGAAGGCGCACCAAAAGAGCGGCTCCAGACAACTCCAATTTGGGTATCGTCAAGCGTGACCGAATTGGGGCCACTTTACTTTTCGCCAAGACAAGGTGGGTTGCGACCTCGCCGGTGTCACTGACAGTCCGCAAATAGACCACGGCTGCGTACCCCTTTTCGGACGCATCACAAAAGCCGTGGAGACTGGCGTGGCACCTTCCGGGCGGTAGGAAGCAACGAGGCATCGAAATCCGATTAACATTCGGAAGTGAGGCCACAAGGGAGAGCCACTCCTGTAGCTTGAGACCCTAACCTCCCTGAGGCAGTCGACAAAGTATGGTCTGGCATACTGACTGCTGTAGATCCAAAGTCTCAGGGGAGGTGGCTAGGTGGCAGCTAGGGTGGCGGACACCTAGCGCGACGTGCCTTCACCAGTGGGAGCCCACTGACGGGGGTACTCCGGCTGGGGCGCTGCTAGAGAGGGGGAGGGTACCCAACGTGGGGACCATCCGGCATAACCAACCCGGGGTCGCACTATGCGGCTAGCATCCGGGGCGTGGTAGGGAGCGCCTCGACCTAGCACGGGTGGATGGCGCTCCAGTTGCGTCCATACATGGAGGGGAGGCAAAAACCTAGCCGGTTCGACGCTCATTTGAGCGGCCGTCAGACCCCCGTCATGAGAATGCGAGGGGGGTGTGACCCCCCCCTGGGGGGGTGAAGCCCTCCTCCGGGGGGCGGAACCCCTACCTCCACTAGGAGGTTGGTGGTCCACCGGAGAACGCCTAACGGGACTGGCCGGGTGGCCAGGACTAGCGCCCCAGCCCATGGGGGGGGTGCGCGATCGAGCGCCCCCGCCCATGGGGGGGGTGCGCGACCCAACGTCCCGGCGACCGGAACCACTCCGGTTAGCGCACAAAAGGGCCGAATGGGCACCGCCGCAATGTGGGCAGGGCCGCTGGCGCGGGCAGTCTCTTACGAGATGCTGGCCCAGGCAAGAGAAGCACCACTGGCGTGTGGACACATATTCTCTCCGGGCCGCAACCGGTTTGGCCAGGAAGTGCGGACACGAGGAGACCTGGTGGCCGGGGTGCCGACAATAGGCACAGGGGGGGAGCTTCGTTGCCACGGCCCCGCTGTACTGTGACACCCGGCGACCTTCTCTGGCGTCGGCTCCACGGCCTCGCCGGTTGGGGCCGGTCCCCGCCGAAGGGCCAGTCCTTGCCCCACCCCCTCGGACATGCTCGGACCTCCCAGGGGCCACTCGAGGGCCGGTAACTCCGGAGTTATCGGCCTGGAGGCACTCCTGCTCCAAAAACTTCAGGAGGTCGGAGAAAGGGGGCAGATAGGTTGCACCGTCCCCTCCGAAGCGCTGCTCGAAGCGGAGCTTAAGCTCCGACGGCAGGCGGGAGAGCACTATGTGCAGTAGCAAGAAGGACCACTGGTCGACGGGGAGATCCAATCGACGGAGAGCATTGGTGGCCACAATGCAAGGGTTTAGCAAGGCCTCTCTGAGGCCGGCCACCCCGGTGACGGCGGGCAAGGCGAGTAGCTGGGCTACATGTGCGTCGGCCAACCGGCGCACATTTTCGTAGCGCCTGGCCAGCAATTCCCGGGCCGTGGTGTAGCTCTCCTCCGAGAGGTCGAGGTGCCGCACCACGTCCAGGGCCTCGCCCTGTAGCGAGGACAGTAAGTATGTCAGCTTCTGGCTGGGGGACAGGTCCTTCCTGGCGTGGACCAGACTGTCGAACAACGCCAGGAAGCCCATCCACTCTTGAAGCTGCCCACCGAATTTGGGCAGCTCGATCGTGGGCAGTTTCCCTAGTAATGCCGGCTGTGTGGGCGGTCGGCTGGGGGAATCTCTAAAAGCGCCACTTCGACGCCTTTCATCAGCGGCGGTCCGGATCCCATGGGCGGCCTCCACCACCGAGTCCATCAGTTCGAAGAACTGGTCGTAATCGGCCTGAGCCGTCCTCAGTACCTCCTGTTCGGGACCGAGGGTGAGCAGGTCTTGGAAGGCCTGCTCCACAGAGGCCTGCCGAGTCCGCACCTGGTCCGCTCGGTGTAATAGGGCGGCGGATCTATCTTCGCGGCCTATCAAACCCGCGGCGGACGTCGCCCAGCGAAGCTCAGACTGTATCTGTACAGCTAGCTTTTTGATGTTCGCGGACATTCTAACAAATTAAATGTAAACAAAATGCAAAAATAAAGTAATAATAAATTGAAAAGGCGGCCGGCAAGTCGGCGGGCGGCGCGAGTGCAAACAAAAATAAATTGAAAAGGCGGCCGGCAAGTCGGCGGGCGGCGCGAGTGCAAGCAATAATAAAATTAAAGCAATAGTAAACAAGTCGTATCGCGGTCGCGGTCGTACCGTAGTCGCAATGAACAAAGCGGCGCGACCGTAGTAGATACGCGTGTTAAATTACGGCGAGCGGGCGGTACCGGCACGCAAGCAAAACAATAACAAATGTAACAAACAAATTATGATGTAATTAAACTTATAATTATAATAATCGGAACGCGGCCGAAACGCGGCGTTGACGCAGCGGAACTGGCGGCGATTGCGGAATTTCCGCTAACAGCGCGGCGAACGACACGGCGCGTGGCGGAAAGCGGGATTTATGCCAGCGGCGCAGAAAATGAACGGCGCGGCGGGCAAAACCAGCGCAAAACGCAAAGCGAGGTGTAGACAAACCGCGCTCACTGCTACCAAAAATGATTACGCACCGCGCCTGTGCCAACAGAATCAGCGGGCAACTGCCGGGCCCATCAGAGCAGGCCAGCGGATTCCCACAGGCGGCGGCGGGGGGGGTCGAAAAGGGCCCACCAAAAAGGAAATGGCTATTTGCACTGGGTTTTATCCCGCGGCACAGAACGACTTACTACTAGGTACTTACCGGCGCAGGAGACAGCACGCACGTGGAATCCGGGGAGTGTGTTCGTGTATGATGGAATGTGGTGTGTGGTGCCTGCTGTGTTAAATGCAAAGGAACACACTCGCCCTCCTTTGAGGGGTCTTTCGCGGCGGCGGCACTATATCACGAGTAGCGAGTCCGCGGCGGCGTGGCAACACGGCACACGAAGGAGCGCAATAAATCGGGCTCGTAAAACTAAACGACACGGCGTGGCCGGCAAACTTCACGCGGGCAACGCGGGACTTGGGTATTGACCGTTTCAGTGGGCTTCTAGAACCGGACTCTTCAGCGACCGCTTACGGCAAGTGACGACGTGGCCGGCAAACAGCACGCGGGCGACGCGGCACAAAATCGACCGACTCCGTCGAGGTTTTACCAAGGACTGTTCAAGCGCGTCGCCGAAAACGGGGAGGCGCGATGCGCGGGGGCAGGCGATAGCCGGCCGTCGCGATACGGCCTAGCGTAAACCGGAGTGCTAGCGTAAAGCGCGAACACAATCGCCAGATAAACTTGACATTTTGACAGATTCCCAAATCCCAATACAAAAATATCTCAACATCAAATAACATTTTCGATAGATAAAGGTTATCTGAAGATTGTGAATCAGGACCTTAATATGCTAGTGTATACTAGTGGTTGTTCCCAAATAAAACCTCGAAAAGTCGAAACATTTCTTCAATATATTGACATATTTGAGTTAAAAGTAAAAAGTACTGTTTTGGCTAAAATTGGCCAAACGCCGCGTTCTCGCTCCCGCCTGCGGCTGGAGAGGGAAATGGGGCGCGCGGCTCCGGGGGGAGCGGTAGCCCCCCGTGTACGCGGTTCAAGTAGTACATTCGTCGACGGGTTCGTGCTGCCGTACCGTCGGCCGGCGAAAATCGTCTTTAAGTATATTAGCGTAAGGCTACTAGTCGCGCGAGACGGCCTGCAGGGCCCTCTCCCACGAGCCGTTTGCGACCGTCGCCCGCGCTCGTCCCGGCGCGGTCGCTCGCGGCAGTCCGTTTCTAGCAGCCCACTGAAACGGTCAATACCCAAGGTCCGCGTTGCCCGCGTGAAGTTTGGCCGGCCACGCCGTGTCGTTTAGTTTTTACGAGCCCTATTTATTGCGCTCCTTCGTGTGTTGTGTTGTCCGCCGCTTCGTTCGAACGCCGCGGGCCCATTTGACGATCCGGAACACTGTTTTTTGTGCTCCCGCGCGATCTGGATACCACGCCGCCGCGGACTCGCTTCGCTACCCGCGAATTAGTGCCGCCGCCGCGAAAGACCCCTCAAAGGAGGGCGAGTGTGTTCCTTTGCATTTAACACCGCAATCACCACACACCACATTCAATCATACACGAACACACTCCCCGGATTCCACGTGCTGGCTATCTCCTGCGCCGGTAAGTACCTAGTAGTAAGTCGTTCTGTGCCACGGGATAAAACCCAGTGCAAATCGCCATTTCCTTTTTTTGGTGGGCCCTTTTCGACCCACCCCGCCGCCGCCTGTGGGAATCCGCTGGCCTGCTCTGATGGGCCCGGCAGTTGCCCGCTGATTCTGTTGGCACAGGCGCGGTGCGTAATCATTATTGGTAGCAGTGAGCGCGGTTTGTCTACACCTCGCTTTGCGTTTTGCGCTGGTTTTGCCCGCCGCGCCGTTCGTTTTCTGCGCCGCTGGCATAAATCCCGCTTTCCGCCACGCGCCGTGTCGTTCGCCGCGCTGTTAGCGGAAATTCCGCAATCGCCGCCAGTTCCGCTGCGTTAACGCCGCGTTTCGGCCGCGTTCCGCTTATTATAATTATAAGTTTAATTTTTATTTTAAGTTTTGCTTGCGTGCCGGTACCGCCCGCTCGCCGTAATTTAACACGCGTATCTACTACGGTCGCGCCGCTTTGTTCATTGCGACTACGGTACGACCGCGACCGCGATACGACTTGTTTACTATTGCTTTAATTTTATTATTGCTTGCACTCGCGCCGCCCGCCGACTTGCCGGCCGCCTTTTCAATTTATTGTTGCTTTATTTTTGCTTTGTTTACATTTAATTTGTTAGAATGTCCGCGAACATAAAAAAGCTAGCTGTACAGATACAGTCTGAGCTTCGCTGGGCGACGTCCGCCGCGGGTTTGATAGGCCGCGAAGATAGAACCGCCGCCCTATTACACCGAGCGGACCAGGTGCGGACTCGGCAGGCCTCCGTGGAGCAGGCCTTTCAAGACCTGCTCACCCTCGGTCCCGAACAGGAGGTACTGAGGACGGCTCAGGCCGATTACGACCAGTTCTTCGAACTGATGGACTCGGTGGTGGAGGCCGCCCATGGGATCCGGACCGCCGCTGATGAAAGGCGTCGAAGTGGCGCTTTTAGAGACTCCCCCAGCCGACCGCCCACACAGCCGGCATTACTCGGGAAACTGCCCACGATCGAGCTGCCCAAATTCGGTGGGCAGCTTCAAGAGTGGATGGGCTTCCTGGCGTTATTCGACAGTCTGGTCCACGCCAGGAAGGACCTGTCCCCCACCCAGAAGCTGACATACTTACTGTCCTCGCTACAGGGCGAGGCCCTGGACGTGGTGCGACACCTCGACCTCTCGGAGGAGAGCTACCACACGGCTCGGGAATTGCTGGCCAGGCGCTATGAAAATGTGCGCCGGTTGGCCGACGCACATGTAGCCCAGCTACTCGCCTTGCCCGCCGTCACCGGGGTGGCCGGCCTCAGAGAGGCCTTGCTAAACCCTTGCATTGTGGCCACCAATGCTCTCCGTCGATTGGATCTCCCCGTCGACCAGTGGTCCTTCTTGTTGTTGCACATAGTGCTCTCCCGCCTGCCGTCGGAGCTTAAGCTCCGCTTCGAGCAGCGCTTCGGAGGGGACGGTGCAACCTACCTGCCCCCTTTCTCCGACCTCCTGAAGTTTTTGGAGCAGGAGTGCCTCCAGGCCGATAACTCTGGAGTTACCGGCCCTCGAGTGGCCCCTGGGAGGTCCGAGCATGTCCGAGGGGGTGGGGCAAGGACTGGCCCTTCGGCGGGGACCGGCCCCAACCGGCGAGGCCGTGGAGCCGACGCCAGAGAAGGTCGCCGGGTGTCACAGTACAGCGGGGCCGTGGCAACGAAGCTCCCCCTGTGCCTATTGTCGGCACCCCGGCCACCAGGTCTCCTCGTGTCCGCACTTCCTGGCCAAACCGGTTGCGGCCCGGAGAGAATACGTGTCGACACGCCAGTGGTGCTTCTCGTGCCTGGGCCAGCATCTCGTAAGAGACTGCCCGCGCCAGCGGCCCTGCCCACATTGCGGCGGTGCCCATTCGGCCCTCTTGTGCGCTAACCGGAGTGGTTCCGGTCGCCGGGACGTTGGGTCGCGCACCCCCCATGGGCGGGGGCGCTCGATCGCGCACCCCCCCCATGGGCGGGGGCGCTAGTCCTGGCCACCCGGCCAGCCCCGTTAGGCGTTCTCCGGTGGACCACCAACCTCCTAGTGGAGGTAGGGGTTCCGCCCCCCGGAGGAGGGTTTCACCCCCCCGCGTCACGGTCACATCCCCCTCGCGTCATTACGACGGGGATATCGCGGCTGCCCCATTGAGCGTCGTCCCGCGTCGGTTCTCGCCGCCACTACATGAGTGGCCGCGACTGGAGCGCCATCCACCCACCATAGGTCGAGGCAATCCCTACCGGGTGCCGGACGCTAGCCGCATGGTGCGGTCCCGGATGGGTGCATGGTCCCCGTACGGCATGTTCGTCACCTCTCCGTACGGAATGCCCTCCACCCCTCTAGCGCCGCCCCAGCCGGAGCACCCCCGTCAGTGGGATCCCGCTGGTGAACCCTCGCCGCGCTAGGTATCCGCCACCCTAGCTCCCACCGTAGCCACCTCCCCTGAGACTCTGAACCTACAGCAGACAGTATGTCAGACCATACTTTTGCCGACGGCCTCAGTGAAGGTGTATAACCCTAATGGTGAATCTATGACCGTTCGTTGCCTTTTGGACCTGGGTAGCCAACGCTCCATAGCTTCGTCTTACTTGGTGGGAAGGCTAGGGCTCCCTTGGAGACCGCGCGAGTGTCGTGTCATCGGTGTCGGTGGCGCCACGCCCGCATCGCACAAGGGAGAGGCTGAGTTAATGTTTAGTCCTATTCGTGGAAACCTGCGGGTTTTGATTATGGTGACCGTCATGGATAACATTTTAGGTCCCCTTCCGCAAGTTCGGGTAACCGACGCCGCAGTGCGCTGTACGTCAGGTTTAGCCCCTGCTGACCCCCACTGGTCCGAACCCGGTCCTATGGACCTTCTTTTGGGTTCCGACGTGCTGGGTCTTATCATAACTGGGGGAGCTAGGGCCCTGCAGACCAATGGCCTTTGCGCTTTGCCCACTATTTTTGGCAATAGCTTCTTCGGTCCGGTTTTATGGTCTAGCCCCTCCCCGGAGCCTGACCCCATCCAGGTCGCAGGCTTGTCGCTGACCGATGTTGTCCAGCGATTTTGGGAGGTTGAAGAGCCGCCTCAGGCCGCTCGGGTTAGCCCCCTTGAACAGGAGTGTGAGTCCTTTTACAGGAATAACACGGGGCGCCGTACGGACGGACGCTTTGTAACCCGTTTGCCACTCCTGGCGGCACGACCCCCCTGGGTCAATCGCGGGCCCTCGCTGAGAAGAGGCTCCTATCAATGGAACGGCGCATGAAACGGGACCCGGCCTTCCGTAGCAAGTATGTGGCCTTCATGCGGGAATATGAAGACCTTGGTCACATGTCGCCGTCCAACTTTGATTGGCGTTCGAACGAGCATTACTTCCTTTGCCACCACGCCATTTTGAAAAACCCGAATGGGAAAATCCGTGTAGTTTTTGATGGCTCTGTTCCAACGTCCAACGGAGTGTCTCTCAACCAGTGTCTACACTCCGGTCCCAAGTTGATCAAGGATATCTCCGACATCCTCACGACGTTTCGGCAGCACCAGGTGGTCTTTGTGGCCGACATCCGCATGATGTTCCGCCAAACCGTGGTGCATCGTGATGATCGGAGGTACCAGCTGATATTATGGCGCGAGAGTCCGAGTGACCCCATACGAGTGTTCGAGCTGAATACGACCACCTATGGCCTTCGGTCCAGCCCCTACATTGCCATCCGGTCATTACTGGAGTTGGCCGACCGGGAACGACTGAAATATCCTCGCGCCTCAGCCATTTTGGAGTCGTCAGTCTATATGGACGACATTTGTACGGGAGCTTCCAGTGTTGAGGAAGCCTTGATTTTGCGGGATGAGTTGATTGCCATCCTGAAGTCGGGTGGATACGAGCTGAGTAAATGGCTCTCGAGCTCCCCGCTTGTCTTAAGGGACTTGCCGGGAGAAGATCAGCAGGATCCACACATTTTCGAAAATCCCGAAAATCCTAATTTGCTGACAGTCTTGGGTATACAATACCAGCCCGTGCAGGACATTTTTACTTACCGGGTCAAACTGGATCCCCCCCCTAAGACTTGGACCAAACGTACGGTCTTGTCCACGGTGGCACGTACCTTCGATCCAAATGGGTGGATCACCCCCGTAATATTTTTGGCCAAATGCTTCCTGCAGAAGCTCTGGTTGGCTGAAGTCAGCTGGGACGAGCCCCTTCAAGGGAGGTTATTACAGGAGTGGCTCTCCCTTGTGGCCTCACTTCCGAATGTTAATCGGATTTCGATGCCTCGTTGCTTCCTACCGCCCGGAAGGTGCCACGCCAGTCTCCACGGCTTTTGTGATGCGTCCGAAAAAGGGTACGCAGCCGTGGTCTATTTGCGAACTGTCAGTGACACCGGCGAGGTCGCAACCCACCTTGTTTTGGCGAAAAGTAAAGTGGCCCCAATTCGGTCACGCTTGACGATACCCAAATTGGAGTTGTCTGGAGCCGCTCTTTTGGTGCGCCTTCTCAACCATGTGCGTACGTCCCTCCTATCGATCGTTGACCTGACGGACGTGTACGCCTGGTCGGACAGCGAAATTGTCCTTTGTTGGTTGCGAGCCGCTCCCCACAACTTGGAAGTCTTTGTTGCCAACCGGGTTTCCCAAATCCAGAATTCGGAAACCCCGTTGACCTGGAGACATGTGCCAGGGGACCTGAACCCTGCAGATTGTGCTTCCCGCGGATGTGAAGCTTCCGACCTTGTCAACCACTCTCTTTGGTGGGGCCCTGACTGGCTGACTCGGAATGAGTCCGCCTGGCCTCAGAGTAGGTTCGCCGAGCCCGACGAGTTACCTGGCTTGCGAGTCGGAGTTGTCGAAGATAAGCCAGCCAATCCGCTGAGCTATCTTCAGGAACGCTACAGTTCCCTTGATAAATTGATTGGGGTGACGGCTTGGATTCAGCGCTTCACCCACAACGCTCGGAACCCACGCGACAAAATGTCGAACCCAGTCTTGTCGCCCCTGGAGAGACAGGAGGCCCGGACCTTTTGGATACGTTTGGTTCAACTGGAGCATTTTGAGTCCGCTATTGAAACACTGAAGCGAGGTTTACCTTTGAAAGGCTCGCTCGCCCGCTTAAACCTCTTCCTGGATGACACCGGATTGATACGCGTTGGTGGACGCCTCCGGAATTCTGACTTACCCTATGGGGCACGTCATCCCCTGCTGCTTCCGAACAATAGCGCTTTTGTAAAATTGTTGGTGACGCATTACCACGTCAAAAATGCCCACGCTGGCTGCAACGCCCTTTCGGCCATATTGCAGCGCGAATTTTGGATTTTATCGGGACGACGCTCCATCCGAAGCGTCATTTTTAAGTGCATTCCGTGCTACCGCCTGAAGGCCAGCACCATGCAGCCCATTATGGGGGACCTCCCCACCGACCGTGTCGTGGCCTCGCGCCCTTTTTCGGCGGTCGGGACGGATTTTGCGGGGCTGTTCTTCGTCAAGAGCTCCAGCCTCCGCAATGCTCGTTCCCTCAAGGCCTACCTTTGCGTTTTTGTTTGCCTGGCTACCAAGGCCGTACACCTAGAACTGGTGAGTGCCCTCAGCACCGAAGCCTTTGTAGCCACGCTAGGCCGCTTCGTTTCACGCCGAGGTTATCCGCACCTGATCCGATCGGATTGTGGGACCAACTATAAGGGTGCCGATAGATATTTGAAGGAAGTCGTCCAATTTTTGAATGAAAATAAGATAGGCCTCGGCACGGCAATGTCCAAGATGGGGATAACTTGGACCTTTGACCCGCCAGCTTGTCCCCACTGGGGCGGGATCTTTGAAGCCGTCGTCAAGGTCTCAAAGACGCATCTCCGACGCGTGATAGGTGAAACCATTTTGACATTTGAAGAGCTCGCTACCGTTTTTTGTAAGATTGAGGCTGTCCTCAATTCTCGGCCACTCTGCCCCTTATCGTCCGATCCCAATGACCTGGAAGTTTTAACCCCCGGTCATTTCCTAATTGGTGAACCCCTTAACGCCCTGCCCGAGTACCCCTTCAGGGACGTGAAGGTCTCACGGTTGTCTCGTTTCGAATTGCTACAGCAGATGACCCAAAATTTCTGGCATCGTTGGTATTTAGAATATTTGCATCTCTTGCAGCAGCGCGTTAAGTGGTCAGACAAGACCGACCCACCTAAGGTTGGTGATCTTGTCCTAGTTAAGGAGTCTAATTTGTTGCCTTTGTGCTGGCGTCGTGGACGCATTCTTAAATTGATATATGGATCCGATGGGGTTCCCAGAGTTGCCGAGGTAATGGTCGGAGATTCGGTTTTGCAGCGAGCCGTCTCTTCCTTATCCCGCTTGCCCATTGGTTAGTGGACCCCAAATCCTTGGGCCCACGGGCGGGGGGATTGTTTTGGCTAAAATTGGCCAAACGCCGCGTTCTCGCTCCCGCCTGCGGCTGGAGAGGGAAATGGGGCGCGCGGCTCCGGGGGGAGCGGTAGCCCCCCGTGTACGCGGTTCAAGTAGTACATTCGTCGACGGGTTCGTGCTGCCGTACCGTCGGCCGGCGAAAATCGTCTTTAAGTATATTAGCGTAAGGCTACTAGTCGCGCGAGACGGCCTGCAGGGCCCTCTCCCACGAGCCGTTTGCGACCGTCGCCCGCGCTCGTCCCGGCGCGGTCGCTCGCGGCAGTCCGGTTCTAGCAGCCCACTGAAACGGTCAATACCCAAGGTCCGCGTTGCCCGCGTGAAGTTTGGCCGGCCACGCCGTGTCGTTTAGTTTTTACGAGCCCTATTTATTGCGCTCCTTCGTGTGTTGTGTTGTCCGCCGCTTCGTTCGAACGCCGCGGGCCCATTTGACGATCCGGAACACTGTTTTTTGTGCTCCCGCGCGATCTGGATACCACGCCGCCGCGGACTCGCTTCGCTACCCGCGAATTAGTGCCGCCGCCGCGAAAGACCCCTCAAAGGAGGGCGAGTGTGTTCCTTTGCATTTAACACCGCAATCACCACACACCACATTCAATCATACACGAACACACTCCCCGGATTCCACGTGCTGGCTATCTCCTGCGCCGGTAAGTACCTAGTAGTAAGTCGTTCTGTGCCACGGGATAAAACCCAGTGCAAATCGCCATTTCCTTTTTTTGGTGGGCCCTTTTCGACCCACCCCGCCGCCGCCTGTGGGAATCCGCTGGCCTGCTCTGATGGGCCCGGCAGTTGCCCGCTGATTCTGTTGGCACAGGCGCGGTGCGTAATCAAGTACCATCTATAAAAAAAACCGCTTATAGCAATATGGCGGAAGCCATCTCTGTGCAAACGTGTGTGAAGACTGACAAGTATACATAGTGTTCTGTGGCGTGGACTACGGTTAATATTACACCGGTCACCGGTGGTGTCAAAACAAACTTTTTGACACCAGTATACAGGTAACATTTTTTCACGCGGTTGACCGAGTCTTCCAGATGGCCTGTTATATAATAGTTGACGCACCATTTTTCCATTTTTTAGCACGGAACCCTAAAAAATGAATGTGACATATCCGGTCGATAGGTTGGCCACGTGACTTATCGATGAGTAAAGTCATTCCTATACTTTTTTGCTATAGATCCAAAAGCGCTCATAGAAAAACAAACAGAATATATAAGGTAACATAGATACGGCGGTTTCTTTTATTATTATTGATAGACTTGCGTTTGACTAGGATCATGTCTGATGGACAGAAATGACGAGGTCTAGGATGGAGCGCGCTTGCCTAGAAAATACCTATTCACTCTTCTCTTGAGCATCCAGATTATACTTGGCTGGGAACACGGAAGCTGGAAGGATGTTCTACAGAAGCAAATCAGGTAATTTAAGTGTAGAGACACACTTCGCCAATAAAAGTAAATCATCTCTCAAGTGTCGGTATCGGATCACCCCTGCCGCCGCGAGGAGCGGATCGTGACGTCACAGTGCAGCTGAAGTTTTTAATTAAATATTAAAATTCATGCTACAAGCCGCGATAAGGCGCGCCCCCGCGGAAGCACGCCGCTGAGGTAGGGAAGATACTTGAAAATTGCAATATCACGACATATGAATCTAAATATATAAAAAAATGAATCACAAAATGTGTTGGTAAGCACATAACTCAAGAACGCCTGGACCGATTTGGCCAGTTCTTTTTTTAAATGTTTGTTGAAGTTCAAGGATGGTTTCTACGGGGAGAAAGTTTCGAGTAATTGCCGGGAAAACCCTAAAAATAGCTTTTTTCTTTTTCCCATACAAACGTTTTCTAACTAAAACTTAGCGTCAATTTGAGCTTTATTGCTATTGCATAAAGTTCATACTAAATTACAAGCACTCACTGTTGTCTAAGCAATGTAGGTGTGTTCCTAACGTCAAAGAGTCAACAAAAAAAATCTTCATCATCATAATATTTATTTCTCCCGAACTTTCAACCTTAAGTATTACGCGGGACAAACGAGCCGTGACAAAAATATTTCTAACGCGGAACGAAGTTCGCGGGCACTGCTAGTGTTAAATAAATGCAACAGATTCAAGCGCTATTTCACGCCAAAACACAGGCTTCTACTTTATAAAGCGCAAGTACGGCCTCATATCCAGTACTGCTCCCATCTTTAGGCTGGAGCATTCAGTTACCAACTACTTCCATTTGATCGGATCCAGATGCGGGTAATACGACTTGTTGAGTCTCAGTATCAAGCTGGAATCTTTAAAACACCGTAGAGACGTCAGCTCTCTATGTGTGTTCTATCGGTAGTGCTCTGAAGAACTGTTTGAAATGATTCCTCTTTCCAGTTTATCCGTGCATACATTCCGGCGTTTAAATCTGGGAGCCCCCTTAAATATTTATTTTATTCTATTTTTTAGTATTTGTTGTTATAGAGGCAACAGAAATACATCATCAGTGAAAATTACAAGTCTGTAGCTATCACGGTTCCAGAGATACAGCCTGGTGACAGAGAAGTCTCAGTAATAGGGTTTTTTACCCTTCGGGTACGGAACCCTATAAAAAGAGCAAAAAGTCACATTTGATGTGTTCCGTTAAATATTCATTTTGTTCTGTTTTTTAGTATTTGTTGTTATAGCGGCAACAGAAATACATCATCAGCTGTGTCGTGTGTAACTGTCACGGTTCAAGAGATAAAGGCTGGAGACAGACAGACGGACGGATGGACAGCGAAGTCTTTAGGGTCCCGTTTTACCCTTTGGGTACGGAACCCTAAAAAAGTGTAAAGCACAGATACGGTCACAGTTCATAACCTTTACAAGTATCAAGCGTGCTCAGTCCCGCTACAAATCTTTAGTCAAATTGTTCATCGGAGCGCGGCGTTCGCAGCGAGAGGAACTCAACATTGATAATGGCGGACATTTTACACGGAATTAACTAATATTCACAAAGTAGGGGTGAAAATCATCTTTCACACCCTGCTTTTATCAATGATTTTGTCACACTAGCCAAGTACGGGTAGGCAGGCTGCATAGTTTCGTTCTAAATTCAAATTGAACTTCTGGTTAATTCCTCTGTGTTCGAGATTTTTCAGACAGATGACAGATGTAATGGCGGACATTTTATACAGAATTAACTAATATTTACGGAGTGGGGGTGAAAATCATCTTTCACACCCTGCTTATATCAATGATTTTGTCACACTAACCAAGTACGGGTTGGCAGGCTGCATAATCATATTCACACTGTCCCGGAGTGAAAATATTATTGCTTTTGGTTGAATTTCAAAAACAGTTTTTTTGACCTGGCTTAATCACTAGACCTATGAGTATCGCTGATACGAGTAGCAGTTTGTGCTTGGAATTTCACGTCTACTGGCGAAAACCGCATCAAAATTGGTGCTTTCAGTCACGAGAAAACCTCAAAAAACATGAATCTGTCGACAAGTAAGCAAGCAAGCACTAGTCGGAGCGATAACTCAACTCGCAAACAACCTATCGAATTCGGATTTTTTCTATCGATTGGACTAACCCGAGGAGCTGTATAGTTTTTGGTGAAATTCGGATGGTCAGTGGCCGAGGTATGGGCAACAAACCGTGCGAAGTGTACTTCTATCGTAGTAAACTTTTGTGAACGTTGTGAATATGCCAGCGACGACTTCTGTCATCGATACAAGTTTCGTTCTAAATTCAAATTGTTCTTCTGCCTTAATTATCTGTGTTTGAGAAAAACACGTACACACATACACACAGAACCGCGGACCGCGCGAAAGAATGTCGCCAGGCTACTGGTGCCAAATATGTTTATTTTGACACCAACGAATTGACGCAGGTTGTAAAGAACAAGTAAAATAATTCAAATTTGTAGAAAAAATTGTATTCGGAATGGATAAAATAAAACACCTATTTGTTTTATTTATTTATTTCGATGCATTTTTTTTCACTCCAAAAAGATTTTTGACGGCTGACAGGTCGCGAGCGGGGGATGAAAGCAGGTGTGCCCCCCCGGCTGACCTCCCCCCACCCCCGGGGGGCCGGGACCCGCACAAAGGGAACACCGCGGGCGAAACCAACCCCTTTGTCGTCCGAATTAATATTTAAACAAGATATGAGGGTGGGACGCGATTAGAAAGTATAATATCGATATCGATGGTTCTAAGGCAAGTTAAATAATTTTCTCCTTTAGATTTACCTCAACTCTGCTACGTCGTAGGCTACGTAGCAGCTACGTTGCGTAGTTTGGCTACAGCCTGATTGCCTATGGCGGTTCCCAATCTATCCATGGTTAGCCTTACTAGAGATAGAAATTTGACATAACTATGGGGTTTTGATATCTCTAGTAGATAGAATATTGGAACCGGCATAAGAAAAACGTATTTATCGTTATCGAAATCGTTTGCAATTTCTGCATCCCTATTATTACTATACCTAATAGTTATGCACAAAACCTGCTTTTCTTTTAAATACATTCGATATTCCATTATCTACTGTAAAGGGACAATGTGGGTACATGTAAACAGAGGTGAATGGAAACGCATTCAATAATTTCGTAGTTTTAATTAATATCTGTTTCAGAGTGTAACGAAGCGCATCTATAGTCTATTCAGACATTTGCAAACAAAAGAATGCGTTTCCATTTACCTTACATATTTACCCACATATTTAGTTTGTAGCGGTCTTCGATAGCTGACGATTGATGGCGTAACCAGCGCAATAGCACACGCTGACAGAGCATTCGACGAGCGTTCTATAAATACAACTTCTGACGTCACACGCTCGGATCACAAGCGGTCCCCAGGCATAACACCTGCCTGGAGGGAAATTTCCCTATTGCCCTCTGCACCGCTAAAAGTTTATTTGAGTGAGTTTTTATAAAAATCCTACCTAATCTCCTCCAAAGAGAGGTCTTTATGAGTTATCGATATTCGACAAGGCTATCCCGGTCACCCATCCCTACGCCGCCTGAAGCGTCGACGCGTTCCAATTAGCCAGTGTAAACACACGGGATAATATTTTCACTGCGTCTCACAGCCGTTAGCGGTTACCTTCCGATTGTTCCTGTGGTGTTCCGTATGTCAGAACAGCTATACACTCTAAATATGCCTCCTGTCATATCATAAACTTATAACATAGAGATAATTTAACTATCTTTACTTAATATTATAAAGCTGAAGAGTTTGTTTACTTGTTTGTTTGAACGAGCTAATTCCGTATCATTACTTTAACATGAAACAAAAACATTAACAAAAAAAATCGAAATTAAAATCGAAATTCAAGTCGAAAGCGAAATCGAAGTTAAAATAGAAAAAAGATAAAAGATTAAAGTTTATCCCATTTTATTGTAAAATGAAAACTCCTTGGATTTCATCAAACGTTTTACATTGACTTAAAACTAAACTGCAAAAGTAATGATCGAGCTCGTAAAAGAAAGTCACGACCACGTAAAAGAAAGATGCCTGTGCGTAAGATTTAATTTTCGAATACTAATGACAGCCTCTGAAAGTGCGCCATGATTAACAACTAGTGTTGTTATGGATATCCATATCCGTAACCAAAACCGATATTATTTTTTACCAATATCCATATCCATATCCGGATCCGTGTTTAATAGTATATAACACTTCAAAATGAGTAGCTGTAAGAAAGAATTAATTGTATGACAGATTGCGAAACCTACAAGGTATAATTAAAGTCGAATATAATCTTATTTGTATTTCATTGTACAGTTCCTTAAAAAAATAATATCCATAACCGAAACTATCGGATAATCCGAAATAATTTAATATCCATAACCGTAACCGAAACCGATATTATTTTTTACTAATATCCATATCCGGATCCGAAATTATATATCCATAACATCCCTATTAATAACTGTATTGAAAAAATATGTTTGTGTTAGATACTTAGTACATTTATCTAGATTTCCCACAGATCAATTTAAACACAGAGCATTCCCATAGCCTTCCTTCGGAGAGCTTACCTTTTACGGAATTGTTCTCCTTTAAAATTTCTAAAAAAAAGTCCGCGACACCACATTTCTGTCTTAGGTTGGCTCATTATAATAATCTATCTACCTAGAAACTGAAAATTTGGGCGAAGCCGCGCGCAAGAATTTTGACAGATGATGCGCTACTGTTTGCTTGTACGAAAAAGGTTTACGTAAATCGTACGGATGCCCATATCCTGAGGTTACTTAACAGTGGAAAACCAAATAAAAGTTTGTATCTACATCGCCTCCAATTCTGTTTGGTTCACCTTAAACTATTATCAAATAGAAACTAAATTAGCACACTAACTAAATATATAATACTAAGCAGTTTTAGTTAGCACTTAGTCAGCACTTGTCAAGTTTCTAAACTCAAATAAACTTAATATTATACTTACTTACTACTAGGATTCTATTTAAGGTGTTACGGGCAAATTTTATTTAGTTTTTCTCAAATATTAGACTAACTACACATTGTAGGTTTATGTCAATGCAGAATTTTGTGAGCATAATATAAAATTCCCACTCACCCCATATTGGTTGCCGAAAGAAATTTTTTGCAGTTTCCCAGATTTCGAGCTATCGGGAACCAATATGAAGTAAATAATGAGTATTGTTGAGCAGAGTTTTTATTGAACACATTACTGTAGATACATAAATGTTGTGCCTGCAAAACTCATTGCCATAGGTAAGCCTAAGATTTACCGAATTCATTAGCGAAAAACTAAATACAAAATTAAAATTTGAATTTTCGCGCCTAGGTCAATTTCCATAAAAGTGTGGAAACTGTGTAATTTCTTCCCAAGTACCATCTTTAGGTCAACAATAGGGACAAGAAAAAATGACGCTTATGGTTACACGTAGGTACCACGTACAGTGCGACAAGGCTATCTTGGCGCGTGGCTAAAATCTGTACTAATGCCGCTATCTTGTGATACTGTTTGATAGTTCGCTCTGTCGGTTTATCACTATTGTATATTGTGTTGTTTTTGCTTACTATTAACTATTTTAAACTAAAATTGAAGTAAAATTGAGGAGAATTCATTTTCTGGATGCCTTTGTTCTATAACAGCGCCCTCCTGTCAATGTCATTCAAGTGCCAAGAGAGCCTTGTCGGACCGTACCTATATGCAACATCTACGATGCAATGTGGAAGATCGGAAAACAATAACTTTCTGCCACAGACTTTACTTTCTGCACGCAAAACACACATACATGAAAGAGTCTATTTTCTGAGCAAATATATTAAAAAAGTTTTTTGAAACGTTCAACAAGCCAAGGGAGAGATTAATGAATTCTTAATGAATTTCAAATTAAAATTAAACAAAGAAACCTTTGAAGAAAGGCTTCTCTTAGGGGAGACCGGGCGGCATCGTGCATCGTCAATGACCCGGTAAACGTTGTTTTGCTTTTAGGGATATAAAAAATAGCTTACGATAGCTTATAACTCTCATCCCTACAAAACATACACAGAAAAAGAGAATGACCAAAGGTGGTATCAAGTTTTCTCATGAACCAAAACCAAAATAGTCTACGAAAATAAAATAGTGTTTTTAAGAACCATTGGCACTAAAAATTTGTTTTTCATATCCGGAATTTAATTTTGCATACAAAAAGTTACTTTCTTTTCAATGTACATTTTGTGTCACACTGATTTTACTAAGAAGTACAACTTGTTTGTTTGCCTATAACTTTAGGAGCAGAACTCATGCAGAATAGCTAGATATCTATAAGCTATGAAATCAAATCAAAATCAAGTTAATCTATTGGTGCGTTTGAACAAACCTAGCAAAATAAAGTCTATAGCAATCTCAATCATATGTTAGTCTAATTCCACAGCTATGAAAGTCTATAGTCGCTGTGAGGTGACACGTTGCAGACATCGCTAATTGACCGTTCGCAGCCCCCTTGTAATTTTTCTCTCGTTTTTGGTCCAGATGGCCCCCTGCCCGGTGGAGGGTTACACGACATTTGACTGCACAGCCGATGTGTATAGAATTGTATCGGCATCACTGACTGACCCAACAAACGTTGTATTGTCTTATAAATTATTTTTCAGTTAGGGTATGTAGAAAAGTTCACGTCCTGTTACACAAAAAAAAATCATGAAAATCGATCTCACAAGAGTTTTTACAGAAACTGTGACACGAGACTTACATTCATTGAAATCATAGGCTTGGGATCATGAGATGGGAAAACCCATTGAAGTCGTTTACGTAACTTACAAGTCACACTGTTACCGTAACCGACACTTTTTCGTGAATTTTGTATAACACCCGGAGTCTATAGATTTATATGCCAATGGTTACACTTAAACTACAGTAAATAAAACAACTTTTTTTAAATACAAATATAGAGGTGTCGGTTACAGTAACAGTGTGACGTGTAAGTTACGTTAACGAATTCAATGGGTTTTTCCCATCTCAAAAACGCCCAGCTAAAAACGTTTTTTTTTTTTCGAAAATAACACACGAGAATTAGCAAGTAAGCGATAAATATAATAAAGATCGCAATCTGTACCTCCGTTAATTGAACGGGGGAGGTGCGGATAAAAAGCGCATGAATCACCGGTCAGCGGTCGCTGCGACCACTCGCCCCCCCCCCCCGCCCGCGCCTACCCCGGGATTTTTGCTAATCACCAATTATTGTTTGATACGTTGCATTTTATATGAACAGTGATAGTATTTCTGAGAGCTTTGGCTGTTTTCGGCGGTCGGGGGTTTGTGTGTGATTTTGATTTTTTAGGGTTCCGTACTTCAAAAGAAAAAGAAACGGAACCCTTATAAGATCACTTTTCCGTTTGTCTGTCTGTCCCGATCCTTTATTTCAATAACTAAAATAAATAAATAAAAATATCGACATGATGTAATAGTTCTGCCACCAAAAAGGTGGGTAAAATAATGACTCGAAGTCATTGCAATTATAAAAAAAATCATTCATATCATTCAAATCTAAATACCTAAATAATTCTCGTGACGATTTTCGTTACCAAACTCCGCCGAAATAGCTCGAACGACAATCACGAAAGGACAATGACCGGGAATGTATGGATTCCCGTATCAAGCTGAATCAAACCCAAACTTTATTTTTTATAGACTACAGTCTCCACATTAACTCCTACTATTATTACATCATACTCAAAATATATCCGAAATGCGGCTTTGCAATATTATGAGATCTTTTTATTCACAAAAGTGTGTGAAACTTCGGACCCGCTCTAAGCCAGTGTGGTAGACAGTGATCAAGTGCTTTCATAACTGAAAGGATATCCTTGCCCAGCTGTTTACCGGTCAAAATCAATGACATAACAAAATATTATAAACATGTGTATGTGAAGGTATTTAATACCCTCAGAACCCTGCAATTACAGTCAACACCAGCGCTGTTACGGGTTAACTAAATTTCCAAGGGTCGGGAGACTCAGGAATGTCAATTAACCCTTTGCCGGCTCGCGAGCAATTTTCCCAATTCCCGCGCGAGGTGTACATTTTTCACCCCCTAATTGCAGTGATGGGTTAATAAATGAAAATCTGATTTTGGGAAATGAAATCCGTATGACTATGGAGTCGAGATTTGATTTCGGGTGATATTCTAGTATAGTGGTTTGGCTTAGTCATTTGGCGAAGAGCAGATATTTTGAAGAGGAGAGAATTCGATGCAATGGGTATGTAATTTGTGATTTTTCTGCGAAATACACATAATTAAACATATAATGAGCATTTTTTATAAGATATTTCGAAGAAAAGGTGGAGGGGTGATCCATACTTTTTTCGATGTTTTACTCAATAGATCTAAAGATATCCTCCAGATTTTCCCCGCATTTTTAGGGTTCCCTACCTCAAATGTAAAAAAAACGGAACCCTTATAAGATCACTTGGTTGTCCGTCTGTCTATCTGTCTGTCTTTGTGTCACAACCCTTTATTTCAGTAAAGATATCGACATGAAATTTAGAATAGTTGATCAAAGATATCGACATGAAATTTACAATAGTTTTTATTTTTATAGCAATGACGTTTGACATTTTTGTACACACCACAAGATAGTAAAGTGCGACAAGGCTATCTTGGCGCGTGGCTAGAATCGGTAACTTGTGTTAAGGAAATCAGAAACAACGAAGGTACCACAACACCTAGACCCGAGACAATGTAGAAAACTTATTTTTCTACATTGCCCCGACCGGGGATCGAACCCGTAACCTCAGATATCGAGCTATCTTGTGATACTGTTTGATAGTTCGCTCTGTTGGTATATCGCTATTGTATGTTGTGTTGCTTTTGCTTTATAACTAAAATAAAACTAAAATTGTTGTGAAATTGAGGAGATTTTATTTTCGGGCTGCCTTTGTTCTATAACAGCGCCCTCTTGACTATATGTCATTTAAGTGCCAATAGAACCTTGTCGGACTGTACTTTAGTTCGATCTCACCTGATGGTAAGTGATGATGCAGCTGGGGTAAACTCACCCTTAACGGGTTTTTACACAGCATCGTGGCGGAACGCTAAAATAGCTTGCGTCTGTTCTGGTAGAGTGGTTACCGTCAAAAAGTTTGCAGAAGAATTTAAACAGCCTTACAAAATTTGAACAAAAAATATGTAACTAATGTAGAGTTTTTATTACAACAGTCTATTATTTTTTGTAGTCTCAAAATGCGTGCAGTGTTGCGTGCAAAGACGACAGTTTCCCCCATTTTTTTCCCCATTTCCCCGTTTCTTCCGAGACAATGTTTTATTTAAAATCCTAATTTGCATCCGAAACGGGGATAGAGCGTGGGTACAAGATTGAAACATTTCTTTCTTTACTCCAATGATTATTTCGTTTTGACTTGATGTTAGTAGAGATAAGACGTAATGGTTAATTTTATTAACTCACTTTTAAAGTCGATCAATTAACGTTTACTAGCTTTGGCCCGTGCCTTTGTCTGACTCGATATAGGATAGGCAGTATTTACTATGGTATTTTGTTCGACAATTTGCCCAATAAATCAAACAGTATCAGACATAAAACTCGGTTTTAGAATACACAAGTAACGCCCTTTCATATTATGATACCCCACTCAATATTGTTATCTCTTTTTAAATTTCGACGACCCTGATTTTTAAATACAAATGAAAACAATTTTCAATTTTTTATGATTGCAATGCCGGCGGGCCATCATTTTCTATAATTCCAAATTTCATCTCGATATCTTTATTAGTTATTGAAATAATCGAGTGTGACAGACGGACAGACGGAGAAAGTCTCACCATAAGGGTTCCATTTTTACCATTTTGGTATGGAACATTAAAAACGGAACCCTTGTAAGATCACTTTGTCTGTCTCTCTGTCTGTCTGTCTATCAAGACCCTTTATCAGCAATTTGTAGTGTGTGTAGTTACAAATGCTACCTTAGATTTTTTTATAGTCGACACGAGCAAACGAGCGGGCGGGTCACCTGATGGTAAGCGATCACCGCCGCCCGTGGACATTTGCAGCACCAGAGGAACTGCGAATGCGTTGCCGGCTCTAAAGAAATTTGTTCATCCGCCCCTTGAATAACTCCATGTTATAGTTCTGAGGGAACACTGTTGCTGGTAGCTGGTTCCATAGTTTGCATGTGCGTGGAAAGAAGGATCTGACATACCAGGTGGTCGTGGATTGCCAGCCATCCAGGTGGTATGGATGGAACATGTTTCTACGCCGGAGTGTATGCACAGAGAAAGTGGAAGGAGGAATCACTTCAAACAGCTCTTCAGAGCACTCCCCATTGAACAACCAATAGAACACACATAGAGAGCCAGTAAAAAACCACACCAGTTCCTGTAGGTTTTAATGCGTCTCAGTGTGTGAACTTATATTCTCTATAATCAATAAGCTAAGTTCAACAAAACCTCAATAAGTTGACGACCTCCGTGGCGCAGGGGACGCACGCTCGGATTCGAGTGGGAGGTCGCGGGTTCGATTCCCGCCACGGGCCACTTTGGAATTTTATAATTTCTAATTTGGCTTAGGTCTGGTCTGGTGGGAGGCTTTGGCCGTGGCTAGTTACCACCCTACCAGCAAAGACGTGCCGCCAAGCGATTAAGCGTTCCGGTACGATGCTGTGTAGAAACCATTGGGGTGACATAACTTACCACTTCCAAGTTAGTACGCTCATATCTTCGACTGCATCATCACTTACCATCAGGTGAGATCGCAGTTACTTAACTTGTATAGCGTAAAAAAAAAAAAGTTCAAAGTCGCTGTAAAACGTATCCTCATTTATAAAGCTTACCATAGTATTAAGAACTAGTAGGGCGCGTGTGTGCGCGGGCCACATGTGGCCCGCGTGCAGTCTTCCCGCCTATAAAGGTATCGCCGTCATCTCCATCGCCCATTGAAATCCGATTGGCAGTGAGCTGAAAAAATTACCAAGGAGCACTGTCATGGTTTTAAAGATAGTTAAGGTCAGTTCGAGCAAAAAAATACGCTGAACCTCATCGGATGAGGTTCAGCGTATTTTTTGTTCGAACACCCCTTAACTATCTTTAAAACCATGACAGTGCTCCTCAATCATCATCCAAATCCTAGATCATTGTCTCTTCTCATAGTATGTATATTTTCCATGGAAAGATAAATTCCGCCACAGTGAATTATTAGGATGCATCCCGTAGAACTTGAGATCCTGATCACCTCTTGCTAAGAAACCACTCTATCTTTTATACTTTCCGAGATAGAACAACACGAAATTTGTATGGCGGCCATTTTGGTTTTTTTTTCAGCTCACTGACAATTGCCTGAAGTTCCGAGTATTTTTTGTTTCAGCAGTCCCCACCTAACAATAATACCTTGTCCATGCTCCTTGACTGTCTTTAAAATCCTCAATCATCACCTCATTCCATATTTTTCTCTGGTAGTCATCCAAAAATCCGCATCAAAGCACTTCATGTTTTACAACTCGTAGTCTCTTCAATATTCCCCATACATTTTCTATGGAAAACTAAATTCCGCCATTTTGATTTTTTTTTCTATCCATCGAATAGACCTTCGGGTCCTGATCATTTCTCTCCAAGAAACCACTCTTCCAACTTTTATACTTTTCGAGATGAACGCCGATGAAGTTTGTATGGCGGCCATCTTTTTTCCGCCATTTTGAAATTTTTTTCTGCTAACTGCCAATTGGATGACGTTTCGAGTGACATTTGGTCGAGCACCCCCCACCTATCTCCAATACCTTGGCTGTGCTCTTCACCCGTCTCCGAAATCCTCAATCATCAGCTCTCTCCGTATTTTTCCTCCGAATGAATTTTTCTCTTTTATACGAAATGGTCATTGAAAAAAAAATTTTTCATACAAAATTGTGCAGGAGAGGTGATCAATCAGTGAGTCAGTGAATCAGCACGAGTAGCTATATATATATTAACTAGTAGGGCGCGTGTGTGCGCGGGCCACATGTGGCCCGCGTGCAGCCATCCCGCCCATAAAGGTATCGCCGTCATCTCCATCGCCAATTGGAATCCGATGGGCAGTGAGCTGAATAAATTATCAAGGAGCACTATCATGGTTTTAAAGATAGTTACGGGCAGTTCGAAGAAAAAAATACGCTGAACCTCATAGATGAGGTTCAGCGTATTTTTTGTTCGAACAGCCCTTAACTATCTTTAAAACCATGACAGTGCTCCTCAATCATCATCCAAATCCTAGATCATTGTCTCTTTTCATAATAGGTATGTACATTTTCCATGGAAAGATAAATTCCGCCACAGTGAATTATTTTCCATGCATTCCGTAGAACTTGAGATCCTGATCACCTCTTGCGAAGAAACCACTTTCTTATCTTTTATACTTTCCGAGATAGAACAACACGAAATTTGTATGGCGGCCATCTTGAATCCGCTTTTTTGATTTTTTTCAGCAAACTGCCAATTGGATGACGTGTCGAGTTACATTTGGTCGAGCACCCCCCACCTATCTCCGATACCCTGGCTGTACTCTTCACCCGTCTCCGAAATCCTCAATCATCAGCTCTCTCCATATTTTTCTCTAGTAATTCTCCGAAAAACCGCATCAAAACCTTGCATAGTTACCAACATTTAGTTTCTTCAAGATTCCCCATACATTTTCTATGGAAAAATAAATTCCGCCATTTTGATTTTTTTTTCAATCCATCAAATAGACCTTTCGGTCCTGATCAGTTCTTGTCAAGAAACCGTTCCTCCATCTTTTATACTTTCCGAGAAATCGACGAAATTCGTATGGCGGCCATTTTGAATCCGCCATTTTGAATTTTTTTTCAGCTAACTGCCAATTGGATGACATTTTAAATGACATTTGGTCGAGCACCTCCCACCTATCTCCAATACCCTTGGCTGTGCTCTTCATCCGTCTCCGAAATCCTCAATCATCAGCTCTCTCCGTATTTTTCCTCCGAATGAATTTTTCTCTTCTATACGAAATGGTAATTGAAAAAAAAAATTTTCATACAAAATTGTTCAGGAGAGGTGATCAATCAGTGAGTGAGTGAGTGAGTGAATCAGCACAAGTAGCTATATATATAGTAATTACTTACATGAATCAAATCCTTGGGGATGAATGAACTGCTGTAATTATACTATCAATTAGTTCTAAGAGCCTTTGTGAAGTGGTGATAACAGAAAACAAAACCCGGCTGAATTTGTTGTGGGCTTCCTCTCAGTGCAGGGCGCGTTGGAACCCTCGTAAACTTAGTTTTAAGTCGACTTGGAGTTATAGCCATACAAATGTGACAATAGTACATTGTGATACAAGGGTGGAAAGTAGGTTTTTGCAAACGAGCTGTCATTAACAAGCCCGAGCCGAAGGCGAGGGTTTTTAATGTCACGAGTTTGCAAAAACCTATACACCCGTGTATCACACGAGGTTTTTCAATACAGTTGTGAGAATTAGTAAAAAAACAAATCAAAGAGATAATATGTTTGCTCAAGATTTTGGGGGCCAATTTCCATCTTGATTGGTTTTTTATATTTTATTTAAAAATATCGAAGATCGAAATCGAAGGCGACTTCGAATTCGCAATTGAAAAGATAAAAGATAAAATATAAAAATATAAAAAGATAAAAGATAAAAGATAAAAGATAAAAGATAACAGATAAAAGATAAAAGATAAAAGATAAAAGATAAAAGATAAAAGATAAAAGATAAAAGATAAAAGATAAAAGATAAAAGATAAAAGATAAAAGATAAAAGATAAAAGATAAAAGATAACAGATAAAAGATAAAAGATAAAAGATAAAAGATAAAAGATAAAAGATAAAAGATAAAAGATAAAAGATAAAAGATAAAAGATAAAAGATAAAAGATAAAAGATAAAAGATAAAAGATAAAAGATAAAAGATAAAAGATAAAAGATAAAAGATAAAAGATAAAAGATAAGAGATAAAAGATAAAAGATAAAGATAAAAGATAAAGATAAAGATAAAAGATAAAAGATAAAAGATAAAAGATAAAAGATAAAAGATAAAAGATAAAAGATAAAAGATAAAAGATAAAAGATAAAAGATAAAAGATAAAAGATAAAAGATAAAAGATAAAAGATAAAAGATAAAAGATAAAAGATAAAAGATAAAAGATAAAAGATAAAAGATAAAAGATAAAAGATAAAAGATAAAAGATAAAAGATAAAAGATAAAAGATAAAAGATAAAAGATAAAAGATAAAAGATAAAAGATAAAAGATAAAAGATAAAAGATAAAAGATAAAAGATAAAAGATAAAAGATAAAAGATAAAAGATAAAAGATAAAAGAATAAAAGATACAAGATAAAAGATAAAAGGTAAAAGGTAAAAGATAAAAGATAAAAGGTAAAAGGTAAAAGGTAAAAGATAAAAAAAAAAAACGAAAAAAAAATCCTTCTGTGTCCATCCCATCCCAATGTCCATCCCATTTTATTGTACAATGAAAACTCCTTGGTATCAAACGTTTTGCAAAAGTAATGATCGAGCTTGTAAAAGTAAGTTACGACCATGAAAAAGAAAGATGCCTGTGCGTAAGATTAAACTTTCGAATACTAATGACAGCCTCTGAATGTGCGCCATACCATACAACTGTATTGAAAATATCATACTGACCTGTTACAAGAGCCTGTACATTAGGCCTATCTGAAATAAAGATATTTTGATTTTTTTTGAATTTTATAATTTACCCTCAGGTATGTGAACCCTGTCAATCCGCATTAACACGGCGTGGTGGGATATAAAATCCTTGCCGTCTGGAAGGTCTTATCCATACTGTGACGTCACAAATCGTCATCCATTCGTGAAATTGAAACCACTCGCTCGTAAAAGTCGCGTGTTTATTGAAGAACGAATAAGAAAGTGAACGAATGAGAATGAACGGACGGAGTAATGTAATGAAGATTGTCTCGATAGTGTAGTGGTTGACATGTTGGTCTGAGAATCGCGACTCGCGAGGTGCAGTGTTCGGTACCCGGCTCGAATAAAAATAAGAATTTTACAAAAATTAAATTCCGATGGGAGACCTCTTTGGCGCAGTGCTGCACATTCGGATTCGAGAAGGAAGTCGCGGGTTCGATTCCCGCCTCGGGTATTTTAAGGATTTTATGATTCTATAAATCCTACTAGTATATTTACGCGAAAGTTTGTAAGTATGGATGAATGGTTGGATGGATGGATCTTTGTTACTCTTTCACGATGCAACTACTGAACCGATTAGGCTGAATTTTGGAACATAGATAGCTTATACCCTGGATTAATACTTTTTATTAAACGAGCAATTCTTGTATATATGTATTTATTTATATATATATTTCTATATAATCTGAATCTCGGAAACTGCTTGAAGGATTTTCATGAAACTTAGTACACAGGGGGTTTTGGGGACGATAAATCGATCTAGCTAGGATTCATTTTTAGAAAATGTAGTATTTACCAAAAATATATATATTTAAATCTGCCTGACATCTATTGGCGTAAAGTGAAACTATTACAGTAAAGGTAATATGACTCCTGCTGCCATCTATTGGTGAGTAGCTGTTATACTACCGAGCAAAGCTCGGTCACCCAGATATTACTTTTTATCCCAGAAAAATGATGTTGACTCTTTGATCTCAGTCAGTGACCTTTACCTTTATTCCCGAAGTCCAATTCAGACATAAATACCTTTACACAGGTTTAAAGTAACTGTCAAAAAACATCTAATAAAGCTGGGTTACTATACCATTGAAGAATTCCTAATTGATGGATTTGCGAGAGAGATGCGAAATTCAAATTTTATTGCGATTTTCGCAGTTTGTAAGTTAATAACACATAGAGGCTTGCGACAGTAAAATTGCGGGAATAGAAGTATGAATGAATGAATGAATGAATGAATATACTTTTAATGTACACCACAAAGTCAAACAAAGCACAACACAAAAATTACAAAGAATAGGTACACAATTTGGCGGCCTTATCGCTACCTAGCGATCTCTTCCAGGCAACCAATGCTGTAAAGGATTTTTGTTGCAGATACTAGAGGTAGGTGGTGCAAATACATAAAATAAATACCTAAAACATAAATAAATATATATGTACACAAAATAATAAAAACATAAAATAATTGAAGCAGGTATAACTTAGGTAGGTTTACCAAAAAAAACCGGTACCCAGATATTATGGATAATGCAACACCGCTCGCCACTGTGCCAAAGGGGTCGCGAGAGAAGAGTACCATCTCCACCCTAAGCGATATATCAAATTTTGAATATTACATTTTCCGAACACATGTGTCCGAACCTTAATATCTTTTTTCCCCCTATTTTGCCAACTCAATAATACGTTTGAACCTCTAGCTATAAGTATTTTTTCTGTGCAATAGAAACAAAAAAAACCGGCCAAGTGCGAATCGGACTCGCGCACCGAGGGTTCCATACTATAAAAGAAGAAAAACGTTAAAAGAATCACTTTTGTTCATTGAATTTAGAAGTTAGAAAGTTGGTTTTATTTTACCCCGTTACGTTACAAGAATTTAATATACGTAATTGAATCTTCTTCCTTTTTTTGAAGTCGGTTAAAGGCATAGACTTATAAATCTATAGATGACGGGTGTAATACAAAATTCACGAAAAAAGTGTCCCGAGAAAACCTATATAAACGAAGGTATTGTGTATTTTTATAAACAAACTAAAACATTGTAATTTATATCTTAAACCATTACTATACAGCCTAATATTCAAACACGAGACTGTCTTTTCGCGTTTTGTATGTCACTTGGTTCGGACACTTTTTAGCGCTGACCCCAAATCCTTAGTTTATAAATCAATGATTAAAGGTAACTTTTATAATCGTGTTGGGGTGAAAAAAGGTGATTTGATCCGCAAAGTAATATTTGTTCCACATAGGCAGGTCAGAGACTGACATAACAAATAGAGATGGGTACAGGCGTCTACAAAATGTATTTTATTTTTACAGTGACTGATGTTGGTACCGATTTTATTTTAATAGTCTTTAAAAATAGTTCTTACCCTTTCCAACCATATACTGTAGTGAAAGGGATAGTAGATTTAGTATAGGTAACAATGTCGCTAGTTCAATGATTTTTTTTTCTGTCTCTAAAAATTCCCAACAAACCTAAAGTTTCATTTCAATGTGTCGCTAACGCTAATGGTAAGTGTCGCTAGTTCACTGGTTTTTTCCAATCTCGAAAAATTCCTAACACACCTTAAGAAATTTTTATTTCAAGGCGTCGTTAACGGTAACGGTAAGTGCCGCTAGTTCAATGGTTTTTTCAAATCTCGAAAAATTCCGAACACATCTAAAGAAATTTTCATTTCAAGGTGTCGTTAACGGTAACGGTTAGTGCCGCTAGTTCAATGGTTTTTCCAACCTCAAAAAATTCCCAACACACCTAAAGAAAGGAATTTTCAATATATTCCCAAAGTGGCTAAAGAAAATGTCATGACTTCTATGCTTTTATCGTATATCTCAAAAATTACCAAAATGGCTAAAAAAAACAGTGGTTCTGACCTCTGCCTCTCATAAGGAGGTCGCGGGTTCGAATCCTGGACACGCACCTCTTTTCCGAGTTATGTGCATTTTTACAAAACTAAATATCACTTACTTAGCGGTGAAGGAAACATGCATGCCTGAGAGTTACATAAAAATGTTCTCGAAGGTGTGTAAAGCCCGCCGACCCGCACTTGGCCGGCGTGGATGGCCAAACGCCTCTCAGTCTGAGAGAAGACCCGTGCCCAGCAGTGGGACATAAAAAGGGGTTGAGAGAGAGAGGTTAAAAAAGTTTAAAAAAATAACAATTGGGTATTTGACTCCAATTTTTTTATTACTTTATTATAAACTAGAATTAAAATAATGACGTGCACTGAAAAAACTAATTAAATCGATCAAATAACAAAAAAGTTATAAGCATTTAAAGATTTGTGATTAGACAGAGATAGCAACATGACATTGTGACGTCACACCTTACCAATGCCATAGTAGCTTCGTGCGGCTTCATACAAATTTTCGTTTTGCGAGAAAGGGATAGAAGATCCCCCCACTCCAAAGTTTAAACGCCTGTAACTTTGTAAATCTTCGCTGAATTTTGATATTTCTTTCACTGCACGTTATTATTTTTATCCTAGTTTATAATAAAGTAATATTTTTTATCAAATTCAAAAGTAGTGTAAGACCCAATTTCGTGGTCGCCTGTACCGCTCTAACACCAGTGGCCGGCCTCTTATCGGGGGTCCGCAGCTAAGCTAAGAAAATATTATTTCTGTGGAGTGGATCTTGACCGCGGGGGAGCAGGGTTCCGTAAGTGTATTTACCAGTGTGAAAACTAGCTGGGGGCCAGTACAAGATAAAATAACTTATCCCTACGTAATTTAACGACCTCCGTGGCGCAGGGAACGCACGCTCGGATTCGAGTGGGAGGTCGCGGGTTCGATTCCCGCCACGGGCCACTTTGGGATTTTATAATTTCTAAATTGGCTCAGCTCTGGTCTAGTGGGAGGCTTTGGCCGTGGCTAGTTATCACCCTACCAGCAAAGACGCGCCGCCAAGCAATTTAGCGTTCCGGTGCGATGCTGTGTAGAAACCGTTGGGGTGACTTTACTTACCCCTTCCAAGTTAGTACGTTAACATCTTCGGCTGCATCATCACTTGTCATCAGGTGAGATCGCAGTCAAGTACTAACTTGTATAGTGTAAAAAAAAAGAAAATAATAATAATAATATATTAATGAATTTAGAAAGACAATTATTGTCACCTCAATAACATTAACCTTAGTAAATAAGCTGTGTTAAGAAGCACAAAATTAACTAAAATTAACAAATCTTTACTTGCTTTACGTTATAAGATTTACGAAATAGGCAGTACTATAGATTTTAGACGTTATTTTAATGGTGTTAAGTATATTTTTTTGGTAAAAGACCTAAGGGTATCAAAGCATTTTATGGTGGTCATTATATTTATCCCCGATTTTATAACAAGTTACCACAATGTGTATCTGAAATGTTGCATTAAAAGGGTTTGTCAAGCCTTAAGGATGCCCTGACTTACGATGTCTCCCATACATTCGTAATACCAAAATCATTTGTACTCGTAATTCGTGCATGTTGTGGTGTTTTTCGGGTTCATATCTAAGTAATAATCTATGCTCCTGGCCATATTTGGCTTCTCTAAAACGTAATATAAATGAATTTTGATTTGCATATTTTTGCGTCAAAAAGGCATACTTTTCTGCTTATTTGTTTTGTAATAAAAACAACACTATCTCACGTCGCATTAGTTCAGGAGCACAATTTTTATTGTCCAGATAAAGAAAAACACCAGTTAATAATGAAAGCTACAAGTTTTCATTCATGATTTTTGGTATTACGGAACTCGACTCGTTATAACAATTTTGATCAATATTGGTTTATATTTCGTTTAACTCCGACAACATAATATGACTCCTATACTTTACTATGTCAACTATATGAACCCGAATAACACCACAACATGAAATATGCACGAACTACAAATGATTTGGTATTTCGAATGTATGGAGACATCGTAGGTAATAGGGCTCTTAATCCTTGAATGTTATTGCAGTCAGTATTTCCTCACTCTCATACAACAAAGAACCTCCTGCATAGTTAGCTTGTATCTTCTGAACCAGGCCACAGCTAAAAACAGTCAGAGAGACATTTTTATCAAGGACCAACATTTATTCGATCCTTGTTGGTCTCCATCACTCGAAGTCTGTCCCGCTCTAATGTACAGTAAAACAGCTCGTTGGGATCTTCCATCTCTGTCTATCGTTTAAGAAAACAGTGATTAGCGAAGAGTGTAAGCGCCCCCATTTGTATGCTTATTAGAAGACGGGACACTTGACAAAACTTGCCCTATTAACACGCTGTCCACGGCGTAAGCGGAAGCGGGGTTTTAAAGAAGAAAACTTCTTTAGACGCTTGGGATGTGTAAAAACCGATAGCTGGCGACACTTTTACCGTATAATTATTTCAAACCACGATGACGCGCCCCACTCTGTTAAACTCCTTACGAATCTAATGAAACATAAGCGAATTTACAGAGTGCGGCATGTCTTCGTGGATTGCAATGTCTATAACACACATATGTTTGAGTTTTCATTTCTGTTGGCACTTCTGGAGTGCCACGGTTTTAGTGTTTTCTTACCAATAAGTAAAAATGGAACACTTGTGGTGAGACTTTCTCCGTCCGTTCGTGCATCACACTCGATTAATTCAGTTACTATGAAAGCTAAAAGAAGAATGGCGAAAATGGACCAACTAAATTCAAAAATAAACGAAGTATTTTTCACATTTAAGTTTATATCAATTTAAACAATTATAATTTTACACGATGTTCTGTTGTGAGATTTTGTGAAGTCTGGAATACCGTCCCAGGTCTTTCCCTCCTCCCTTGGGCGCCTTCAAATCAAGTGTGAATATAGGCATCTTCTAGACAAGCGCGTTCCACCTTAGACTGTGTCATCACTTTCCATGAGATGTGATTACAGTCAAGCGCTATAGCTTGTACAAGGTGGTGGTTAATTCGTATAGAGTGCCCGCAGCTAACGTTTTCACTTGATCCTAGAAACACATTAGTGGAGATAAGAAGACCCGATCATTTTATTTTATTTTCTATACAAAACTTATTATTATTTAATTTAGAAAATTTGTTTTTAGCAACCCTGTGTTATCAACAAAGCGGTAATACTTTTCATTATTTCCAGTTCAGTCATATTGAATGAGCCGTTTTTAGGGATGTCACTTAAAATGTATGACACATTTTTGAACTCCCTATAGTTCCCTCAGGGTATGAGCTAGATTTCTTGTGATATTTTTTCAGGCATCTGTTTTAGCCTTTTGACTAGTTACGCCAAGTAATCAACACGTTGTATACGGTGCACGAGTCGGACTCGCGCACCGAGGGTTCCATACCATAAAAGAAGTAAAACATTAAAAGAATCACTTTTGTTCATGATTTTACGAGTATAAACCGCAAACGTAACTTTGTTTTCGGCGGATTATTGTTATTAGCAAAAAAAGTATAATAGTTAGAGGGTTCATTTTATTTTTCCTGTAAAATATACGTTAGCTTCTATTGATCATATTTATTTCAGATTTTTCGAATGGTAAAGTTCGGAGATAAGGGGGGGGAACGGTATTTTTTTCGACTGTTTGCCCAATAAATCCAAAACTATCAGGCATAAAAATAAATAAAAATCGGTTTTAGAATATACAAGTCATATAATACCCCACTCAATATAGTTATCTCATTTTGAAAATTCGAAGTCCCGGTTTTCCCCCCTTTTTAAATATAAATAAAAACAATTTTCAATATTTTATGAGTGCAATGGCGTTGGGTCACTATTACCTAAAACTCCGAATTCCAAATTTCAAGTCGATAGCTTTGATAGTTACTGAAATAATCGAGTGTGACAGACGGACGGACGGACGGACGGACGGAGAAAGTCTCACCATAAGGGTTCCATTTTTACCAAATTGGTATAGAACCCTAATTAACGAAGTATTTTTCACATTTAAGTTTATATCAATTTAAACAATTATAATTTTACACGACGTTCTGTTGTGAGATTTTGCGATTATTTTGTTTTATTTTCAATACAAAACTTATTATTATTTAATTTAGAAAAATTGTTTTTAGCAACCCTAACTGTGACATCAACTTTTCATTATTTTCAGTTCATTCATATTAAATGAGAGTTTTTAGAGATGTCACTTAAAATGTATGGTACATGTTTGAACTCCCTATGGACTATAGGGAGTTCTTGTGAGGATATGAGCTAGACTTCTTGTGATATTTTTTCAGGCATCTGTACATCGGCTTTTGACTAGTTACGGCAAGTAATCAACACGTTGTATAGTTTTAAAAAAAATGTTTAACGAAAGTATCTATTTTCTTTTGAATTGCGCCACATTCCAGGGATCAAAAGAAAAAACTTAGAAGCAAACTGCTGTGCTATTCTGCGAAAATACTTAAAACAGCGACGAGCTGACATCTCTGCATCTATGAATTCGTCAGGTGTAACTGCGAGGCAATACGTCATGTTGCATCCGATTCTACAAATCATAGCTGTTTTGTTGGCGAATTGAAGCCAACCGCGGTATCGGCGCTTTTACTAGTGATGGACACAAATATAGATTGAATGCCGGTAAACTATTTCGATTCCAAAATTTAGGCCTTTCAATAGTTCTTCGATGATATTAATATATACTTTATCATTATAACATATGTTTAAATGAAATATATTTAAAAATACACGTAAAAGTTACATAAATTATGCACTATGAAGGCAGAATGCTAGAAACACCAGCGACGGCGTTTATAAATCTATGGCTAGAAATCCATTATTATCTTTATTATCTTCCTGTCTTAAAAATAAATCTGTCAATGCTGTGTCACATCGACTCACTGTTAGGCATTATGCATCGACCATTGATATATAATAATAAGGATTTCAGGTCAGCGCTAAAAAGTGACAGAACCTAATGAAATCCAAAACTCGAAAAGAGTTCCAATCGCATTTAAGCAAAATTAGGATGTATAATAATGGTTTAAGACATAAATTACAATGTTTTAGTTTGTTTATAAAAATGAAATGAAATGTAATTTATTTATTTATTGGAACATTAACAACTGAACACAGTTTATCAAGTACGATGACAACTGTAAAAGTAGGTATGAAATGCATTACAGTTATCACACCCACCTCCGAAACATATAATGTAGCAACTTTTCACTATTAGTTATTACAAAGTTATAACTGAACTTTATTATAATGTACAGTCGGGGAATGAAAAGGTTCCGCTTGCACTACTATACTGCAAGAGTCCATTATGCCAACATACCAGTGCAAGAAACAATGCTGCTAACATTTAAATAAATATGACGTTTGCTATCGAATAAGGTTTTGCTTGTTTTTCTTCCCATCAATGCAATGACGAAATACGCTACGCTCAGAGGACAGGAAAGATGTGACGTATGTTAAAACCAAAAGTTTCTCAAATATGAAGTTTTGACAAATTAAAAATCCGGCTTCAGGGAGGAGCCTAAAATTGTATGCGTGACGTCAGTACTTTAATACGTTTAATCAATGCATCAATGCAATGTTATAAAATGTATTAAACTGATTAAAACAGCAATAAAATTACAGAAGAAAAAGTAAGTGAAAACTACAAATAAGTTTAATGGCATTAATTTTTAATAACGGGTATAAACACCATATTTAGCTTCAATCACACATTGTAACCTATTTCTCATGGAACCTATGAGAGCATAGATCCGTGCCTCTAGTGTCTTTCCTATAATGCCATTGAATGTAATGTATTTCTTATCACTCTTGGACAAACATCATATATTTGCGCGAAATGATTCGCTGACAAAAAGCCGTTTTCTTCATATTATTGCCTTCTCATGCCTGATTTTTGTGCGGCGTTAAGGATAGGACGGCGACCAGAATTATTGTGACGATGATCGACTAGTGCACCATCGTCGCATCGTCGCTATGTCTTCTTATCCAGAATTCCACACTATCTCTGGTCACATTTCGACATGTTGTAGCCAGCTTCACGTTCAGCAATAATTGCTGCTCTTTCTTCAACACTTCGTCGTGGCATTATAAAATAATTATAAAATAAAAGGAGAAATTATGATATTTCGCAATGATGACTGACCGATTGACAATAGTTCTAACTGAAATAATAATGGCAGGTTGAACCAACAAGAAGGTTGCAGTTTTATTTTTATAGACACTAATTATTTCGTGAATTTCGTATTACACCCGGGGTCCATAGATTTATATGTCCATGGCATCGACGAAACAATGTAATGCTGTCAATCACAGAAAAAATAATAAGTAGCTGTCAATCATAATCGTATTTACATAATATTTACACTGTTCAATTGCGAGTCGGGCTCGCGTACTGAGGGTTCCGTACTATCATTATAGTTTAGTTTACTTTAATACTATTGAGGATTACCTCAATTCAAACACAAGCAAAAAATTACGTACGTATGTTGACCCCTGATGTTGTATGGAGACCCCATTAAATATAATGTGTGTTTTATTTGAATAAAATAACTATTTATTTTTAAAGTGAATACCTATATTGTTCAATATTCTGTGAACATTTGATGCGTCTACCTGTACCATTATTAATATTGAGCAAAAACAAGCAAAAAAAATCACAAAAGTTTTGAATGGGAGCCCCCTTAAAATATTTATTTTATTCCATTTTGTAATATTTGTTTTTATAGCGGCAACGGAAATAAATCATCTTTGAAAATATCAAGTCTGTAGTTATCGTGTTTCACGAGATACAACCTGGTGACAGACGGACGGATGGACGGTCAGACAGCGAAGTCGTAGTAATTTTGTCCCGTTTTTATCCTATGGGTTCGGAACCCTAAAAAAGCAGCGAAGAATTCGCCAGGTGTAACATCGCTGCAATATTTCATGATTGCATGCGATTCTACAAGTCTTAAACATCATAGCTGTCTTGTTGGCGAATTGATGCCAATCGCGGTATCGGCGCTGTTACTAGTGATGGACATAAATATAGATTGAATGCCGGTAAAATATTTCGATTCCAAAATTTAGGCTTATTAATAGTTCTTCCAACAAATTATTATATATTTTACCATTAAAATATATGTTTCAATGTGAAACTGAGCGATATTTAAAAATACGTATTTAAAGTTGCGTATCCTATGAAGGCAGAAAGCTAGGAATCCATTAACTTCCTGTCTTAAAAAAATTTTTCAAAGGTCTGTCACATACACCAAATTAGACAAGTCTGTCAAGTCAAAAGTTATCGTATTTACATACTTACATATTTATATAGTATTATTTTTAAAATTAATTGGTTCATGCCACTTACTAGTAGCAACTAGGAAAAGCCTCAAAATTCGTACATTCGTTGGGTGTCCTATAGATTGGGTATCGTGCAAAGCTATAAGATTCGACCTATCTGCGCTCAAGATGGTACCACCTGGACCACCACCACCTGGATTGAACCACGGAAGTAGATTGTGAAATGCTTTTATAGAAAGTACAAACTACAAAGTTACTGCCAAGGTCCCCAAGTCATACTTATTTGGTTTTTGATAAAATAAAGGTGTCAACTTACGTAATTAAAATAATGCACATGCATTATTTTAATGACGTAAGTTCATACCTAGTTGAATTTACAATAAATCACTACCTTAATAAAAATTAAATTATTGCAGTTGGTCCGGCAAGGTCCGGTGGCAGAGTCAAATCAAGATATTCAGCAATATGGACCCAGAATTGCCCTAAGGAGACCTAAGCTACCTCTGCGATAGATTGTTTCCTTACAAAACAAGTATTACATGAAGCTCTATAACTTTGCCAAATAATTATTATAGGACACCAATTTTATTAGTCTTGTGTCTATGGATATTAGATATGTTTAAAGATCTTTCTGTATTTAGAATAAGTAAGTAAAGGGAAAGAAAAAATATTAATTAAGTTTGAATAAATTTTATTTCTTTCTAAAATTACAGAATTAAATAAATGATATAATATGTAAATTTCATTATACATTTCATTATACAATTTTCCCCTACCTTTAAACTTCCTACAATGGTACCCTTGGTACCTAGGTATATCTTAGCAGCAGCATTTATGTGAGCACATTATGCCTATAAATGGTGAAGGAAGTCATGAATAAAAGTTTTTTAATCTACGATATGCCTAGGTACTCAAAGGTTTGTGAAGCTGACAGCCCACAGTTGGCTAGGGATGGTATCAGCTATGACTTTATGTCCTTCCAATTATGAGAGAGTCCCGTGCTTCGTAGTGATGAGCTGAGATGAAATCACCAGGGAGCGTGTCTACCAAAATCTTTGTTGTAAGTATAGACGGAGTCGTTCCTATGGTAGCAAGATATAATGTTCAAACCATTTTGCGAGACGTTCAGGGAGCGTTTAAATATTTTTATTTCCGTAATAAGGTACTCTTCATATTTCGAGCGTATAGATAAAAACTATGAATTCGTATAAAAACTCATAAATTTATAATAGGTCGTCGCTCGCGGACCTCTATGTAAATTTTTTATCTTCACTCGCAATTGTATTCACACTTTAGGTATCTAAAACAACATTGTAATCAAGAAAAACACTTAAATTTGTTACTCAAACACTTATTTCGGCATTTTCCAGGACGAAACCACCAAACATCCACGAAAACCTCTACTTTTACTAGCTTTTAGTTTGACAGATAAAGTCTAAGGCTGCGATGCAGATGTACCGTCGATGGTATGTCATCAGAAGTTCCAGAATACCATTTTTCACACAAATAAGAAATGCTTAAGTTTTCTACATCTCCCGTTACCGCTAATGTAGCGCTAGTATCGCTTAGGTGGTAGTCGAGATACAATTTGACATTGCATCTTCGGTATGACAGCTGTGTCAGGGATGGACATTAGAATTTCAGAATACCATTTTTCATACAAATAAGACAAGTTGAAGTTTTCTACATCTCCCGTTACCGCCAATGCAGCGCTAGTGTCGCATGGATGGTTGTCGAGCGAACTGAAATTAATTGCAGAATACAATTTGGCATGCCTTCTTCGGCTTGGCAGCTGGCTGGCAGCTATTTCATTTTGTAGAATAGCACTGCTGTAATTACCGAGAAGATTTTTATAGCCCCGGGATAACTGGGGACGTCTTATTATTACCAACTTTGGACGTTTCGAAGATGTTTTCAAAATGTTACTGCTGCTATTAAAAAGTGACGTATTTTATATTTGTACTAAATAAATATTAAAACATTTATTATGTTTATGAGGCCATAGAAAAGCAAGGTTTTATAATCTTAAGGGGGATGGGTACCATGCAGGCGCGAAAAATCATTTTATTTAGTTTTTCGCTAGTATTGGACTAATTGAGAGCGCTCATGTCGACATTTTCTTCATGCAAACATAGAAGTGTACCTAATGATTTAACGTTACACATTATTTGACGTGGTACCCGGTAAGTTCAAAATAAAGTATATCATCGATTTATTTCATCATTATCTAAGTTGAATGATATTTAAAAATTAAAAAATATATTGATTTTAAAGTTACGAGCCTCGAAAGATTCACATTTTGAAATATCATTCGAGATAGTTTATATATTCAATACTTCAAATAAGTTTACTTTGCAACCATACATTGAGTAGTTTATCTGAAAATCACTTTAGCCAAACGACTGTTCAACGCTTTCGCGAGCTTGATTTCGGTGCAAATTCGTGCCCTCGCACTCAAAACGACGCGGGAGCGGGACAGTATCACGATATTATGCGCATATGCACTCACTAGACTAAGTATATTCCTTTCCTTATAATCTATACGAATATTATCAAGAGGTAGCGTAACGATGTTTGTGAGTTTGTGACGTTGTAAGGGGTAATCTCTGGATCTACTGAATCGATTTTCAAAATTATTTCACTAATAGAAAGCTACGTTATTGTGGAGTGTCATAGGCCATAATAATTTCCAAAATTAATTACGCATCTTTACTTAAACTTGAATATTGTAACCCGAGTCGTAAAAAATCGCTTTCATCGCGTGCGCTGCGGAAACTTTTGAGAATAGAACACAACAATGTTCTACAATATTAAAGAACGTATCAAAATCTGTAAAAAAAGTCCGTGGTAGCAAATGATTATCTTCTACGGGTAACTCACAATAACTGATTTTACTGTTAAAATTGTTGATTACAAATACTTCTACGGGACAAAAATATTTCTAACGCGGAACTGAGTCCGCGGGCACTGCTAGTCCCAAATTTAGGTGAAATAGCAAACAACTTTGCCACGTGCGCCGGCAACTTCGGTCGAGCGTACTGCGCCACCGAAATGAGTTCCGCGGACATAACATTCATGCATCTATCTACATGTTTCTAATAAAAACTGCGCTCAACATGCCATTTAAGGGTTCAAAGTGTAAAAAACGGAACCGGCAGTTGATATTATTTATTGCGTATCTTACGCAATAAGTATTTTGTTTGTACATCAACAGAAAGTCTTATAATTTTTATATGTATATAACATCTACGAACACGTATTGTGCATTTAGCATTATCGATAGCACTACGTGATATAATGTATAAACTCATAGTTTTAATATAGTATATAAGATCATTGTAAATAGAATTCATTATGCCACTAATATAGACGTATTTTACGTAAGTCTGTGCCTAACACAAATTATGTATTTCCGTTGCTGCTGTAATACCTAATAAAAATAAAAAAATTGGTCAAGTGCGAGCCGGACTTGCGCACGAAGGGTTCCGTACCATTCATCGTAGCGAGATGATGATTAGAAGCCAGAACTGTTAATAATACTATGGTCCAGAACTAGTAGTTCTAGAATATCGACCGAAAAAAACACGTTTGTTGTATTCAGCCTGGTGACAGACGGACGGACAGCGACGTCTCAGTAAAAGTTTCCAGTTTTTTACCTTTTGGGTATATGGAACCATATAAACTACTGAGCCAAAGGGCGATAATTGTTAAGTAACACGCACCGAGGTCCGTATATCACTGTAAGTACATTCACAGCACGAAGTTCAACGCATAAAGGGTGGGCTTACACCTTCATGTACAGGGTGCTCCGAAAAATATTATGAAATAAAATGTATATCGTTCTTTCTATTTGGCAAGAATCACTACATAAAAACACATTAAAACTAAAGTATAAGGTGTACCATAGACCTCTAAAAGACCAAAGAGATATAAAGACTTAAACTTCAGTCAATATTCCAAGAAGTTACGTTTCAGGTTCCATTCATCAAAAAATAGATCCTCCAACAAATATAAGAAATTAAAATTTACAACAAGTAATAAAGTATAAAGTAAGTAAGTAATAAAGTACCCTTCTCATCCAAATTTCAGTCAAATTGGTTTAGTAGTTACTAGTTAAAAATTAACTATGATATCTGATCACAAAACTCGCAACATCCTGTATATATAAATTTCTTCGCACCACCGCGCCTATGAAAGTCTGGTCTTTTATAGTGAGTACGTGAGAAATATTATATTATACTTATCTTTGCTACGACTCAATAAAAATCCACGTATCCCGGGAGTTTTCAAGTCAGCTCAACCCATTTTTGTCTCATGACTATGGGAACGGGTTTCACCAAATGCGGGCTGGCATGGTTCACACACACCTTTGGGGACGGTGTGGTAAACTCTGAGGCGAAGCACATTCAACGTATGTCTGTTGTATACCATCGGAAGTATTTTTTAGGATATAGTACTTAAGTGCGTTTCGCCCTGACAGCGGAGCATCATCGGCATACGTTGACTCTACATTGCTGTATGTATATTGCTAGAGCGGCAGACTCTCCCTGGTACTGGCATGAAATGGCGTATTATGCGAGAAATCGTATCTACTGTAATATAGATCCAAGATGCCGCGCCCCACTGTCAAACTCCAAACGAATCGAATGAAAAAAAATAAAAACAATTTTCAAATTTTTACGATTGGACGTCGCGTCACTATAACCTATAACTATTCTAAATTTCAAGTCGATAGCTTGAATAGTTACTGAAATAATCGAGTGTGACAGACGGACGGACGGAGAAAGTCTCACCATAAGGGTTCCATTTTTACCAAATTGTTATGGAACCCTAATAAGTGATTTTGACAGAGTGTCAGGGCGTGTCTTCGTGGATTTTAATATCTACTCGTATATAATATACGTGAAATTCGGTTTTTCACAAATCCCGATGAAAATGTGAATTTCTCGTTCCCTATACCGACCTTATTACTAAAGAAGTTTGCAATCTAGCTGGTATTTTATAGTATTGGTATTTTATATTTATTTGTATTTTGTTTAATATAACATATAGTATTATGTTTGTATTATTTTGTGTACATATATATTTATTTATGTTTTAGGTATTTATTTTATGTATTTGCACCACCTACCTCTAGTATCTGCAACGAAAACTCTTTACAGCATTGGTTGCCTGGAAGAGATCGCTAGGTAGCGATAAGGCCGCCAAATTGTGTACCTATTCTTTGTAATTTTTGTGTTGTCCTTTGTTTGACTTTGTATACTATAGTAGTATTTGTATAGTATTCATTATTCATTCATTCATACCTGTAGAGCTGTCGACACAGATAACACTAGATAATTCGAGTTATTTATCTATCTCAGGGAATTAATAAGTTTTCCAGAATAAAAAGAAGCATATATCCTTTCCCAAGCTGCAGTCTATTTCTGTGCCAAGTTACATCGAAATTGGTTCAGTGGTTTAGGCGTGAAAGCGTAACAAACAGACTTACATTCACATTTATAATATTAGCAGTGATACGAGAACAAACAAAGGTGTGAGGTTTCAAGTAGCTGTTTCACAGCCTAAAAGCTATGGTTCGACAGATTTATAGCAGTCCGGGCTAAGTGCCTGTCCGGGGCAGGCAAGGGGATGGAAATCTTTCCCGGACTCCTGTGGGGTTAGTACAGGTTTGAAAAGCGTATATGGCTACTAAGCGATTTTCAATCGACTTCAAAAAAGAAAGAGGTTCTCAATTCGACTGTATTTTTTTTAATGTTTGATCCTTCATAACTTTGGACCGGGAGAATCGATTTTGATGATTTTTTTTAAATTAGAAAGCTGACGCTTCTCATTTGGTCCGATTTTAATTTAGCCCTATGATATTGTTATCCATGAAAAAAACCATATAAGTAAGTCTTAAATTTTTTATTGGAAAGGATTTATTCAATAGTTTGATGAGAGTAATTGAAGTCAGTTTTTTTTAATAATTAATTAACGTATATTATTATCATTAAAGTCAAAGTCAAAGTCAAAAGTCAAAATATGTTTATTTCACATAGGCCTAACATACAGGCTCTCGCGAACGTCGGCATGACATTTCTGCATAATAATGGTGATAACTACAAGTCGACTTAAAACTAAGTTTACGAGGGTTCCAAACGCGCCCTGCCGCTGAGAAGAAGCCCACAACAAACTCAGCCGGGTTTTTTTTTATGTTATCACCATTTAACAAAATAAGTATAAATACTAAAAAAAGGCTAGCAACGACAACAGAGCAATCTACCACTTATCAGTCAATTCCAAGGGTTTGTGTCGCTAATATAGTCCTTAATATTGTAATATGCCTTTTGAATGAGTTTAGGCTTGACAAACCCTTTGAATTTACTAAGTGACATTTCAGATGACCGTTAGTGACCCGTATTTTAAAAAATCGGCCAAATGCGAGTCGGACTCGCGCACGAAGGTCCATTATTCATATAACGTAGAAAGATGATGCCAGAGCCAGACCTCTCAATACCTTACTATTTAGATATTTGATTCACTCTGTCGAAATCGCCATGTTTCATTCGATTCGTATGGAGTTTGACAGAGTGGGGCACGTCATTATGGATTGAAATATCTATACTACTATACTATACAAATAGTAGTATTGAGAGTTCTGGACTATCAACCAAAAACGAGCAAAAAAATCACATTTGTAGTTGATTTCTCCATACATCTACTTACTAACTTAGTTCACAATATTTCCGCTTGAAACGCTGACTCTTGAGACATAGAGAAATCCGTTCCGTTAATTCGAAGCGAGTCGACCCGAAAGTTGTAAAAACTTATACTAACCCTACGGACCGCACTCGGAGGAATTGACGTGTTCTCGATAAAGCCTTTCTAAATAGTGATGAATTTATTAGCCACTGCTAGTGCCCGCGGCTTCGTGCGTGTATTTCGGGACTCTACAGATGGACGGGGTTTTCTGAGATAAAAAGTAGTCTATGTAATGATCCAGGTTATACGCTATCTAGATTCCAAATTTTAGCCAAATCGGTTCAGTAGAGATCACCTCTCCTGAACAATTTTTTGTATTAATTTTTTTTTTTCAATAATGTGGTCAAGGATTCAAGATGGCCGCCATACAAACTGCGTGTTTGTCTATCTCCGAAAGTATAAAAGATATAGAAGAGTGGTTTCTCAGCAAAAGGTGATTAGGATCTCAAGGTCTACCGGATGAATGGAAATACGCAGTAATACATCAACACAGTTGTTCTGAGAACCGCTAGAGAAAAATATGAGAACAGATGCTGATCTACGATTTGGATGATGATTGAGGAGCCACGTTAAATTTTTTAGCCTACCGCCAATCGGATTCCAATTGGCGATGGGAGATGATGGCGATTCTTTCATAGGCGGGAAGACAGCCCGCGGGCCACTTATATATGGCCCGACCCACGCGCCCTACTAGTTATAATATAAAAATACATTCATTGTACAAATAGAAACCCTCGCAAGAAGATACTAAAGTATTTCAGTTTCAGCAATAAAATGCAAATTGCGGATCTCTCTCCACTTGAGCTGTACCCGTAGCGTTACGTAGAGTCGCGACATAAATTGTTCACGGCCTATAAATTTAAAGCCAAACTACAATTTTATTCATAGGATCCTTTTCCGCATCACGCAGTCGAGTTTTCAGGGAATCACTATATTTTATGACATGAATAAGTGCTAACAAGTAGTGGCCTATATGAAATAAATGATTTGAATCTTTGAATCTTTGAATCTTTAGAATAAGCCTTTAAAAATTGGTCAAGTGCGAGTCGGGCTCGCGCACTGAGGGTTCCGTACTACTATAAAAAAAGTTAAACCATAAAACTCCCTGTTTTTATCGAACCGCAAACTTAACTTTGTGTTTTGAAGTTAATTTTTAATAAGTACCAAAAAACTACTTACTACCAATGCTACGTTCAGACCAATTTTCGGTGGAAGTTTGCATGGTTAATGTATATCATACATTTTTTTAGTTTCATCATTCTCTTATTTTAGAAGTTACAGTTTGTGCGATGCTATACGACTCGAAATTCGTAAAAAAACCCCTCTGGTGCGATGATATGTAAAAAATTTTAGAGGTGAGTTTATTTATCCCTTAAAAAACTTATCAGAAATCTTTCAGAAAGAGTACTACAATGGGGTTAGATACACCCCATTAGTACTCTTTGGAACGTGAAAAATATGATATGCGATTGCCGAATTTCTTCAAAATTCTTCTCGGAGCAAACATGAATTCCGAACTTAGCGGTAGCATTTCGATGTTTCCTAAGAACTTATAAGTTAGGCCTTTAAGAAAAATAAAGTTTTTAATATAACTCTATCCCACAGTTTCAATCAAAGATCCCCTGTCAGAAAAAAATGAGGTTGGATAGACCCCATTAGGAATATAAGTAGTGTTAAAGGGATGAAGGGGGCATTAAAACTATAATATAGGCCTACCTCAATGCCTAAAGACAAAAGTCTCCAACGCCTGCGTCTTACCGGTCATGACATACAGAGCAGAAACGTGGACACTCACAGTAGGCCTTGTCCACAAGTTCAAAGTCGCTCAGCGTGCTATGGAGAGAGCTATGCTGGGTGTTTCTCTGAAGGATAGAATCCGCAACGAGGACATCCATAGGAGAACCAAAGTAACCGACATAGCCCAACGGATTTGCAAGCTTAAGTGACAGTGGGCGGGCCACATCTGTCGCAGAACCGAACGCCGTTGGGACAGACGTGTTCTGGAGTGGAGACCGCGTACCGGTAAGCGCAGCGTAGGACGACCTCCTGCCCACTGGACCGACGACCTGAAGAACTAAGAAGGTCGCTGGTAGCAGGTGGATGACGAAGGCGGAGGAACGTGGGTGGTGGCGCGCTCTCGGAAAGGCCCATGTCCAGCAGTGGACGTCCATAGGCTTGTAGCAGTCTTCGATAGCTGACGATAGATGGCGCAATAGCACACGCTGACAGAGCATTCGACGAGCGTTCTACAAATACAACTTCTGACGTCACACGCTCGGATCACAAGCGGTCCCCAGGCACAACACCTGCCTGGAGGGAAATTTCCCTATTGCCCTCTGCACCGCTAAATTAAGTAAGTAAGTAAGAGTAAGGCATTCATACCTTCTCGCAAACCTTGACAGGCGGTTTCATGATATACTGCATCCCAGGAACCTGGTACACCGAAGGCATCATAGCTGGCGCGAAGATCACTTTGACAGCTTGGTTTTGACAGCCGCAAGTTTTTGACACGTCACTCGCGCAAGCCGTTTCGGTCACTCTCCCTCTGTCCTCGCACGCGTCTCTACAACAGCAGTGGTGGCAGATTTTGACAGGTAGATTTTCGCAGATTTTGACAGGATGATTCTGACAGTGGTTTTTGTGATTTTGACAGTTCGATTCGCTTGTTTGTATCGATGTGTTTTTCATCTCAGTTACTGCGGCCGGTTTTTCATGTGTTTCCGTTGCTTTTTCTGTTTTATTTTCGTATAGTTTCGGTTTCTTGTTGAAATCCTTCGGGATTTCTAGTAGGGGTTGTTTTCTTTTCAGTTCTACCGGTGTTTCTAGTAAATATTTAGGTTTTTCGTTGTCCTTTTGTTGGTTTCTATTTGTGAAAGGGTGTACTAGTAATGTTTTTGTAGTCCTTGTCTTTGATATGTCCGCCCCGTAGGGCCTTTCCGTGTTTGGTGAATCCAATTTGATTCCTTATAATAACTTTTATCTCGAAATTACTATGTACGTGCAAATGTTTTTCACTTTTCTGTTAATTTGTTTCAATTACTAAATAAGTTATCAAACAGTTTTATAATTTTAAGTAAGTCGGTTAGTAATATTATTGTTTATTAACCGACTTCAAAAAAAGGAGAAGGTTCTCAATTCGTCGGAATCTTTTTTTACAGTTATCAGTCATTTACAAAAAAATGTTATCCAGTCAATTGTTATTTTTAAAATATTTAAATGTTCCATTGTCATTATCTCTATCTAAAGCCATTAATCACTTTAAGTCACACTTTTGATACAAATCCACCAATCGATTTAAAATTTAAGTAAGTTAGTAAGTACTATAATTGTTTATTAATTTACACTTAATTTTCACTAAGCATTAGTAATTTAGAAAAACTGTTTTACAGACAATTTAAATTAAACACAGTCTATTGTTATTTTGATAAATGTTTAAATATTCCATTGTCATTATCTCTATTTATCTGTTATACATATGTTAGTAACCAAATTTTGAAATCATTAATCGTTATTAATCACTTTTAATCACACTTTTGACACTGATCAGCAATCAGTAAACATCCAAAAATCGTGTTTAATCAAACAAACAAACAACCAAAACAAAACCGACCTTGACCGATCGTGACCTTTTTGTTTGTAAACAAACCAAACTCACAAACAATTGTTTTTGTCCATCAATTTTCCACAAATTTCAAGTTTTCTTTCACGGAAAGCTTTACAAAAACGGTAATGAAAATAAACTGAGACATTTTTATGTGGATTTTAATACACAAAAAGGGATTTTTGTCAGTAATGTATGTAAATAATTGAGGAAATACGTTTCTTCGCGTGAACATCAGATTTAATACTGCCGGAAAAGTCAGTTATAAGGGCGGGAACTGTACTCTGTAGGCGGTTCTGTAGGGCGGTTCGATAGAAAGCACGCCTAGTATTCTATCATCAGCTGTGAATTTCTCTAGATTCTCTATAATATCTCCAGATTCATGTATCGAGGCCAATCTCAAAAGAGGTTAGCCAAGTAAAGATCTACACCTATTAAATCACTTCAATTACTTGAAGACAATGAGAATCATTATTTTTCACATAGGCCTAAATAATATGCTCTTATGAACAACCAAAACTCAACCGCCAGGTTCGTAAAGCAGGTTTTCACCGAGAAGAAATGGCAAGAAACTCGGCGCTTGCTCTTTTCAAAAATGTTTTTTAAAGTTACACATATACAATTTTCCTTACATAACTTGAAAAATTATTAACTACTTTTTTAAGATTAAATTATTTAATTAAAATTTATTTATTTATCTATAGTACATCATCTGTGAAAATTTCAAGTGTCTAACTATCACAGTTTTTTTTTACGCTATACAAGTTAGTACTTGACTGCGATCTCACCTGATGGTAAGTGATGATGCAGCCGAAGATGTTAGCGTACTAACTTGGAAGGGGTAAGTTACGTCACCCCAACGGTTTCTACACAGCATCGTACCGGAACGCCTTTGCTGGCCTTGGTGGCCTTGGCGTCTTTGCTGGTAGGGTGGTAACTAGCCACGGCCAAAGCCTCCCACCAGACCAGACCTAAGCCAATTTAGAAATTATAAAATTCCAAAGTGGCCCGTGGCGGGAATCGAACCCGCGACCTCCCACTCGAATCCGAGCGTGCGTCCCCTGCGCCACGGAGGTCGTCAAAAGATACAGCCTGGTGACAGACGGACAGCGAAGTCTTAGTAATAAGGTCCCGTTTCTAACCTTTAGGTACGGAGCCTGAAAAAAATAACAAAAAAAATTAAATCATAACGTGCCATACTACACGTCATTGGCTGGACAGCGAGACCCGCCATCTTGCTCAGTCTGGCTGAAGTCTAGACAGATATTAAAATAATTTAGGACCTAGCCAAAGGAGGCGGGGCCAAGCGGCGTGGCCTGCTGACGTTGTTCGCACACTACCATGAATATTGCAAAAAGAAACCCCGCGATATTGTAGAGCCAATACCTCCTGAGGATGTTACGGTGTTAGAGTGAAAGGAGAATGACCAAAGGTGGTATCAAGTTTTCTCATGAACCAAAACCAAAATAGTCTAGGAAAATAAAATAGTATTTTTTAAGAAGCATTTGGCATTTGGCACTGAGAATTTGTTTTTCATATCCGGAATTTAATTTTCCATACAAAAAGTTACTTTCTTTTCGATGCATATTTCGTGTCACACTGATTTTACTACGAATTATACCTTGTTTATTTGTCTATAACTTTAGAATCCGGATATTAATTTAAAAAGTTAATTGTAGGAGTTAATATGGAGACCGTAGTGTTCCAGCTTAAGCCTCCACAAAGAACATACCAATTCTGCCTGCATATTTATTGCTTTTACATTTTAATAGGAGCGTAACAACTGTATGATGTGTCATTTCATTTGACAGTCACTCGTCAACCATGTTCGAGTGAACATTAAATAAGCTAACGGCTAAAGTTAGTGTTTTATTTCTGCCACCGTTATATGCCTAAACACGTAGTCTATAAAAAATAAAAGTTTGGGTTTGATTCAGCTTGATACGGGAATCCATACATCCACGGTCATTGTCCTTTATGCTTTGACAAATTTTTAGGGTTTTATTTTTATCTTCCTCGCTCCTACGAATACGTGCGGGTGCGGGAGAATATCGCAGAAAAATTAAATTAAAGACTCAAAATACATGACCTTCAAAGTCCAAAGAAAGTAAGTAATCATTATTATTGTCATAATAGTTTTTAACAGATATCAGAGAATGAATGATCAGGGTTTTATATTGACAAGGTTTTTAAGGGCGATGGGTACCATCCGGGCACGAAAATTCAAATTTTATTTAGTTTTTCGCTCATAGTGGGCTAATTATACATCGAAGGCTAATGGCAATGTGTTTTGCGGGCACAACGTTTATGCATCTAAGTACATGTTTTTAACAAAAACTTTGCTCGACAACACTCTATTACTTCATATTGGTTCCCGATAGCTAGAAATCTGGGAAACTGCAAAAATTATCTTTCGGGAACCAATATGAGATGAGTGGGAACTTTCGAGCAAAGTTTCTATTAAAAACATGTAGATGCATAAAAAGTAGGCCCGCAAAATGCATTGTCATAAATCTACAATGTGTGGTTAGTCTAATATTTGCGAAAAACTAAATAAAATTTGAATTTCGCGGGCTGGTAGGGCCGCAACACCTTAACTTGCAGGCTCTGATAAGATACCTCAGGATATGGACATCGGAACGATTTACGTAAACCTTTTTCGTACAAGCAGACAGTAGCGCCATCTGTCAAAATTCTATAGCCAGCTGCTGAGCGAACTTACTACAGCGTGGCCTTACTGTTGGTGGCAAAACAAGCATTTTTGACACCGATAAACTGGCGACAATTTTTCGCGCCGTCCACCTACTTTTAACAGCTGTAAGCCTAGTAACCATAGGTTAGGTTGGTTTTGACACATTTTAAGCCCTTGGGTCAGGGTGGTAACAGTTGTTGTAAGTGAAAACTGTCACCTATCGGCTAAGGCGTTTCTTGAAAACGAGCATTTATTCGGTATTCCTTGGTCTGGTTTTGACGACCTCCCTGGCGCAGGGGACGCACGCTCGGATTCGAGTGGGAGGTCGTGAGTTCGATTCCCGCCACGGGCCTCTTTGGAATTTTATAACTTCTAAATTGGCTCAGGTCTGGTCTGGTGGGAGGCTTCGGCCGTGACTAGTTACACCACCTACCAGCAAAGACGCACCGCCAAGCGATTTATAGCGTTCCGGTGCGATGCTGCGTAGAAACCGTTGGGGTGACTTTACTTACCCCTTCCAAGTTAGTACGTTAACATCTTCGACTGCATCATCGCTTACCATCAGGTGAGATCGCAGTCAAGTACTAACTTGTATGTGTAATGTAAAAAAAAGGCCCGCGTAAAAAAATAATAGTTTGATTTTGATAAAGGTTTTCAATTTTAACATTCAAAATAGTACCTATACCTAGCAAGTGGTCGTATTTACTCAGAGATCAAAATTCACTCTGCACTCCTTCTTCACACAAATCTTAAAAAAAAAACATTTAGGTAGACAATTCGCTTGATATTCGAAGCATTCGCGCTGTAAATTGTAATTGAAAGAAAGGGATTTAGAAATCGTAAGACAATAAGTTCGTTAGGGCGCCATGTTGATTTTTCCGGGACACAGGTTGCCCCTGGAATATTAATCGTCCCGGGACAATCAACCATTTTTTTATCCTCTTCAATTTAGAAATAGACTGGTAAGTTTTTTTATTTATTTATTATCAATTATCAAATACAAATAAAAAAAACTTAATATAAAAAGAAACACTGAAAAAACCACCGAGGTTTGTCCTCAGTATCTATATCTGCAACGATTAGGTAACTAATTAATTAAATTAAATATACAATAAATATCTGGGTGACCGAGCTTCGCTCAGTGGCCAATAGATGGCAGCAGTAGTCATATTTTTATTTTTTTTGGTAAATTCGACATTTTCTAAAAATGAATCCTAGCTAGATCGATTAACGCCCCCAAAACCCCCTGTATACTAAATTTCATGAAAATCGTTCGAGCCGTTTCCGAGATCCAGATTATATGTATAGAAATATACTAGCTGTTGCCCGCGGCTCCGCCCGCATGAATTACGATTTTTTTTACATATACCGTAGAATACCTTGATTTTCGCGGGATTCTGGTGTGATGTTGTACAGAAACCTATTCTTACTTCACACGGGTTATCTTGTGGTGATTTTGAAAACTCCTTTTTTTAATAATAATAAAGTTTATTAATAAGTAGTTGAAAGATCAAAAGGACGATTTTAACTGTCGATATTTCGATACATTGGTACAAGTCGTGGTCACTGACCACGACTTGTACCAATGTATCGAAATATCGACAGTTAAAATCGTCCTTTTCATTGTGATTTTTATTCTGAAACCACGAAATATGTCAAAAATTATTAAATCATGTGAAAAGTTGTACTGGTGGTAGAAATCTTCTTTCAGAGTTAGGCCGGGTAGGTACCACTGGGATAACATACTATAGACATCAGAACCTTTATCGATGAGTTCAAGTAGGTGACTTGAAACTCGGAATGGACTAGCACCTAGGGCTAGGACGTAAGGAGTCAAGTCAGACTGGAGTACCCTTACAGCCGTAAATAAATATGCTTAGCAGAAGATTTTGTATGGTTTAAATTTTTCACTTTTAGGTTGAACAAAAATCATGAATTTATCACCACGTTATACCGTATCGCGCCATCTCTACAAATTATGTGGAACTTGAATGTAAACTTGGAGATAGGTACTACCGAATTTTTGTAAATAATAAATAATTGTCATGTAATGTACTGTTCCTTGACTTTATATTAAGATGGCACTGTTGAGGTTGAGACATGAACAGATTAAAGTTTTCACTTTTGTGGTCATTCCCAGAGTGCCACGTCTTTTTTTATCATCCGCAACAGGGAAAGAGTAAAATAATGGTTCACAAATATTTTTAACTCTCAGGTCTTAACTGGTCCTAACCGATTGACCGTCATAGGTCTTTTTATAGGTAAAAAAATATATAGCCATTGCCCATTCTGATACTTGGGATTGTATTGAGATGAAGCAAAGATTTTTAACAGACACTTATGTTGGGCTGGGGAATATTGTTAGTAGAGTCAACGTCCCTAACCCGTTCGAGTCCGGCTATTTTATAGGATGGCAGGGTCCAAATGACCCATAGCGGTTATTGCGTATTGGGTACTTGGAAGGGTTGAGCTAAATCTAACATTACTGGTTAGGGGTCGGTCTTGCAATAGATAAAAAATACTTTCTCCTCATAGAAAAGACCTAATATTTTAAAAAAATTAATAGGAGTACTTTGAAGGGATAGCGTTCCGGTTCGTAAAAAAGTCCAAAAAAATAATAGAAACACTGAAGGTATAGAGTTCCGGTTCGTGAAAAAGTTCAATTCGACCACTGAGTTGAAGCCTGTGTTTTGGCGTGAAATAGCGCTTGGAGTTGGATCTGTTGAGCACTCCGAGTTTCTTAGAAGCTAGTTTAGCTATATCTTCTAAATGACACCGAAATTGGACATCGTTCGATATGTTAACGCCGAGAATTTCTATACTGTTGGAACATAATATAAGGGAAGTGTTCTGAAAGCTGATTGGTGTGGTGAAGGGCGTTTTTAGCTGAAAATACACAAAGAGGGGTTGAATGCACATTATTTTATGGGAACCCCAGTTAGAAAAAAACTATCGATGAATCGATTTCGATGATTCTTATATTTTATTGTTTGACGACCTCCGTGGTTGAGTGGTTAGGGTGCCGGTGTGCCAAGGCAGCGCCATCTCTGAAATTCCGGGTTCGATCCCCGGTCGGGGCAATGTAGAAAATAAGTTTTCTACATTTTCTCGGGTCTTGGTGTTGTAGTACCTTCGTTGTTTCTGATTTCCTTAACCCTTAATTACTCGCACAAAGAATATTACATAACTGCTCGCATGGGGTCACAGGTGACCCCAAATAGTATGAGTAGTTTTTAATATATATATTGAAATGAAACATTTTATTATTAAAATGCATTGTTTATTCTGTAATATCTATAACTAATAACATGAATTACTAACTAATTAAACAAGTTAAACTAAAATAATTAACAAATTGCACAATGAGGGCATTTATGCCTGAAACATTTATCAGATGGAAGAAAATGGCTAACGGCCATCGTTAAGTTCGCTTCCCTACCACCACCACACCACCACATACCACACAAGTGATCATTGGTGTCCATTCCTCCTTTAGTGCTCTTGAATCAAGGTTCCTTCTTCTTGCCAGTTGAGGCTGGGTCGATATGAGCTGCAGCTGCAGCTGATGTATGGTAGATTACTTTGTTCTATCACGTCTAACTCTGGCTCAGAACCTTACCCTCCAACTTCTTCTCATCAGAAGTCTCTTCCAAACAATTTGCCATTTGCTTTTATTTCCTATCCTTGACTAACTTTGAATAAAAATACAAAACTCTTAGTAAAACGGAATTTTTGGATAATTTCATTGTATAAAGATGTATAAAACTTATTTATAACAAATATTTATTCACTGAACATACAATACTACAACCATAATTCATAATACACAAAAAAATACACAAAATAAAAAAACTTACCTCTTCCAAAAAAGTAACGTAATTACTCGCACGGGGTCACCGCTCAAGAGCGCAGAGACGGATCCTTCCACTCCTTTAACTTAGTCACCACTAAAATACAAACTTAGATGTGTGATATGAAGCTATTGAGGGTGCGGGGGGAATCGGGCCACGCCAAGTGCTTCATTTTTTAATCCGAAAATGCTTTGACCCCATGCGAGTAATTAAGGGTTAACACAAGTGCATAAGCTACTTACTAAGGGATCGGAGCAATATATGTGATAAATAAATAAATAATAGATAAATAAATAGTGGACAACACACTATTTATTTATCTATTATTTATTTATTTATTGTATAGGGTGTAATTAGTTCGGGTAAGTAGTTTGATGAGAGTTGAGACGGATTTTTTTGCTAAAATTTTACATTGTTTGAATTTTATTTAGATACATTTTGTTGTGGATACCTACAAGTTAAGTCATATTATCTCTAAAAAGTTCGTACCTAAGACTTTGATATAATATGAATAAATCGTACAAAGTTATCCGGCATAAATCTCTGAAAGCCGGTAAGGGTAGCCCCAGATACGTGTGGAGTTGTAGATAGGTTTAGGTAAGTAGTTGTGGAAGTTTTAACAATGGGGCATGTCTGCGAGTGATGTTCTTTGATTTAGGGTTTGAGATGGATGTGGGTGGGGACTTTATCTGTACCTACTACCTATTGATGAAAACTTAATAGTCTTTACCCCATAAGTAATTTTACTTTAAGAGGGAGTTCGCGGGTTCGATTCCCGCCATAGGTCACTTTAGAACTTTGTCCTACTTATATTATAAACGCGACAGTATTTTTTTTTACGTTATACAAGTTAGTACTTGACTGCGATCTCACCTGATGGTAAGTGATGATGCAGCCGAAGATGTTAGCGTACTAACTTGGAAGGGGTAAGTTATGTCACCCCAACGGTTTCTACACAGCATCGTACCGGAACGCTAAATCGCTTAGCGGTACGTCTTTGCTGGTAGGGTGGTAACTAGCCACGACCAAAGCCTCCCACCAGACCAGACCTGAGCCAATTTAGAAATTATAAAATTCCAAAGTGGATCCCGTGGCGGGAATCGAACCCGCGACCTCCCGCTCGAATCCGAGCGTGCGTCCCCTGCGCCACGGAGGTCGTCAAAAGTATGTTAAGTAGTTGTTAGTATGGATGGATCTTTGTTACACTTTTACGCCGCAACTACTGAACCGATTTGGCTGAAATTTGGAACATAAATAGCTTATAACTTTGATTAACATATAGGCAACTTTTTATCTCGGAAAAATCCATCGTTCCCACGGGACTAGCGAAGATCCGAAATCAATCATCACGCGGGCAGAACCGCGGGCAACATCTAGTAATTTCTATAAATTAGCTCAACAGCTATAGGTCACCTAGTCATATGACTTATTTCGATTCGGTGAATGGAAAGGAATAAAATTAAATTCAAAAAAGTATGAGAATTATCGCTTTATAATCATGTGACTTGTGCGTAGATAGCTGTCATTCTTAAACATTATTTTTTTTTGAATTTTATTCCAATCTATTCTACCCGTCGTATCGATTGGCGCAAGCTCTAGGTACCTACTAATGATAAATATGCACAATATCCTATACAATTAAACGAGCAATTCTTGTATATATATATATTTCTATATAGGTAATCTGGATCTCGGAAACGGCTCGAACGATTTTCATAAAATTTAGTATACAGGGGGTTTTGGAGGCGACAAATCGATCTAGCTAGGATTCATTTTTATAAAATGTCAAATTTACCAAAAAAAAATATGACTCCTGCTGCCATCTATTAGCCAGTAGTTAAACTACCGAGCGAGGCTCGGTAACCCAGATATTTTTAATTTATGTACCTACCGTATATTGAAAACACACACTTGGATTCATTTATGCAGTTGTGAGAATCGAACCTACGACCGCCGACACAGACGGCAGGCTCGATACCGCTACACCATTCGGTTGCCAAAAAATTTAGATGAAATTAGGTGAGCCTATTAATGCACGGGCTCCGTGACCGTCTTTTTTCTGATGGCTTTCTGTTTATGCTTAGCCACGCTCAGCCTCTCAGGACTCAGAAGTCACGGAATACATAATAGTAATTAGTAGGTACCTAACGATACAGAAAGATCACTCCGCAAGATGATTTAAAGAAATCGCTGACACAAAAAATGCAATTCAGTTCGCAATAGCGCCTGGCCCCGCCGCTGGAAACAACACGCAACAAAAGAGAAGTTGCGGTCTCTTTCTATCGAGTAATTATTTTTCTCATTCGACGTGCTACGGTTGCCTCGCAATCGGGCGCACCCAGCGAATACAAGAAATACTTAACGCGAGAAAAGTAGCCGGCGCGCGGCGGCCGGCCGATTAGTACTTCGAGAAGGCTACCTGTAGTTTCTTCGACCACGACCCACGTGATAAGTGAACCTGGCCTGCCAGAGTGGGCAAACGCAAAAGACTCACCAGCTATGGTTACCAGTAGGCAGTAATCCTATGACAATACTAAGTATCAAAACAGGTTCTACATCCAGTACTCCAGGATAAATGGAAATCAACTAGAATGAATACATTTAACACATTCGCTGCGGCTTAAAAATAAGCTTACTTTCATCTAGTGTAGTGCTATGAGAGGTTGAAAAGCCTTCGTGGTACCTTTTTACTGGCGCGATGAATGTCTATAGGCCTCCTATGGATCTTGAATGAAACGTTTTTCTTCTACGTTTCTGATGTGACACACCATTGCAGCTTCTGTGTTCCCAGCCAAGTATAATCTGAGTGCCTTCAGAGGAAAAGTAAACAGGCATTTTCTAGCCAAACACGCTCCATCCTAGACCTCATCATTTCTGTCCATCAGACATGATTGTGGTCAAGCTCACGCCTATCAATAGTAAAAAAAGTACGATATTGTTTGGGGCTTTAAGCTGGATACCTCCCTGCCAGTTTACAAACACTGCCAAGCTATGTAATGCTGTTTAGCAATTGTTTAGTGTTGCCCCTTCCAGGTTAGTACTAATTACTATGGTATCATCATTCACTGCATTGTCACTTACCATCTGGTGAGTACTAACCTGTCAAAAATTTTTTTTTTGGAAACAAAAACATTGTAAGGAAATCTACATGCAGCAATGTCAGTCAGTGACCGGATAGATGATAGATAATCATCTACTAACTACCTAGGTACCTATACCTTTTTTTTTCAATCCAAATTTTCCAAATCATCCAAAACCTTATAAATTCAAAAAGATGTGTAGATCAACGCTTGGCTATAGTGCTGGCCAAAGCTGATTACAAATAAAACACCACTGAAATACTTAGCAATACTTATAATTTACATTTTAAAAAAAAACTAATTTTCTTAACAAATAAAAAAAGTATAAATTATTTTTTATTTTTATTCTGTGGTCGCCCCGCGTTCCCGCCACCACGAGCTAAAGGCGCTGGTCTACCACGGTTTCCGAACGCGCCGCGACTGCTGCCTCTCCCAGACCTCATGTTCTGTCCGCCTCTACCTTTGTTCATGTCTCCGCGACCTCGAGTCTTCACCTGGGTCTCTTCTTTCACCATATCGATAACTTCGTCCGGTATACGCAGATACTTGATCGTGCTACCGCGTATATAGCATTCGGGCATTCGCCAGAACTTATCGCCGTCCCTCGATGTGCAAATTACTTCCCGTAAATTGATATTCATCCAGTTATCGCAACTTACTAGATGCCCGTTGTACGTTTCGCCGTTTTTCAACTCCACCAACATCGGGTGGTTCTGGGCCGTTCGCAATAACGATAATGGAAGCATTTTGTGAGTTTTGTATTAAGTTTGCAAAAATACACAGAAAACAACGGTTTTATTGAATTCTCGCACCTTGAATTTTCATTTATTTATATTTACTTGTCAAACTTATATTTGAGGTTATGAGTGTTATGATTTTTGAGCATAGAGATAACAAAACTATGGAGATGACATTTTAATCATTCTAGCCTATGTCCTAAACATGCTAGTTGTTGTAGCATGCGGCGCCATGATGAGCGCCAAGATTTGTTATCAAATGTTCATGTGACGACATCTTATACACCACTTGACTGATTATAATTTATAAATAGTCACCGCAAAAGTAGAAGGGACTAGTCCATATTGTTTCTTAGGTGTTTGGTTCACCCTTTTCGGTCTTCATTATTATCTGTAGCTTTGGTCTAGTTTTGTGTTCTGTGGCTTTGGGCCTTGCGACGTTGTCACTGTCAATGTCACCGCTATAAAAAATAGGAATCAATAGCTTTTGATATTTCTATGAGCTTTTTTGGGTTATCGACAATATCTTTAATCTGTGGCTTTTGTTAATTTTTGCCGCAACGTGCAGATTTTTCCAGAAAAACTTTTGTAAAAGAAGCCTTTATTCTGCTTAATTATTAAAGAAGTTGGCAATAAGAGTAAGTATTTCATATTAAAACTTATTTTGTACACCGTGCTTTCATTATATTATTGTTCTCTCAATAACCGGCTTTCATCGCCACTTTTCCAATGTTGATCTTCAAATTTTAGATATCTCTCCATAGAGTTTGTATAAATCGATTTATAACTACTCGAGGGTTATTCTACCACAGATTTTATAGTCTACATTCTGCTTTTACATTTCACATCCCAGGCGAAGGCAATAAAACCGATTCTAAGTTTACACAGTAAAGTAACACAGGTAAAGTAACGCAACATCTTCCAGCCTCTGTGTTTCCAGACAATTACAATCAGGGTTACTTCAAGGGAATAGGGAGGAGATCCACCATAGACATCATCATTGCTTTCCATAAGAGGCATGGTTGTCTTCAAGAGCAAGCCTATCTGCAACACAGCTTATCATTTAAAAAATATTTTTAAAAACAAGCTGACACAACAGTATCCCTGAGTCAAACTATATAATTCCCTGCCAGTTAAACTTTCAAACTTTTAATTTAAAAATAAAACTAAACTAGTCTTGAATGGTGCAGCAGGTGTTATTTTGTGGAAATCCATAATTAGCAGGACAGATTAATTTGTTTCGCTATAATCCACTACTTGAAGAGATTCTGTATGGTACAATATGCAGGAACACTGCCCACATGAAACACCACACAATTTTCTAACCCTTTCTTTGACTATGGATGTAACATAAAGGATGAGCCCTTAGTGACGTCATGCATATATTTTTAGGCTCCTCCCTGAAGCCGGATTAATAAGTTGTCAAATCTGTAAAATGGAGCTAATGTAAGTCACGAACAGCAGTATGTGCTGTCAGCGGTACCGAAATGTATAACGTGCTACGCGATATTTGAGAAATTTTTGGTTTCAACATTCGTCACAGTTCCCATCCTCTTAGCGTAATGTATTTCATCATTGTCTTTGACACATGTTTTGTCCCAACATTGGGACATTCTCAGGAGATGTTGACTGCACAATGCAAAATCGTAGAGAGACTCTCCTGACAGTAGAAAGGTGTACAGGAATTTCTTATTGAAGAAATCACTGCTGACACGAGGATCATTGCATATTGTACTATATGAAATCTTTTCAAATAGAGCATTATAGCAAAACAAATTAATCTGTCCTACTAAACTTGGTTGGTTAATAAAAACTTTAATATTCCAGGAGAAAATGCCTCAAGCTCGTCGGAAGACCCCCTTTAGCGGGAAGGCCAAAAAGGAGCAGCTTAAGGCCAAGAAACAGAATAAAACTCTGGTCATGAACAGTGAGTACTTGATTTGAAGTGGGATATCCATAGTAATAAGAAACCTCAAAATATGGGCATCCGAATGATTTACATAAATCTTTTTCTTACAAGCAAACAGTAGCACACACAACACCTCTGTGGCGAGGTCGTGGGTTTGATTCCCGCCACGGGCCACTTTGGAATTTTATTATGACTAAATTGGCTCAGGTCTTGTCTGGTGGGAGGCTTTGGCTGTGGCTAGTTACCACCCTACCAGCAAAGACGCACCACCAAGCGATTTAGCGTTCTGGTATGATGCTGTGTAGAAACTGTTTGGGTGACATAACTTACCCCTTTCAAGTTAGTGCGCTAACATCTTCGGCTGTATCATCACCTACCATCAGGTGAAATTGCAGTCAAGTACTAACTTGTATAGCATAAAAAAAAATAATAAAAAAAAAAAACAACAACAACATCTACAACTCAACAAACACATCTGACAAAATTCTATAGGTGGCTGCTGAGTGAACTACAGTGTGACCTTAATGTTGGTAGAATTCAATTCAATTCAATGCTCTTTTCATGGCTTTCAGTTGTGCCAAGCGGGCACAGATTGCTTCGCCAGTGTCGCGTATTTAGAAGAGGCACAAAGGAGATTGTACGGTGAAAATTGTTGTAAACTAAGTATTGAATGTCTGTAGTTGTTATTTTCAATCTTTTTTTTTTTTTTTTTCTTAGTTTTAACCTAAAACAAGAGGGACAACACATTACACGAGTGTTAATAAATGACAACACAAATAATATAATACATCAATAGAGACATTATAATAAATTATAGCTTAATTTTATTATATTTTATATATTTACATAAAAATTTACAATATGGACTAAACACAAACATTAGTAAACATTCAACACTTATAGGACGAGGGATTTTGGGGGGAAGAACATCATATAGAGGATGAAGGAGTTTAGGACAGTTGAAAAGTATATGGGATGGTGTGCCTTCATCTAAACCACATTCGCAGATGGAGTTATCCCTAATCCGAAGCTTGGCTAGATGTACAGGTGTGCACGAGTGACCAAGGCGTAGGCGAGAGATGGTAGAGGTGACCCAGCGATCTATGTATTTATTGCGACAGAACCAAGGTTTTCTAGGAATGGAAGGCTGAATGGAAGCGTAATATTTACCCTTGATGGACTTTGTATTATCCCATGAGGTGTTCCAGGCTTTTTCTAAGAAGGTTTTAGCAAGGGCACAAAGGTCAGGTGATGAATTTTGAAAGTGATCTAGAGAACCTGTTTCAACAGCTGATTTGGCGCAGGTGTCAGCCGACTCGTTTCCTGTGATCCCAGAATGACTAGGGACCCATACCAGCAATAAGGATAAACCTTTTTGATTGCATGAGAGTAAAGCTTCTCTGATTTTTAAAATAATAGGGAATCTTGACCTGCTCCGAAAAGGGTTCCTTAATTGCTAAAAGACAGCTTAGAGAGTCGGTAAAAATCACAGTCTGTTGTAAGTTATGGGCAAGGGCAAACTGGATGGCTTCGAATATAGCAATGGCTTCACCCGTAAAAACTGAAGCCTCAGGAGGACATTTGTATTTTAAAATTATCTTATATTTGGGGATCCAGCAGGCAGCACCTACACAACTGTCAGGAGATAGCTTTGATGCATCAGTGTAGATGAGAAGATGATTGGGCCAATTTTGATGAATATGGCTAAGAAGTTTGGTATTAGCATCTGAGGATCCTTTAGTCAGGCCCAGATTTGTGATAATGGGAGGATTAAGAATAAGGGCTTTATAGGGGGTAGAGAAAAGAGGGTTGCGGGGGAAAGTTGAAAGAGGATGGGGAAGACTGGAATATTTAGAAAAACTGTCTAACAAGTAAGAGGAAGAATTACGAGAATGAGGAAATCTGGATAACTGGGCGAGACGAGGCCAAAGGGGATGAGAAGATAGTTGTAGCATCTTGCTAACAAACCGGTCACAAAGGAATTGGCGACGGATAGGTAGGGGGGATCAACACATTCCACCTGCAGGGCATTCGTGGGGGAGGACTTCATTGCGCCTAGGATAATCCTAAGGCACCGGTATTGAATTTTATTAAGTTTCTCAGAAGCTGATTTATTAAAAGGGTCCAAAACAAACATACAATAATCCATATGGCTTCGTACTAAGGCATTATAAAGCAATTTTAGAGAATACGGGTGAGCACCCCACCAAACACCTGCAATAGCACGAAGCACATTAATGCCCTTTTCACATTTATTGACAATGTGCTCAGAGTGGGCGATTCCATTCAGGCGGCCGTCTAAATAAATACCCAAAAATTTGGCTTTGTCTGCAAAGTGGATGAGTTGATCTTCGAATATAAGGTGGGGAATGGGAATGGATCTTTTCCGAGTGAACATCACAGCCTGGCTTTTGTCCACTGACAGGGACAAGCCATGCTCAAGAAGCCACTGGCCTAGGTAATACAAAGCAGAATTTATATGACAGGATATTTCCTCTACACTGCTGGAGCCGTAATAGAGGACAATATCATCAGCATACTGGAGGATGTTGCAAAAGTTATTAACAGACAGTTCGAGATCATGGGTATATATGCTATATAGCAGAGGACTGAGAACGGAGCCTTGAGGGAGACCTTTCCAGATAAGTCTGGGGGGAAGAGTGGATGACTGGTGTTTGACCAGTATTGACCTGCCAAATAGCAGGTTACATATGAGATGAATTAACCTCGGAGGAATACTCAGCTTTTGCAGTTTTTGCCTGAGCACCGGAAGTAAGACATTGTCATATGCAGAAGCAATATCGAGAAAAACGCCCACTAGGTACTCTCCTTTTGAAAAGGCTATTCGAATGTCTGTTGTCAGAATGCTGAGGCTGTCAGTCGTGCTCAAACCCTTCCTAAACCCAAATTGGGAGGAGGAGAGAACATTTCTGCTTTCCATTAACCATTCCAAGCGGTTTTTGATGAGATGTTCAGTTATTTTTGCAAGAGTGGATGATAACGCGATAGGTCTATATGAATTTGGGTCTTGGGGATTTTTGTTGGGTTTCAAGACGGGAATGACAATTTGGGATTTCCATGAAGTTGGGACATTACCAGATTCTACCCAAGTAACATTTT